>CM029604.1:6643510-7034113 GCA_017311375.1 Mytilus coruscus | reverse complement strand
TATGTTTTTATCTCTGTTTAGCACCACATTATTCACTAACACTATTTTTTTTATCTCTGTTTAGCACCACATTATTCACTAACACTATGTTTTTATCTCTGTTTAGCACCATATTATTCACTATCACTATGTTTTTATCTCTGTTTAGCACCACATTATTCACTAACACTATGTTTTTATCTCTGTTTAGCACCACATTATTCACTATCACTATGTTTTTATCTCTGTTTAGCACCACATTATTCACTATCACTATGTTTTTATCTCTGTTTAGCACCACATTATTCACTATCACTATGTTTTTATCTCTGTTTAGCACCATATTATTCACTATCACTATGTTTTTATCTCTGTTTAGCACCACATTATTCACTATCACTATGTTTTTATCTCTGTTTAGCACCACATTATTCACTATCACTATGTTTTGGTGTATACATGGAAATAAATATAATACTTCCATGGTCTATCTTTGTCTATTAATTATTTGTTTGTCCTTCATTCTCAACGTTTTGTCAATCAAGCTTTATGATGGTCTTGTTGGGGTCGTTCCTTTCATTAGTCTTTTTATTTACATTTTCTTCATCTTTAAACACAACGCTTATTCTGTAAAATTCGGGAATCCCCTGAAAATTATTTTGCTATTTCATTTATTTGTTCTGTACATCATTGTACATGGTTCATTTCTGTAATCAGTATTTTATTACACAATTGTTTAATTGTTCACAGTTAATCTTTATTCTCATGGCGATGATGCACACCATTACTCCCAACTGTTTTTCTTACTCTCCACATTAAATACTTATCTTGGCCATTATTCTCTTTTCTGTAAACCCATCAAAAACCTCCTCTAGTATGTTAAAGGTAAATCACAAAAATACTGAACTCCGAGGAAAATTCAAAACGGAATTAAATGGCAAAATCAAAAGCTCGAACACATCAAACGCGAATGGATTACAACTGTAATATACCTGACTTGGTACAGGCATTTAGTATTTGCATTTAAACCCCATTAGTACAGATTGAGAACTTTCATTACTTATGGTTCACATACACAGGCACTATATATAAACATTTTTTTCAGAGACAAAATTAAGTGCTTGTGTATGTGTACCGTAAGTAATGAAAGTTTTATTACGACCAGAGACGTGAAAGGAGCAACCATTTAACTATAAGAAGGGGTAGTGGTTTTTTGTATGAGTCAGAATTTTTTGGAAAAAGTATTTTTTTGTTTTTCGACGCTACCAATCAAATTATGTTTTCAAAATTTAACACTATATAAGGTATGGAAAAAATCTGGATTTAGATTGATAATATTTTTTTTGTCACCTGATTGACCACAATACTTTTTTCATCGAACTTGGGACCAGAATATCTTTTAGGAATAAACCAGTCCACACTCCCCTTTGAAGTTAAATAGTAGTTCCCTAATACCTCAGTAAATGTATTATATGTCTGTGACTGTTATGACATTGCCCTCAGTAAAAAATAACAGTGGAATTCTACAATTCTCAAGGTTTCGACTGAGTGCCAGTGGGTCCCTTATGAGTAAATGCGATGGTATGTAATGTACAGATCGTGAAAAGGAACGATAAAAAGCGAACGTCAGAGAGAACACCGAGAACAGTTTGTATTTAGGCGGGAAAGAACTTTGAAGATCCAAGATGTGTTTTAAATTAACCTGATCAAAACATGATTAAAACTTTTAATGTTATATAGTAAACTGAGTTATTAAAATTTAAGACGATTTATTGAATAAAATATATAATTTAACTGTACTTTGATAAATTATAAATTATGAAATTTAGAGAGTAATATATTTGTCTTAGCACGTGTTTCCGTTAGCTCGATCTTTTCACTTCCGGTAATCTTTCAGGTTGGAAGCATGCCTTTTTATCCCACTAATTTTCTGCTATTTCCTAAAAATAACCCAAACAAGAAGTTTAACTTGTTGAATAAAGATTGTTTTAACTATGAATCGCTTCTTTTTCTTGCAGAATGCCACCAAAAGGACCATTACAGTCCGTTCAAGTCTACGGTCGAAAGGTAAAACTGTTATTTAAAATTTCTTGAGCCGAGGCTGAGCACATTCAGCACATAATGAAAGGGCTATACTAAATAATTTTAATTAAACTTAAAATAAATAAACGAACCCCTGCTCAAAACTTGCACTGGCTTCATTTGAAAACGTACTCTTATCAAAAGCAAAGCAATGACTCGTGGGCTAAATTAGATAAAATAAATACTAATAGCAGATGTCTAATTATTTAGATATATACATAATACAGATGATAATCTGATACATACACCTGTAAAACAAAAAATGTTATGAAGTTGTAGGAAGCGGAAGGTGCCACAGGAAAAAACTAGAATAGCCTTTCAAGGCGTCGTAATTATTTGGAATAGAATACACCAATCTCAGTCTTTTTATGAATGTGAGTTACACCAGGCCTTGCGGTCATAAAACTTTCGAGCACGATTTTCGTACTCAGACTCAGAAATCAACCAATCAAAATCATGGATTTGGTGTTTCGAGCACAAATTTTGTACTCTGAGTACCGAGTAAAGTTTTATGACCGTAACCCCAGGTGACCCTTGCTCAATCTGCAAATTTTGTCAGTCATAGAACAATTTATTAGTTCGTAGTAATACATCTTGCTGTGAGTTAGCTGGAACCATAGCTCTGAGATCCTTATGTTATTTTTTACTATTTGCGTTCTATAGGTCTGCAAATAGTAAAAAATAACTTAAAGACCGAAGAGCTATGGTTCCACAGCTAGCTGTGAGTGTGACATTATGACGTGAGCATTGTGACAAAGGAAATTTATGGGAAAGTGTACAAATAACAGGTCTGTTTTAAAAATTATTGAAAGTCAGAAGACTTTTCAAGAAATAAAGGTGTAGGTACATAATAGCTTTATTAGTAAATATGCCACACATGATGAAAGTTTAACTACTTCCATGGCAATGACTGTCAGTGATTAGTGTTACACACTCTGATTGGCATTATTTAGTTCTTGAATTAATGTACTATACAAATAAGCCTTTGTAGGAGGTCGATACAAGGATATATTGACCTGAAAGAAGTATATGGACTGAGGCGAAGTCCGAGGTCGATATATCCTGTATTGACCTCTGATAAAAAAATTTTTTAAATTTAGCCCCTTTTTAAATTTTCTTTTTATGTGTTAAATGGTTTTTGGGTTTTTTTTTTAAAAAAATTTTGTTTTTTGTTTTTGGGTTTTTTTTTAAAATTTTAAAAATTTTTTTAATGAAATTTTTAAAAAATTAAATTAAAAGTTTGCCAAATAATTACAATTTTTTATTTTTAAAATTAATAGGAAGCTAATTCCAATTCTTCTAGATGTTAATCTAAATTTGGGAAAATAATGTTTAATTGCTAGTTTAAACAAGCCTCTAAATTTGACAATTCTTAATTACTTTGTGCTAGAAAAAATATTCGATAATTTAGGCTATTTTTGAAAGTTCCCATTGAAATAAATCATTTTAATCTTCAAATGTTTAGGATTTTAATTACAAACAATACTTCTTTATACCTAGCCAAACAATTTATTACAGTTCCCATATACAGCTGACGGCATTTTCCAATTTAAAATAATTTCGGGCCTTTTGCCGCTTTCAACAATTTCTGTAGAGTGATTTCATTTATAATTTTGCCTTGGTTTACCATTCTATGTGAAGTTCTTTCCTTAAACCAAACTTTCAACATACATGAACAGGTGAAAAGTTCACTGCCTACAAACAGTTTAAAATACCAAGACAAAGGTTTATCAGGTCTTACATACAATTTATAAAGTCAAACTTATTGTGTATAATTGGGTCTTTAAAATTTAGGACTCGGCTGTTCGGTTATGGTATTTCGTGTAACTTACAAGGAACACAGATAAAACGGAAAGTTTCTTTTTTGCAACCATTTATTCAGCTATAATGTATTTATTGGGCATAACATTTAAGGGCAGTAAAGTTTTTATTGGTTTTTGGGTTACTTTGCGTATTAATTTCGCAATTTCCAGATTCGTATTAGACATAAATTTCAGTTTAAATGTGCTAACTTTAATTGCAAAAGATTTCAAATTTTGTAGACTATAATTGCCAAATTTAAATTCGGATTTTTGGGCATTTTGAAAATTGCGGACTAATTTAATTAAAATGGTGCGCCATTTTCAAATACACATTTAAAATATGGCAATCAAAGGCCATAATTTGTCTTTGACAAGCAAATTTTTATACGACAAAGTTTTTAGTTTGATATTATAAATTTAAGGTGTTAACTTAATTTTATTTTAAAATGCAAGGGTTCATTATATGTATTCCTTTAACAAAATTGTTGGAATCAAGTTATGTTAAAAATTTTAGTTATTAAGAATTGGTATTATCCTGGAAAATTTTAAATAAATTGAATCCATTTGGGCAATTTTCAACAAAGTAAATACACAAAGGCATAGTAACAGGGTTTAGTAACGACAACATCAAAGTCCAAATCTTTAAAAAACCATTAAACAAAACAACAGTTTCAACAAAAACGAAAGCAAGTTTGAAAACTCACAAATAAAAACAACAACCAAGTCATACGGGAACATACTACTATAACAAAACAACAATAAAAACAAGAAAAGGAATAGCAGTTTTTCGTTTAAACATTTTTTTCCTTTAAAAAAATTTAAGAAAAGATTTGTTTACCAATTTAACCTTTAAAAATATGTGATTTGTAATTGACAGTTTAGACTGTTTTAAACAAGGAATCTGGAAATCTTTTATAAAGAAACTTTTGAAATAATTTGATGAAAATTTATATCAAATTCAAAATGTTTGAAAATCATCATTAACAAATTCGAATATTATAAAAATTTGGTTATTAAATAAATATTAAGGAATTACTCATTAACCAAATTGAATAAAAACACCATTTTCACCAAAGTACCAATAAACGAATAGGGTTTCAGTTTTGAATTTCGATAAACTTATCAAAATACTTTAAGACATTTAAAATAGGACGTTTTTAAAGAAATAAAATTTTTAAAATTTAATGTTCATTTTTTAAAATTCTTAAAATTTAAAAAATTGCTTGATTTTTAAAGGTGATAAGTTAAATTGATCTTCAATTTTCTAAATAAATGTTTGATACATTTAAACAATTTAAAAATTTTATTTAAAGTTCAAAAACTTGATTTGGAAATATAATGTAACCGACCACCGGACCAATACAACTAGTATAAAAAGCTATGGTCCAAAAAAAACAAGGAAAAACAGACCAAGTAATCAAGGGCTTATACTATTAAATTTAAGAAAAAAAATTTCTTCCATTCTCTAAATTTCCTTTAAAAATCTTTGAACACAAAGGCCGTTCTTATTTCTATTCATTTTTCAAATTATATTATACATCCTACACTAACACAATCTTAATCAAGTACATCAACAACCTGAGAGATGATACTAGACTGTAATCCGTTGCGAACAGTTAAAAGAAAAATTCTATTTTCAACTAATGTTACTTTTTTAATAAGTCTTTTGAACCGTATTCGTTTAATTGTTAACGAAAACCGATATTTATTCAGATGATCGGATTTTTAAGTTTTTTTCATAGTTTTCGATTTCATTGATGAGGTTGCTCTTAATCTTTGTTTAATCGCGTTAATTTACGATGGTATAATTATAAATTTTGGTCATATTCCCCATAAATTACCCTTTTTTGTGGTAAATATCAACAATAAAACTTCCCTGTACAGATACCTACTTTAGACATGTCTAAGATATTTCTACATAGTTCTTGCTTTAGAATTTACATGTTTAGGTCATTTGAGTTATGGGAAGAGTTAAAGAGGGTCTTAGTAGCAGTATGGGTAGGATGCCTTTTGTCATCTTTTTCTGCATTCTTTTTTTTAATACAAATTTTCACTATTCTGTAAATTTAAACACCTCTTATTTTATTTTCTTCATTCAATTACCCATTTTTTCTATACTTTATAATTTAATTTAAAGACATTTTCTCTATTTTGTAGAATATACAGACCATAAGCTAATTTATATTCTTCTACATATGAAATACTGACATAAGAAAATAAACATGATAAAATCTGGGACTATTATACTAATACTATAATACTATTAGTATAATAGTCCCAGATAAAATACACATGTTGTTTTGTTGTATGTATATAAACCCTATGCAATAACTTACTTAGTATTACATGTTAAATTATGTAAAGTGCAGGCTGAGTGCATAAGAAATTTAAATTGAACATTGTTGAAATTTTGGTAGCCTAAATAAAGACTCTATCTGGTTCTAAAGTTTTCAAAACTGGCGACAAAATATAGGAGCTGGCGATTTTTCTGGCTCCAACTTTTGGGAGCCAGAGCAGCCCCTGAGTTCTTAAGTTATTTTGTTGCTTATCACTGTATATGACACCACTTATACCTCCCAAACAACCCTTTGTACAAGATTATATTATCTATTAAGACAATCGTCATTTACACATTTAAATATTAAGAGAAAATATAATGCGAGACCTCATTACCAATGACCGATATTTACATGTTCAGCATTTTCAGTTTTCTGGATGTTGTCTCAATGAAAGGGAAAGTCTTTTAACGAGTAGATGCATTATTCTTGGTTGAATGAATGTTTTAAAAGAAAATGCGAAGAAGCAATGACTTGATGAAACAAACCCATTTCTTGGGAGTACTGAATAAAGCACATGTATTATATACAAGAAGTTGATTAAATACTTACGCCACACATGATGAAAGTATAACTACTTCCATGGCAATGACTGTCAGTGATTAATGTTACACACACTGATTGGCGTAATTCAAAATTGTCCCAAGGTTTTATTACTATCTAATATAGGAATCAGCATTTGTTTTTGCTTCTTTTTATTCCTATGTGGTATTGCATATTTACCCTTAGTTATCAATTTTATAAATGTAGCTAGGGGGCCAGAAAGGGATTTTAAAGTATAAAGTCAATATACACCATAATTTTGATTTTTTATAGAATTTCTTTAGTTATTTGTTTACATAATCATGATATAACAAGAATGCCACACATGATGAAAGTATAACTACTTCCATGGCAATGACTGTCAGTGATTAATGTTACACACTCTGATTGGCATTGTTGAGATGTCCTACTTGCATGTCTATCTGTGACGAAATGTGCTGATGAATTCATTTCATTACTACTTAAATTTTGAATCTGGATGCATTTTTGTGATCCTTGTGAAGTGCAAGTGTTAGCCCCTTTATAGCAGTCAAGTATTTAGTTATAAAAATTATGGCATCAGCTTTTTCTTATGAGAATGGTAATGTTTACCAAGATATAACCAAACAATTATTTTACTCAGTTAACATTCAAAACAGCAGTATACAACAGTTAGCCCTTTAGATACAGGCTGGCTTATTAAAGGGTAAGTCAAAAACCCAAAATTAGAGTTATGGCTCTTTTACATTATATAAAGGGTCAGTTAAAAGCCCAAATTCAGAGTTATGGTCCTTTCTCATTTTAAAAATGAAGGAAATTAAATGGTAGTTTTCCTTCTTTACTGGTCTTGACACAAAATTGTACATGTATTTATTACCTGTTGATAATTGTGTTCTTTTCTGTCAATGAATGTTTGTATAAAAATGATGTTCTTGTTTATTTCAGAAAACTGCCACGGCTGTAGCCCACTGCAAGAGAGGAACAGGTTTAATCAAAGTCAATGGCAGACCTTTAGATTTATTGGAACCACAAGTTCTAAGATACAAGGTATTGTGAAAACCTATACCTACAACAGACTGTCACTGACATGACAAAGTTCTTTTGAAAGGTTAAATAATTCTGCTGCATTATAGCTTGCAGTGTTTCCCAAACTCTGTCTGACCAACAAAATGTCACAAAAAATCGTTTGGTCAGACAGAAATTTAAAAAAAAATTAAGTTGACAATATTGTAGAAAAGGTCAAATTTCTTTTCGGTCAGGCAAATCCTAAATCAGTTGCACAGACTGAACTGCTCGTTGGGATTGTGTCATTTCCACATGTCCACCATAGTTAATATTGAACAAAACATGCAGAGAGATTAACATTTCATTTTCTTTTCATACAACTTGCTCCTTGAATACAAAAAATACCTATCACAAAATTGTTATGGTTTTGTGATCAATAGTTCTAAAAAATCTAAGATTAAATTTGAGTTCAAGCAGACAAATGGAAGGGTACTCATGATGAAACTGTGACAGTTCTGCTTTTAACTGAGAACAGCTGAGGACAAATTCACAGCGCTCTGATGGTGACCATTCAATTGTACATTGTAACAATAGGCCATGGCAGTTGAGATCTCAATAGACTAAATCCTTGCTTCATTTTCTTGTTCCTGTTCAAAGTCTTTCGGTTATTGACATATATAGATGTAAATGTTTTATTCTTTATTTGGTGAGTTTGGTGTTGGTGGCCCAGTCTCATGGAAAGCAACAGTAAAGCAAAATACATGTTTTGAAACTTTTGAACAAGCTTTTTTTAATGATTTGGAAAATAACTTTTCCTAAATACAAACAAAAAAGGTGGATTGGTGCCAATAGATGTTGTATATTTCATTTAGGTGTGACAGTCTTTACTTCAAACCATTTAATTGGGCAACCAATAAAAACACAAAATCAGGGTTACAAAATTATGTACAAGATTAATATGAAACTGCTTGCAACAGATTTTTATGATTTTCCATAATAATAAATTGTCATGATTGTATAAGAGAGGGACGAAAGATACCAGAGGGACAGTCAAACTCATAGATCGAAAACAAACTGACAACGCCATGGCCAAAAATTAAAAGACAAACAGACAAATAATAGTACAGATGACACAACATAGAAAACTAAAGACTAAGCAACACGAACCCCACCAAAAACTGGGGTGATCTCAGGTGCTCGGAAGGGTAAGCAGATCCTGCTCCACATGTGGCACCCGTCGTGTTGCTTATGTTATTAAAATCCGGTCAATAGTCTAATTCGGTAAGTCACATTCGTGAAAAGGGAAGGGTATTGTAGTTACGACATAAGGAACATATCCGATATCATCTGTGAAACGGTTATTCCATAACGGTCAACCAACTCGTGATGGCGTCCGTAAAATTTACGAAGGGATGATTTCAACTTCACCATTTGGAACTCTTGGTTTAATAGCTTCCTTGTGAGCAGCAATCCTCTATCAAGGAAATCATGATAGGAAACACAAGCCGGGAATATCGTATCAGTTGGGAGATATATACTCCGTATGCAGGCGCTGCTGGAATGTTGCTACATAGAAATGGAAAGTTCACAATTGGGAAGCTGAAATCATCTCTTTTGTCGTAAAGTTTTGTTTTCAACCGACCCTCATTGTCAATTTCGAGATGTAAGTCAAGATATGAGGCAGACTTAACTGTATAGATGCTTATGACATGTATGATGACACTGTGACAGTTCTGCTTTTAACTGAAAATTATTGAGGACAATCATCACAGTGCTCTGATGGTATAATACAAAGTTTTCTCCAGATGCTGAGCAGTATACTTGTACGCTTGCCCCCCTTACACACACACAAAAAAAACAAATTCATATACATGATAAAGGCAATCCTTAGAAAAGATGTTAATTTACAAGTGCATTTTTTTAAGCCTTGTTCATATATATATCAAATATCTTTGTTCTTGTTAAATATTTGATATCATTCCAACACAAGTTTTACCCTACAAAATTGTCTAACCATTATATGGATAAAAACTTTACTGAAATTGACACTTGTAGACTTATTGTTTTGTTGGTGTGGTGGTCAGATACGGTGCAGTAGTTCTAGAAAATGTCATAACTTGGATATTACTGTGAAATCAACCTGTTACAATGTATTACACATGACATACTTAACAAAAGATACATGAAGAAGTTAAAATTAACTATACAATTCAACTGAACATGTCCAAAATTTTATATTTTCTGATTTATTTTAGAAGGAAAATTTGTATGTTTATCTGTATGATGATACTGTGACAGTTCTGCTTTTAACTGATAATTATTGAGGACAACCATCACAGCGCTCTGATGGTATATTACAAAGTTTTTTCCAGATGCTGATTAGTAAACTTGTATGCTTGACCAACAACCCACCAACATAATGTTCGAGTCAATAGATATAGGAAGATGTGGTATGAGTGCCAATGAGACAACTTCCGTCTGTTGAAAACTAGTTCCGAGTAGTTAATCAAAATTAACAAATTGAACAAAATGTATGCCTAGTATAACTCATCATTACCCTACAAGTGTTATACAATTAAAACAAAAAAACAAATTAGAAACAGTTAAAATGGTCATTCCTTGGGAAAGATGTTCATTTATAAGTGCTTTTAAAGGCTTGTTCACTTGCATTAAACATGTTAAGTAGATAGCTTTATGCTCTTGTTAACCATTTGATATCATTCAAACAAAAGTTTTTATCTTATCTAACCAATATTATATTGATATGGATAGATAGAAACTTTAATGAAATTGACACTTGTAGACATGTTGTATAGTTGGGTTGTCTGTCAGATAGCTATAGGTTGCAGTAGTTCTTTAAAACGTCATGAACTTGGGTATATAAATACCATATTGAAGTCAACCCTGTTATAAAATTTTACGCTTCACAAACTTAACAATAGATACATGTATGAAGTTAAAACTAATTGTGCAATTCACCTGTTTAAAATTATATATTCTTTGATTTAGATAAGACTGAAAATTTGTATGTTTATCTGTATGATGATACTGTGACAGTTCTGCTTTTAACTGAAAATTATTGAGGACAACCATCACAGCGCTCTGATGATATCATACAAAGTTTTTTCTGGTGCTCAGTTGTAAAATGCAGTAAAAACTTGACCACTAACCAATTTTTCATGCAATAATGCTTAAAATTCTAAATAATTGTTGGGTTGGTCTATTCTGGGAAATCCCCCATGCATTTAATTTTGGAATATCTCCGTCATGTTACATTTGTAGTTCCATGTATTTTCAATTGTTAAATGAAAACCAAGACACAAATGATATCAAATTTAGGTTGGGGTTGTTAACTTTATGCATGTATAAACTATGATGCATAAAACATTCACTGCTCTACACAATTTAAGTTTGTCAAATGCAAGTCTTCTTGTACATTGTTTCACTCTCTCTCTCTAGGCATTGAAGTTATTTCTAATTTTCACTTGCATATATGACATGCCGGTTTCAAGAGTCGTCTATGCATGTGGGAACTTTATCTGTTATTATAATAGTTTATTTCAAGGTACTAAACATGTAATTTTTATATAAAAATTTAAAGTGTAAGCATTAGAAATTACAATTAATTATTCAAATCATTCTTTCCAAATTTATATTTGCCAATATAGAATGTTTTACGGGACTGAAAATTTTGTATGGGTATGCTTATGATGATACTGTGACAGTTCTGCTTTTAACTTATAATTATTGAGGACAATCATCACAGCGCTCTGACGATATCATACAAATTCTTTCATGTCCTAATACAATTTGATGTAGTTATGATACTGTGAACAATGTTTACAAGCTTTTGTAGGAAATTGAAGTGATCTCTTTCATGTCTTGTCACAAAGTTTGCTCAGATCCCATGATGAACATTTTAAACAGTTAATCATTTGAATGATGTTTGTTTCAGCTCCAGGAACCAGTTTTACTGTTAGGAAAAGAGAAGTTTGCTGGAGTTGACATCAGAGTCAGAGTTAAAGGTGGTGGACATATTGCACAGATATATGGTACGTTTATATTAGGGTTAGAATATTGCTTGTTTAAGAAGCATATCTCAATACTCATCCTGTTTACTTTCCTGAATATAAATGAAATGTTTTCCACTTGACTTTAAACAAGCAGCAATCAATAGATGTAAGACAGAAGAATATTGCACAGTTCAGTTCATTTTGTTCAATACAAATATAGACAAATAAACTATACACTATCCAGTTGGTCAACATGTACACATTGTAGCTATATATATAGACAACACTGTACTGTTTACAAAGATTAAAAATAGAAAAATCTTTTTGTCAGTTTTATTTTACTTTCTTTATTTGTTTCATACATTTATGTAGTGCAAAAGATAACAGTAAAATCTGTTTCAAAAATTAAATTGAATTCCAATATAAATGAGTTAAAGATTGACAATCAACCAAGAACAATTATTATGATACACCTCATTAATTTTTCTTACTCTTTCATTTTGAAAGGAAAAGGTTGTATTCCCTTTGCTGTGCAATCAGAATTTTAAATAGATAATGTGCTTAGCGCTTGATTTTCAAAAAGTTATGAACCAAGGTTACTTGTGATGAAACTGTGACAGTTCTGCTTTTAACTGAGATTAGCTGAGGACAATCATCACAGCGCTCTGATGGTGACCATAAATTCATTGTAGTATAAATAGACTGAAGTTTTGAATTTTAAAGTAGAGTTTTACCAAAGGTTTGTTATGAATTCTGTACTATTAAGTTTGAAAAACAGTAAGCAAATGTCTTCTTTATGAAGATTGTAACTACAAGTCAAATACAGTCAAATTAAAATGAATATTTTATTTTTCAGCTATCAGACAGGCTATCTCAAAGTCTCTAGTAGCTTACTATCAGAAATGTAAGTGTATAATTAAATGTAAAAAATATTGCATTATTGTTTGTGTTTCAGGTAAAAACCATTAGCATTATCATCATTGTCATGTAGAAAAAACATTCTTACTCTGACCTCTGCTACAAGATTTGTGTGTTTATGCTCCTGTAATAAAAATAAGAAACTGCAGGTTATAGCGTGTTGAATGTCTTTGATATTGAGGCCAAATAAAATGTGTGGTTCAAGTTACATCCTAAAAAAGTTGGTATGTTGGCATTAAAAAAACAGAAAAGTTCTAGGGTTACGGTTTAAACTAGGGTTGTTCGCTAATTGGAACCACACATATATTTTATTTGTCCAGACTCTTACATCATTCAAGTAAACCGAATTATTAAGAATCTGTTTGAGCTAGTTCAGGATTGTAAATTTTGAAGCAAAATTGTTCCAATGTCTGACTGTGTATTAAAGAGAGGGCTGGCTCCAGTCATGCTTCAGTTATTCCCTAATTAATAAAATTTTGCCATGTCAATAAACAGAAACAACAAGGAAAATTGTACCAATTTACCAAACACTTTGTAGAAAAACCAGATCTTATCTCGGAAGGTATGTCCTTCAGGCTCTACATGTTGTCCTGTAAACTAAGTAGTTCAACAAAAGACTTGCCTGAATAAATTGTTAGTATAAAATAAAATGAACCATTTTGAAGTATCTATACACCAACAAAGAAAAGATAATCCATGATAAGTAGGTTAATATTGTTGAGATATATATGTGCAGTAGACCAACTTTTACCTTCACTTCTGGGCAAGGGCAGATAATTGTTTATCTAGTCATAATCTGTGAAGGTGATAGTAAATATAAACCATAGTTAATCACAGGCTACCTTCTTATAGATCAGTCTGTTTCACTTCATGGTTACATATTTATATCCTCCATGAGTACATACACAAATTTACACATTTTAGTAATGGTCAAATTCCTCTTTCTTGATACTTTAAATTCAGAAAGTTTGGTGGTTTCCTCTCAAAAGACTTGTATTATTTTGGTGTGTGCACGTGTAAATTTGGTGCTTCCTCAAATTGATGTGTTTAATTTTGGCACAATAGAAGTGAGCAAGCTCCTTCATATTTGCTTTTATTTACCAGTTTATTGACAAAATATCAGAGTTCTAGGGTAAATTTCAGTGACCTAGGAACAAAATTTAGGTACTTTCATTGGAGGTGGCAAATAGACCAAAATAAAACTGCAACCAAAATAAACCAATATACTGTGTAGTAGATTTTAAAAGGCAAAAAAAAATAATAATAATACATGTGTTTCTGCTAACCCTACCTACTCTAATTTTGGTGCCTACCCTAAAACTTTTTATTCCATTTTGGAACAAGTAGATATAAGAAGATGTGGTATGAGTGCCAATGAGACAACTCTCCATCCAAGTCAAAATTTATAAAAGTAAACCATTATAGGTCAAAGTACAGTCTTCAACACGGAGCCTTGGCTCACACCAAACAGTAAGCTATAAAGGGCCCCAAAATTACTAGTGTAAAACCATTCAAACGGAAAACCAACGGTCTAATCTATATAAAAACAAGAAACCCTTATGAACCACATCAACAAACGACAACTATTGAACATCAGATTCAAGCACTGTTAACATGATTAATGTCAGACTAGTAGTAACCATCTAATAAATGTTTATAAAATGAAATGATATTGCCTACCTACCTACAGTACCTACCCTATTTTTTCAGCACGTTAGTAGTAGCACATGTATTATTTTTAAGCCAAATGGCCAGTCATAGTACAATTTGACATATCTCCTGTTGAAGACCATATGTTGATTTGAGAGGTCTTTCTGTGATATTTTGTGTTGCTGTATATTACTGTCTAATTAACATATACCAAATTTCTCTTTCAACAAGCCATTTAATTCCAAAAGTTGTACTCTTAACTTGTAATTAAAGATTGTTTTCTGTAACAATTAAGGTTTCCATTTCAGATGTTGATGAGGCATCCAAGAAGGAAATCAAGGACATGTTGATCAGCTATGACAGAACATTATTGGTAGCTGATCCCAGACGGTGTGAACCTAAAGTTTGGAGGTCCAGGGCCCGTGCTCGTTACCAGAAGTCATACCGTTAAAATGGACATTCTTCTGGTGTACATTTATCAGTAAAGAAAAAAATCTACCATGTGTTTTGTGTATTTACTTTCCATCTAAACATATGTTTGAACAAGTTTGAAAATCAAATATGATATTTATGAAAATATTTTGACTTTAAAATAAGATGTGGTAAGATTGCCAATATGATATCCATCGAGAACAAAGAATAAGAATCTAAAACTTGTTCCGGATTGCTGTTTTTATGTCCCCACGACAAAATTTATGCCCCTGCGACAAAATGTCGGGGCTATAAAATTACCCTGTCCCTCCATCTGTCAATCCATCCGCTGGTTTGGGATACATTGTTTGTCCGCTATCTCCTCCTACAGTTTTGAGGTACAACTTAGATATTTTGTAGGATGTTCATACACATAATGAAGGTGTGCATGGCCACAGGATTTTGATTGTTGTCAAATATTCTGAAAATGACAGGTAGTTGGACTTGGTCATTTCTTTGGTATAAGCTGCATAAAGAACTCATGGTTTGTCTGGCCATCTTCTCCTACAGTTTTGGAGATACAGCTTTAATATTTTGTAGGATGTTCATACACATAACCTATGTACTTCATGGTTTTATGAGAATAAACTATCTATCTATCATAATGGAGGTGTGCATGGCCACAGGATTTTGATTTCTTTTAAATATTTTGAAAATGACAGGTAGTTGGACATAGTAATATTTTTGGTACTAGCTGCATAAAGAGATCATGGTTTGTTGGGCTATCTCCACCTATTGTTACATCATCATACATCGTGTTGAATTTATAATCTATGGTCAGGTGGGGCATCATTTGTGTCTTACAGACAGCGTAATAATTTCAAGTTGTATGCCAACATCATTGTTTGTCAAATCTAAAATATATTACTTGGTCCATCATCATCATCATGATCATTACCGTTGGCCAGTCTGTACATCCAGAAATTTGTTACCATTCACTTACTCAAGTCTGCTTCAATTAAATGTTGTGAAACTTTTACAAAATGCTTATTACCACAAAACTCGGATCAAGTATGAATTTTGGTAGCGTCACTTTTACTGTTCTTGATTTATGTCCCTTTATAATGTTATATGGAAGCGGTGGATACATTCCCCATTTATTATGGTTTTGACCATACTTAGCTACCATACTGATTTGACAATATTTGTAATGTCCATGTTAAATTTTACATTGTTGCAATCAAGCACCTGAATAATGATGACAACCTGTTGATTGACTTTGGATATTTACATTCAGGAAGTGAATGCTTTTAACTTCAATCAACTCCTAGTACAACTTTGATCAACTCCTAGTACAACTTTGATCAACTCCTAGTACAACTTTGATCAACTTTATCTCCATGATAAGTTAAAAAGCATGTTAAATTGAATGAGATGTTGCCATCTTTTGCTTCCCTTTTGTGTAAAGTGTAAACAGATTTATGTCCTTAGAAACAATAAGGCTAATTCCAAACCAAAGTCTGCCAGTTAGTTCCCTCTTTAACAGAGCTGACACTTAGTAAAAGGTTGAACCCCACAAATTAAACCTTGTCATTGCTGATTATATAGATGGCCAATTATCAATTTATAATAAAGGAGGTTGGGTGTTGACCTGACACATGTATTAGTATCCTCTATACTTACGAGGTTGCACAATGTTTCCTGTCACTTGACACAGTGTTGCAGTCTTTTGTCTTCTTTCAATAGATACAATTCCCAGTTTATGCCATCTAATCAACTGGTCATTAGTAAGAAAATATCTAACTGCTAGATCAAAGACTGTAGCAAATTAGTAAAGCATGTGTAAAATAAAATTTACTTGCTGTATCGGAATCTTATGAACGGATGAAAAGACCAATAATGCAATTCAGGGTTCTTGTCTCACCTTGTAAGACATTGTGATGCTACTCTGGCAGCGGCGTGAATAAGATATAGAAAGATTTATTTTAGAAGGTACATGTACACATATACGACCTGTATGCTTCATACCTAGTATAGTTGGATGACTTCATGATGTATCAGTCTGTCTTATGTCTATTGTCCATGGTTCAGCAAAACCTTTAGAAACTATTTTTTGTCAAGAGTTTTGTCGTTAATATGAGTAACTGGATAAATCAATAAATTTGGTATCCTTGCACTGTTGAGCATGTTCATTTTACCTCAGTCACATTTTATTTTATCAGTTATCAAGGTCACGTTTACAGTCAAAGCCATATCTGGATGCTAAAAGTTAAAGGTCGACTATATTTGGTGTATTGAATTGTAAGGTGTACATTGCCTTCTTGTAGTGTTTACCTGACTGACTTCATTTTCATGGTTCATTAACCAAATTAATAGACCTAAAGCATGTTGCAAATTTAGCGCACACCTTTTTCTCTAGAACTTTCAATAGAACATGTTATGGGTATGAATATAATGTTTAAAAGTTATGTCTATTCCTATTATAAATAGAAGACATTTTTACTAGAAATGTTTTAAGCCTCGTTCTGCTTCGCGATATTACTTTTGTTTTCTAGAATTACGACCCTTCCAAAAATCATGGGTCTGACCCTGAATAAGAACTGTCTGGAATTGCTTTGTGACTTCAAAAATTAAAAGTTTATAGTTGCTGCATGTCAAATTAGACAATCGATTTTTTATATCCTTGTCAGAAAGAGAAATGATGTGTAGCAGTGATGTACTCTATATTTACTATCTAACTAATGTTGACATTCTTTTCTTTTTAATAAATAAACTAGGCCACCGAAAGCTGAATTTTATAGTTCAGTCTAGGTGGCTGAGTGTCCTAGAGCGCTGGGCACAGTGCAGGCGGTGTTGTCACAATATCCCAATAGCATCGAATCCCGGCGAGGGAAGAACAAAAAATGCTTCCGCTAATTTGCAGATGGCAATTTCTTAATGTGTATGTCTATGTTTTCGTAAGGCTTAGACCAAAGAAGATATATCATTTAATTTTACATACATGTGTATTGAAGAGATTCTTTCCATTAGGAATACAAACTTTTCTAATTGGATACCATCAGAAGTCAGGAACTAGAAATTACAGACACCACATATACAGCTGCCTCGACCGCATTTTTAACCGGATTTTTAGACATATATCCCAAATTTGACAACAGCGGTCCTCTCAATACCAGTTTCTGTAGCAAACGAGATGATTTCAATTTTGAATTATAAATTTTCCTGACCTTAGCAGCGATTTACCAACTTCATCCGCGTATGGAGTATATATTTCTCAACTCCTACGATTTTCAGGAGCTTGCAGCTGCTACTCAGCTTATGTAAAAGTTGTCAGTGCCTGAGCAAAAAAAACAAAAACAAACAAACAATGAGCCAGGGTTTTGTGAAAGAACGTCTCGTCCTTTTTTCTCAAAAGTTCATTGGAAAGTACCAAGACCTAATAGATAGATATAATTCAGGGTCTACTTAACAAATAATATAGGATGGTCTTGAGTTTAATCTTTATTTGTCTTTGTGCTATTGGGTTCCATTTGATCGTATGACTCTTGACGTGGTTCGGTATATGTGCATCCAGCTTTCCGGTTTCAGTTTTGGCGTTCCTTATGCATGTGGGTCCAGAGATGCGATTCGGAGACATCAGGTTTTATAGTGTTGATTTCATTTTGCATACCATTGTTTTATTTTGCATATATTGTATTTTATCGGGAAAGTGTATAAATGTCATTATGGAGCCCTATAAGTGCCAAGTAAATTTAAATATTTTCATTTGCCGGAGATTTAAACTGGTGCGCACTATAGTTCGACAAATCGTTCGCACGACTGTTAAATTAGTGCGACATTTGGAAAACTGGTGCGCACGACTTTCAAACTGGTGCGTACGACTTTCAAACTGGTGCACACGAGTTTTAAATTGCGCACCAGTTCTTGGAAGTCATGTGCACTATTTTGAAAATCATGCGCACTATTTTTGAAAGTCGTGATCGAGCGCCATTTTGAAAGTCATGCGCACCAGTTTGAAAGTCAACTGATGCGCATGACTTTCAAAATGGTGCGCACTGATTGAATCTCCGGAAATCAACAATATTTATATTTACATGACACTCAAGGGTTTCTATTATTATGCTTTACTATACTGACAGCATTATCAACTGCAAAACTGCTTTGTTGTCGTCTTTGTTTGAATTAAATGTAAGTGTGTTTGAACGTTAAATGAAGTTGTTTTGTATGTCCGTGGTGTATGTTTACACAGTTCTGACTGCTGAATCCCAGTTATGGCCACGTTAACCAATTATATAGAAAAACAAAGGATATGGGGTATACATCCACGACACAAAATCAGTTCATAGATATAAGAAGATGTGGTATGAGTGCCAATGAGACAACTCTCCATCCAAGTCACAATTTGTAAAAGTAAACCATTATAGGTCAAAATACGGTCTTCAACACGGAGTCTTAGCTCACACCGAACAGCAAGCGATAAAGGGTCCCACAAATGACTAGTGTAAAACCATTCAAACGGGAAAACCAACAGTCTAATCTATATACAAAACGAGAAACACTTATGAACCACACAGCACAACAACAAAAACCACACAACAGGCAAAGGAACAGCGCTTTTGTCTGTTTGGGTACATGTAGCTCACCCAATTCGACAATATTACATAACAATAAACAACTAACAACTGTCATACAAGTAGGTATATTAGCTAGCTATGAAACCAGATTTAACCCACCATTTTCTTAAACAAATGCATGTGCCCAGTTGTGAATATGACAGTTGTTTTCATGTGGGTTTTAAAACAATGTTGTTTATCCAATTTAAAAAAAAAAATACATTGATCTTTGTTTTACAGATATGACTGTGCATAAAATTAATGGAAATCAAATGAGACAATCTTGTCTTTTGAAACGACATACATCTTATGCAGGACGGACATACGGACTTAAATTGTTATAAGAAAACTAGTCGGTGTGGTATTATCAAATAATCAAATCCAATGGCATTGAACCATCATAGCCCTATTCACAAACAAAAGTGGTGCGGAATAATTCATGCAAATCCAATCTTTTTTATCTCAATTATAATTATCATTTTATATTTGTTTAAATAAAGAATTGATCGTTTTCGTGGATTTTTGCAATAACGAATAAGCGGCAACAGATCTTTCACGATCATAAAATGCGGTACCCGATCTTTCACCAAACGAAACATCAGGTTTTTACAAATATTACCATGTTTGCAAAGTTTCTGATTAAACTTTATCAAAATAACTTTAAGAACTATTTTAAACAGTAATGATGAACGATTTTTTAAAGAGAAAAGTAGTTTATGCATTAAAAATTTGAAAATAAGTCATGTTTGTTTACATTTTATCTCTGAAATTTCGAAGAGTAATCTGCCTTTTGTAGTTTTGTAAAACGGTGTACAGTTAAGACTTGATTTTTCACGGATGCTGATCATAATGTTGAACCATTTTGACAGACAGTTTTATTTTTCTAATATTTGTCATTTTAAATGATTAAATTGAAATTTAGAATGGAAATGGGGAATGTGTCAAAGAGACAACAACCCGACCAAAGAGCAGAAAACAGCCGAAGGCCACCAAAGGTATCCAATCCCGCACCCGGAGGCGGGCTTCAGCTGGCCCCTAAAATATATACTAGTTCAGTGAAAATAGACGTCATACTAAACTCCAAAACATATAAATGAACTAAGATTAAAAATCATACAAGACAAACAAAGGCCAGAGGCTTATTTACTGACGTTGCATGTGTCTTCTCGATAAAATTTCCTTCCTATATCAGATCTTTCACGATACGATCACAATGCTTGACCACCGTTTCTTATTCTTTCACAATCATTTTCTCGATATATATATATATACATGTATACCGAATGACAGCCGTGAACACACTACAACTCAATATTATCAAGCTACAGTCAGACTAACGGGCTGACGACGGACTCGAGCGGCTACTAGACTTGTAATCTCCGTTGGCGACACTAGTTAAAAGAAAGAAAAAGTTCTATTTCATGAACTGAATTGTTACTTTTTTAATAAGTTCTTTTGTACACCAGGTTATTCGTTTCCTGTAATCTGATTAAAATTCAGATCTATCTTAACTCGCGTGTTCGTATATATATCAGGATGACGCAATCAGAGATCTATATTTTAATCAGATTGATGTTTTCTGATTTCATTGATAGAGGGTTGCTGCTTAATCTTTGTTACAGACTACGCGTTATATTTTTACTTGATGGTGATCACATTGGATACAACTTGTCACGAGCAACCCGATATATTTCGGAGCCCCGGATTTTTGGAGTTGGTGTTGTCGATCAGTCAATTCAGTTTTCTGGCTCCATTTTTCTTCCCTCTTCCCGCTACACACCGCGAGGGAATAGTAAGTGTCTTGGATTCTCCATCCGACCAAAACACAACAACACCTAGAGACATTTTGACTAGTGTGATTCTAGCCGTCGATAACAGCCGGCGTTAATATTCATGAGGCCAGCCTTCAATAATATTCATGAGCCGTCAATAATATTCATGAGATGACTTGCGTTCGAAGAAGTGTTGTAAGAAACTATGAACGATCATTATGATTAAATAACGTTTCTGTTTATATTTGGTATTGTTTCTAACAAGCAAGTACGTGGGTGTCTTCTTCGAGGTCCGCGTTTACTTAATCAAATGAAAAAAGGAACTTTGGGTCTTCTGCAAGGTCTGCGTCTTTAAACAACATTTTAAATGTGATTTAAAAAATGTTAATGCTTCCATAAATATAAAACCAGGAACTGGTGTATTCAAATTTCTGTGATAAGTGAAATAATGTAAACTGAAACAATAACAAATAAAAATATAGAAATTTAACAATTCCTATCAATGAAGAACAAAAGCGATGACATATGCATCTTCAAACTTGGACATATACTCAAACAATCCATATAAATAAGGTTCTTATAAATAGTTATCATCTTTGACTTTAAAGTTTGACATTAGTAAATTAACAAATATAATTTACACGTACACTGAAAGAAAGGAATAAAGGGAATTAATTGTCATATGGGCTTTCCATAATCTGTTCGTTGTCTACAAATATAGTCCCACCTCAAAAGTAAAACATACCTAACATACGATCGTATATCTTCCATTTTATCAGATCAGAAAGACAAGAAGATTAATTTTATATTTAATTGAAAAAAGAACAGAACAAATAAAAACTATCAGTTACAACTTAAACAACATATATTTTTTTCAAAATAACGGAGATCAATCAGAGTCATTAATCTCGAAATTATCAGACCATTCCATTCAGAGGTAGGCATTATAGCCTATATATATTACAAATGCCCTAGACCCGTACGGGTAGTTATTGCCTTTAAAATGGCCTATAGCACTTATGCCCTAGACCCGTACGAGTTTGTCAGCAGAGGGTTAAAAGGGGGAGGTGGTACGCCTGTTTACAACGAAATCGAAATAAACTATTGCCGGCTGGCCAAACTAAAGACTTCTCCACGTGGGCCATTATACCAGAGGAAGAGGTAGTTATTGCCTTCAAACTGGCCTATGGCACTTATGCCCTAGACCCGTACGAGTTAGTCAGCAAAGGATAAAGGGGTACCCTGGTATATCACGAAGTCGAAATAAACTATTGCCGGCTGGCCAAACTAAAGACTTCTCCACGTGGGCCATTATACCAGAGGAAGAGGTAGTTATTGCCTTTAAAATGGCCTATAGCACTTATGCCCTAGACCCGTACGAGTTTGTCAGCAGAGGGTTAAAGGGGAGGTGGTACGCCTGTTTACAACGAAGTCGAAATAAACTATTGCCGGCTGGCCAAACTAAAGACTTCTCCACGTGGGCCATTATACCAGAGGAAGAGGTAGTTATTGCCTTCAAACTGGCCTATGGCACTTATGCCCTAGACCCGTACGAGTTAGTCAGCAAAGGATAAAGGGGTACCCTGGTATATCACGAAGTCGAAATAAACTATTGCCGGCTGGCCAAACTAAAGACTTCTCCGTGGGCCATTATACCAGAGGAAGAGGTAGTTATTGCCTTTAAAATGGCCTATAGCACTTATGCCCTAGACCCGTACGAGTTTGTCAGCAGAGGGTTAAAGGGGAGGTGGTACGCCTGTTTACAACGAAGTCGAAATAAACTATTGCCGGCTGGCCAAACTAAAGACTTCTCCACGTGGGCCATTATACCAGAGGAAGAGGTAGTTATTGCCTTCAAACTGGCCTATGGCACTTATGCCCTAGACCCGTACAAGTTAGTCAGCAAAGGATAAAGGGGTACCCTGGTATATCACGAAGTCGAAATAAACTATTGCCGGCTGGCCAAACTAAAGACTTCTCCGCGTGGGCCATTATACCAGAGGAAGAGGTAGTTATTGCCTTTAAAATGGCCTATAGCACTTATGCCCTAGACCCGTACGAGTTTGTCAGCAGAGGGTTAAAGGGGAGGTGGTACGCCTGTTTACAACGAAGTCGAAATAAACTATTGCCGGCTGGCCAAACTAAAGACTTCTCCACGTGGGCCATTATACCAGAGGAAGAGGTAGTTATTGCCTTCAAACTGGCCTATGGCACTTATGCCCTAGACCCGTACGAGTTAGTCAGCAAAGGATAAAGGGGTACCCTGGTATATCACGAAGTCGAAATAAACTATTGCCGGCTGGCCAAACTAAAGACTTCTCCGCGTGGGCCATTATACCAGAGGAAGAGGTAGTTATTGCCTTTAAAATGGCCTATAGCACTTATGCCCTAGACCCGTACGAGTTTGTCAGCAGAGGGTTAAAGGGGAGGTGGTACGCCTGTTTACAACGAAGTCGAAATAAACTATTGCCGGCTGGCCAAACTAAAGACTTCTCCACGTGGGCCATTATACCAGAGGAAGAGGTAGTTATTGCCTTCAAACTGGCCTATGGCACTTATGCCCTAGACCCGTACAAGTTAGTCAGCAAAGGATAAAGGGGTACCCTGGTATATCACGAAGTCGAAATAAACTATTGCCGGCTGGCCAAACTAAAGACTTCTCCGCGTGGGCCATTATACCAGAGGAAGAGGTAGTTATTGCCTTTAAAATGGCCTATAGCACTTATGCCCTAGACCCGTACGAGTTTGTCAGCAGAGGGTTAAAGGGGAGGTGGTACGCCTGTTTACAACGAAGTCGAAATAAACTATTGCCGGCTGGCCAAACTAAAGACTTCTCCACGTGGGCCATTATACCAGAGGAAGAGGTAGTTATTGCCTTCAAACTGGCCTATGGCACTTATGCCCTAGACCCGTACGAGTTAGTCAGCAAAGGATAAAGGGGTACCCTGGTATATCACGAAGTCGAAATAAACTATTGCCGGCTGGCCAAACTAAAGACTTCTCCACGTAGGCCATTATACCAGAGGAAGAGGTAGTTATTGCCTTCAAAAATGGCCTATAGCACTTATGCCCTAGACCCGTACGAGTTTGTCAGCAGAGGGTTAAAAGGGGAGGTGGTACGCCTGTTTACAACGAAGTCGAAATAAACTATTGCCGGCTGGCCAAACTAAAGACTTCTCCACGTGGGCCATTATACCAGAGGAAGAGGTAGTTATTGCCTTCAAACTGGCCTATGGCACTTATGCCCTAGACCCGTACGAGTTAGTCAGCAAAGGATAAAGGGGTACCCTGGTATATCACGAAGTCGAAATAAACTATTGCCGGCTGGCCAAACTAAAGACTTCTCCACGTGGGCCATTATACCAGAGGAAGAGGTAGTTATTGCCTTTAAAATGGCCTATAGCACTTATGCCCTAGACCCGTACGAGTTTGTCAGCAGAGGGTTAAAGGGGAGGTGGTACGCCTGTTTACAACGAAGTCGAAATAAACTATTGCCGGCTGGCCAAACTAAAGACTTCTCCACGTGGGCCATTATACCAGAGGAAGAGGTAGTTATTGCCTTCAAACTGGCCTATGGCACTTATGCCCTAGACCCGTACGAGTTAGTCAGCAAAGGATAAAGGGGTACCTGGTATATCACGAAGTCGAAATAAACTATTGCCGGCTGGCCAAACTAAAGACTTCTCCACATGGGCCATTATACCAGAGGAAGAGGTAGTTATTGCCTTCAAACTGGCCTATGGCACTTATGCCCTAGACCCGTACGAGTTAGTCAGCAAAGGATAAAGGGGTACCCTGGTATATCACGAAGTTGAAATAAACTATTGCTGGCTGGCCAAACTAAAGACTTCTCCGCATGGGCCATTATACCAGAGGAAGAGGTAGTTATTGCCTTTAAAATCGCCTATAGCACTTATGCCCTAGATCCGTACGAGTTTGTCAGCAGAGGGTTAAAAGGGGGAGGTGGTACGCCTGTTTACAACGAAGTCGAAATAAACTATTGCCGGCTGGCCAAACTAAGGTTCTCCACGTGGGCCATTATACCAGAGGAAGAAGTAGTTATTGCCTTCAAACTGGCCTATGGCACTTATGCCCTAGACCCGTACGAGTTAGTCAGCAAAGGATAAAGGGGTACCCTGGTATATCACGAAGTCGAAATAAACTATTGCCGGCTGGCCAAACTAAAGACTTCTCCGCGTGGGCCATTATACCAGAGGAAGAGGTAGTTATTGCCTTTAAAATGGCCTATAGCACTTATGCCCTAGACCCGTACGAGTTTGTCAGCAGAGGGTTAAAGGGGAGGTGGTACGCCTGTTTACAACGAAGTCGAAATAAACTATTGCCGGCTGGCCAAACTAAAGACTTCTCCACGTGGGCCATTATACCAGAGGAAGAGGTAGTTATTGCCTTCAAACTGGCCTATGGCACTTATGCCCTAGACCCGTACGAGTTAGTCAGCAAAGGATAAAGGGGTACCCTGGTATATCACGAAGTCGAAATAAACTATTGCCGGCTGGCCAAACTAAAGACTTCTCCACGTAGGCCATTATACCAGAGGAAGAGGTAGTTATTGCCTTCAAAAATGGCCTATAGCACTTATGCCCTAGACCCGTACGAGTTTGTCAGCAGAGGGTTAAAGGGGAGGTGGTACGCCTGTTTACAACGAAGTCGAAATAAACTATTGCCGGCTGGCCAAACTAAAGACTTCTCCACGTGGGCCATTATACCAGAGGAAGAGGTAGTTATTGCCTTCAAACTGGCCTATGGCACTTATGCCCTAGACCCGTACGAGTTAGTCAGCAAAGGATAAAGGGGGTACCCTGGTATATCACGAAGTCGAAATAAACTATTGCCGGCTGGCCAAACTAAAGACTTCTCCACGTGGGCCATTATACCAGAGGAAGAGGTAGTTATTGCCTTTAAAATGGCCTATAGCACTTATGCCCTAGACCCGTACGAGTTTGTCAGCAGAGGGTTAAAAGGGGGAGGTGGTACGCCTGTTTACAACGAAGTCGAAATAAACTATTGCCGGCTGGCCAAACTAAAGACTTCTCCACGTGGGCCATTATACCAGAGGAAGAGGTAGTTATTGCCTTCAAACTGGCCTATGGCACTTATGCCCTAGACCCGTACGAGTTAGTCAGCAAAGGATAAAGGGGGTACCCTGGTATATCACGAAGTCGAAATAAACTATTGCCGGCTGGCCAAACTAAAGACTTCTCCACGTGGGCCATTATACCAGAGGAAGAGGTAGTTATTGCCTTTAAAATGGCCTATAGCACTTATGCCCTAGACCCGTACGAGTTTGTCAGCAGAGGGTTAAAGGGGAGGTGGTACGCCTGTTTACAACGAAGTCGAAATAAACTATTGCCGGCTGGCCAAACTAAAGACTTCTCCACGTGGGCCATTATACCAGAGGAAGAGTAGTTATTGCCTTCAAACTGGCCTATGGCACTTATGCCCTAGACCCGTACGAGTTAGTCAGCAAAGGATAAAGGGGTACCCTGGTATATCACGAAGTCGAAATAAACTATTGCCGGCTGGCCAAACTAAAGACTTCTCCACGTGGGCCATTATACCAGAGGAAGAGGTAGTTATTGCCTTTAAAATGGCCTATAGCACTTATGCCCTAGACCCGTACGAGTTTGTCAGCAGAGGGTTAAAAGGGAGGTGGTACGCCTGTTTACAACGAAGTCGAAATAAACTATTGCCGGCTGGCCAAACTAAAGACTTCTCCACGTGGGCCATTATACCAGAGGAAGAGGTAGTTATTGCCTTCAAACTGGCCTATGGCACTTATGCCCTAGACCCGTACGAGTTAGTCAGCAAAGGATAAAGGGGGTACCCTGGTATATCACGAAGTCGAAATAAACTATTGCCGGCTGGCCAAACTAAAGACTTCTCCACGTGGGCCATTATACCAGAGGAAGAGGTAGTTATTGCCTTTAAAATGGCCTATAGCACTTATGCCCTAGACCCGTACGAGTTTGTCAGCAGAGGGTTAAAAGGGAGGTGGTACGCCTGTTTACAACGAAGTCGAAATAAACTATTGCCGGCTGGCCAAACTAAAGACTTCTCCACGTGGGCCATTATACCAGAGGAAGAGGTAGTTATTGCCTTCAAACTGGCCTATGGCACTTATGCCCTAGACCCGTACGAGTTAGTCAGCAAAGGATAAAGGGGTACCCTGGTATATCACGAAGTCGAAATAAACTATTGCCGGCTGGCCAAACTAAAGACTTCTCCACGTGGGCCATTATACCAGAGGAAGAGGTAGTTATTGCCTTTAAAATGGCCTATAGCACTTATGCCCTAGACCCGTACGAGTTTGTCAGCAGAGGGTTAAAGGGGAGGTGGTACGCCTGTTTACAACGAAGTCGAAATAAACTATTGCCGGCTGGCCAAACTAAAGACTTCTCCACGTGGGCCATTATACCAGAGGAAGAGGTAGTTATTGCCTTCAAACTGGCCTATGGCACTTATGCCCTAGACCCGTACGAGTTAGTCAGCAAAGGATAAAGGGGTACCCTGGTATATCACGAAGTCGAAATAAACTATTGCCGGCTGGCCAAACTAAAGACTTCTCCACGTGGGCCATTATACCAGAGGAAGAGGTAGTTATTGCCTTTAAAATGGCCTATAGCACTTATGCCCTAGACCCGTACGAGTTTGTCAGCAGAGGGTTAAAGGGGAGGTGGTACGCCTGTTTACAACGAAGTCGAAATAAACTATTGCCGGCTGGCCAAACTAAAGACTTCTCCACGTGGGCCATTATACCAGAGGAAGAGGTAGTTATTGCCTTCAAACTGGCCTATGGCACTTATGCCCTAGACCCGTACGAGTTAGTCAGCAAAGGATAAAGGGGTACCCTGGTATATCACGAAGTCGAAATAAACTATTGCCGGCTGGCCAAACTAAAGACTTCTCCACGTGGGCCATTATACCAGAGGAAGAGGTAGTTATTGCCTTTAAAATGGCCTATAGCACTTATGCCCTAGACCCGTACGAGTTTGTCAGCAGAGGGTTAAAGGGGAGGTGGTACGCCTGTTTACAACGAAGTCGAAATAAACTATTGCCGGCTGGCCAAACTAAAGACTTCTCCACGTGGGCCATTATACCAGAGGAAGAGGTAGTTATTGCCTTCAAACTGGCCTATGGCACTTATGCCCTAGACCCGTACGAGTTAGTCAGCAAAGGATAAAGGGGTAGCCTGGTATATCACGAAGTCGAAATAAATTATTGCCGGCTGGCCAAACTAAAGACTTCTCCACGTGGGCCATTATACCAGAGGAAGAGGTAGTTATTGTCTTTAAAATGGCCTATAGCACTTATGCCCTAGACCCGTACGAGTTTGTCAGCAGAGGGTTAAAAGGGGGAGGTGGCACGCCTGTTTACAACGAAGTCGAAATAAACTATTGCCGGCTGGCCAAACTAAAGACTTCTCCACGTGGGCCATTATACCAGAGGAAGAGGTAGTTATTGCCTTCAAAATGGCCTATAGCACTTATGCCCTAGACCCGTACGAGTTAGTCAGCAAAGGATAAAGGGGTACCCTGGTACATCACGAAGTCGAAATAAACTATTGCCGGCTGGCCAAACTAAAGACTTGTCCACGTGGGCCATTATACCAGAGGAAGAGGTAGTTATTGCCTTTAAAATGGCCTATAGCACTTATGCCCTAGACCCGTACGAGTTTGTCAGCAGAGGTTTAAAAGGGGGAGGTGGTACGCCTGTTTACAACGAAGTCGAAATAAACTATTGCCGGCTGGCCAAACTAAAGACTTCTCCACGTGGGCCATTATACCAGAGGAAGAGGTAGTTATTGCCTTCAAACTGGCCTATGGCACTTATGCCCTAGACCCGTACGAGTTAGTCAGCAAAGGATAAAGGGGGTACCCTGGTATATCACGAAGTTGAAATAAACTATTGCTGGCTGGCCAAACTAAAGACTTCTCCACATGGGCCATTATACCAGAGGAAGAGGTAGTTATTGCCTTTAAAATGGCCTATAGCACTTATGCCCTAGGCCCGTACGAGTTTGTCAGCAGAGGGTTAAAAGGGGGAGGTGGTACGCCTGTTTACAACGAAGTCGAAATAAACTATTGCCGGCTGGCCAAACTAAAGACTTCTCCACGTGGGCCATTATACCAGAGGAAGAGGTAGTTATTGCCTTCAAACTGGCCTATGGCACTTATGCCCTAGACCCGTACGAGTTAGTCAGCAAAGGATAAAGGGGTACCCTGGTATATCACGAAGTCGAAATAAACTATTGCCGGCTGGCCAAACTAAAGACTTCTCCACGTGGGCCATTATACCAGAGGAAGAGGTAGTTATTGCATTTAAAATGGCCTATAGCACTTATGCCCTAGGCCCGTACGAGTTTGTCAGCAGAGGGTTAAAGGGGAGGTGGTACGCCTGTTTACAACGAAGTCGAAATAAACTATTGCCGGCTGGCCAAACTAAAGACTTCTCCACGTGGGCCATTATACCAGAGGAAGAGGTAGTTATTGCCTTCAAACTGGCCTATGGCACTTATGCCCTAGACCCGTACGAGTTAGTCAGCAAAGGATAAAGGGGTACCCTGGTATATCACGAAGTCGAAATAAACTATTGCCGGCTGGCCAAACTAAAGACTTCTCCACGTGGGCCATTATACCAGAGGAAGAGGTAGTTATTGCCTTTAAAATGGCCTATAGCACTTATGCCCTAGACCCGTACGAGTTTGTCAGCAGAGGGTTAAAGGGGAGGTGGTACGCCTGTTTACAACGAAGTCGAAATAAACTATTGCCGGCTGGCCAAACTAAAGACTTCTCCACGTGGGCCATTATACCAGAGGAAGAGGTAGTTATTGCCTTCAAACTGGCCTATGGCACTTATGCCCTAGACCCGTACGAGTTAGTCAGCAAAGGATAAAGGGGGTACCCTGGTATATCACGAAGTCGAAATAAACTATTGCCGGCTGGCCAAACTAAAGACTTCTCCACGTGGGCCATTATACCAGAGGAAGAGGTAGTTATTGCCTTTAAAATGGCCTATAGCACTTATGCCCTAGACCCGTACGAGTTTGTCAGCAGAGGGTTAAAAGGGGGAGGTGGTACGCCTGTTTACATCGAAGTCGAAATAAACTATTGCCGGCTGGCCAAACTAAAGACTTCTCCACGTGGGCCATTATACCAGAGGAAGAGGTAGTTATTGCCTTCAAACTGGTCTATGACACTTATGCCCTAGACCCGTACGAGTTAGTCAGCAAAGGATAAAGGGGTACCCTGGTATATCACGAAGTCGAAATAAACTATTGCCGGCTGGCCAAACTAAAGACTTCTCCACGTGGGCCATTATACCAGAGGAAGAGGTAGTTATTGCCTTTAAAATGGCCTATAGCACTTATGCCCTAGACCCGTACGAGTTTGTCAGCAGAGGGTTAAAGGGGAGGTGGTACGCCTGTTTACAACGAAGTCGAAATAAACTATTGCCGGCTGGCCAAACTAAAGACTTCTCCACGTGGGCCATTATACCAGAGGAAGAGGTAGTTATTGCCTTCAAACTGGCCTATGGCACTTATGCCCTAGACCCGTACGAGTTAGTCAGCAAAGGATAAAGGGGTACCCTGGTATATCACGAAGTCGAAATAAACTATTGCCGGCTGGCCAAACTAAAGACTTCTCCGCGTGGGCCATTATACCAGAGGAAGAGGTAGTTATTGCCTTTAAAATGGCCTATAGCACTTATGCCCTAGACCCGTACGAGTTTGTCAGCAGAGGGTTAAAAGGGGAGGTGGTACGCCTGTTTACAACGAAGTCGAAATAAACTATTGCCGGCTGGCCAAACTAAAGACTTCTCCACGTGGGCCATTATACCAGAGGAAGAGGTAGTTATTGCCTTCAAACTGGCCTATGGCACTCATGCCCTAGACCCGTACGAGGTTTTCAGCAAAGATTTAAAAGAGGAATGGGTACCGCAGTATATCACGTCGAAATCAACTATTGCTGGCTGGCCAAACTAAGAGATTCTCCACGTGTGCCATTATACCAGAGGTAGAGGTAGGCATTGGCTCTTAAATGGCCCATAGCACTTATGCCCTAGACTCGTACTAGTTTGTCAGCAAAGGGTAAGAGGAGTACCCTGGTATATCACAAAGTAAAATTTACTATTGCCGTTTCATTCTCAAGCATTAGACCCTGATGGATTTGGTTGGCATTGAACTCTCAACGTGCTATTGTTATTTACAAATTTGATATATGTACCTTCCTCTGGTAATTCTGTTTTACAGACTAATGCTGACTGCAGTACTTGCTGTGTATTTCTAAGACTGGAAAGATGTCCTGTCTGTTAAAGTGACTTGAATATTCATCGGACCACTTTTGGTATTTACCCTCTCCCTTAGTATGATTTTGATCTACCTTCTCATTATATAGCGCGGATAAAATTGCCTATTGAAAATACTTTTGATCATTATGATAAACATTAAATAATAGCTTTCTTTTGTGCTAATTTTTGTGGAAGGTGTGTATAAGAGCTCCCTACTAGCGGATTAGTTTTGATTTAGTTATTGTTATAATATTTAAACAATCCTTTTCCATTTTCAATAGTATTAAATTTCGTTTTGTTAAAGGCATCTTCTTTGAAAAATTTTCTTTTGCTCTTTGTTTCAATAAGTTAATAAGTTTGACTGAATAATTTTTTAAGTCTGCTGTACCTCACTAATCAATCCTCCTTGGCAATTTGACGTAGTTCTTTTACCCTTTTAGCTACTTTAAAATATCCATAGGAGTAAGGTCTTTATCCTTTCTGGATTCCTATAATGGGTTTGTTTATGTGCCTCTAACATAATCCAATGGGACCTGGTTTTCTTATACAAAACCTGTTTTTTCGTATAAACGGCGCTTTAAACGTTGTTATTGGTAGTTGTATCTTCTCAAATCTAACCCTTCTCTACGCACCACAAGTTGTACATATTTCTACACTTTGTTCTTTGGCTTTCTCTTCCAACACGTATTCCCTCGAAAATTCATCATCCTCCTACTCAAACATAGTTCTGTTATTTTTATTTTGCCATATTCCAATTATGTAGTTAAATAATGTTTTTAAATATAATCAACACTTGCCACTGTAGTTCGTACTCTGGTACCATTTTTTATGTGGAAATCTCTTAGTATGGCAAGCCGGCAAGAGTGCAAGACCTTGGGGGATTACCACGATCTCTATCTAAAATCTGATGTGTTATTATGAACAGATATTATGGAAATGGAAGATTTGAGAGATTTTTGTATAGGAAATTATAAATTAGATCCCATGTGGTATTACACATCATCAGGATAAGCTTATGATGCAGGTCTTAACATTACTAAAGTTAAATTGGAATTGCTTTCGGATCAAGATATGCTGCTTATTTTAAAAATCAACCGGGAGCAGGAGTTGCCATGATTACACGGGAAAGCTTATAATTCATATATGGTCGATAATGATAAAACACAAATAACTAAATTCTCAACTTATTTAGATGACAATTACCATTTTATGGCACATCCTTTACCTAAAGGAGATTTTGATTGGGTAGATCCAGATGTTAAACTGTCCAGATGATACTAGTTATGAATACATGTTTGAATGATATTTTGAATATCCAAAAACACTTCATGATACACATATTGACTATTCACTAGTATAAGAAATTGTTGAGATGATTAAGGTTGGCAAACGAATACCAACATAACATAACTGCGCCAAGTATGTGCTTCATTATACGTATCACTAGAAAAAATGAAATTGACTAGGTTCATAGTATAATAAGTTTTGTTCAATGCGTATGGATTGATAAATATATAGATTTATATACAAGTCTTAGATCTAAAGCCATGTCAGAATATGAAAAAAAAAGATGATTTATTTTGTATTTTGAAAAACTGTGGAACATATTTGCAAGAGAGTTGATGTGAAATTGATCGTTAGTGAAAAACAAGCACTTAAATTCGTGGGTAAACCAAGTTTTGACAGTAGAGTTATTTTTACAGAACAGTTGATAGCCGTTCATATGAAAAAGACTCCACTTAAATTCGGTAAATTTGGTAAAACTTTTTTTGATTTGGGGGTTGTATTTGAGATCTTTCAAAAACACTAGTTATGACTTTCATTACAATTTTATATGCAAACGAAATGACGACAATGCTAAGTATTTGTTTACTGATACAGATAATCAAACGGGTGATTTTTACAAGGATATATCTCTCCATATTCAAGACAGATTTGATACTTCTAATTACCCAAATAACCATTTATCAGGAAGTGCAACTGGTGCTAACAAAAATGTAATTGGCATTTCTAAAGAAGAATTTGCTGGTAAAATACTGATCCAGGTTTGGGGTTGAAGGGCCATTATGTACGCCTACGTAGTAGAAGGTGAAATTACGAAGAAAGCAAAGTTTTGAGAAAATGTGATTATACAAAATGTTACTTTGAAGAATAAAACCATATTAGAATCACATCAGGAAATATACATATTCATGAATATTAGTAGGAGTCATCTTCACTTTATATTACTAATATTGGTTGTCGGCTTAAGATGAATAAGAAGAATATTTTGAATATCCGAAAAAGCTGATAAATTGATTTGTTGTTTGATTGCAGTACCACCGGTACATACAGCTACTAGATACGCTAAGTCTTCCAAACATAAGATGTTTTGTGGTGGAATTTAAATGGGTTAGCTATAATGACAATGAGTTTTTAATGTAAAATACTATATGATTGCAGAGCTTTCCACTACAACTGATAGGAATGACTCGTATGAAGAGAAGTTAAAAAAAACAATAACAAAACTTTGAAAAAATACGATCAACAACTTACAAAAACAATAGAGAGCAAAGTGGACAATTCTGACTGCACTATGCAACAACAAACCGATGCACTAGTATGATGTTTGCGGTGTAAGAGACTACCCATATAAACCTGGACAGTTAAGGTTATTTGTTTAATAAAGTTAAATGTCAAGACAAAAACATATTAAAATCTTTACAATATCCGATTGTTTGATCCATGAGTTGAATATCGCGGATAAATCTATCAAATTGTCATAGACCTATTTTACTCAATTCCATGGTGACCTTCGCAATATTTGTTCAATGCGGTATATATCTGTATTAGTCTTCTGAAGTTCAGGCTCGTAAAAGGATCATTGGACTTCATCATCGTTGAAATATTTGAGATAGTAGGTCGGTGGCTGATTACTTATCCCTTAGGAAATAATAAACTCTTCTTCGATTCAATTTGTTTTGTATCTCTTTTCAAACATTTCTTTTTAGGGATTTACACTATGTCACCCACACTATCTATTTTTTTCTCTAACTGTAGGATTGATAATACGATTGAGTTCACTTGACATTTTTTGTCACACACATAATTTCGTATGAATGTATCCTTGTGTTTATAATAAGAGAGATCAAGTCGATAGTTCGAAAAGGATTTATTATTTGAACATCAGGAAGCAGCAAAAAAACTCTGCTGACATCTACTCGTTCGATCGGATTGGTTGGACTTGGGTTTGTATGTATTTCAAATATCGCTACAACAACCGATCAACCAATTTAGTATATTGAGGACTGGTTTGGACGAAAGATTTTCTAAAGAAGACAATTATAATCTCATATAACAAAGAAGATGTGGTATCTTTATCAGAATGAAGTGTTCCTATTTGCTACCGGATTTGGTGAACAGTCTACATTTACCACCTCCGAGACAGCCGAATGGCATTGATTCCCAATTCTTTTAACAACACAGGAACCCTATGAAATATAGAAAAGTATCTGTCGTCAGGGTAGTAAGAGCAATGCTGAAAAAATGACCCAAAAATATGATATTAATTTACAGTGCAATAAAAGAAAATACAGCCTCAGTGTATAGTGCAATTATAACTAAGGAAATTAAGGAAATAATTGCACTAACCTGACCAAATCAATACAAATGTCTCAGACACTTAAAGAGGGCTATGCGACCGACAAACATGATCATGAAATGGCTCCGTGACTGGAAGGATATTCTTGAGATATATATTCAAATGTGAATCCAGTAATGATGTATTTCCCATTTGGTAATAATGGTAAAATCTAAGTTAAAGTTTAAAGTTCAACATCACAAATATTTGGCTGAGATATAAAAGTTATATAGGAACCGAATTTACGCACATGAAGCGTAACTCTTTGTTAGATTACTTTTTGTAATAGACTCGCAACGTAGATAAATAAAGCATCCCTATTTTTATGAGATAGAACATTTCAATACAAACAATGTAGTTTTAAAATTTATCCCTGTATTTCAATTGGAGATAGACCATGGATTTTTAACTTTGCAATATGTCCAATTCTGTACTGCTGGATTTGCTAACAATAGCTCATAGATTGAGTTCAAACCATAAAATCATTTAAGCATATTACTGCTACGATAATTTTGATAACAATTATTGAAAAGCAAAAATACATGAGAAATAATGGAGATACAACACTTAAAAATATTTTTCTCTGAACTAGCTACATTGTAGATGAATTAGTCATTATAATCCAATGGGAGTGTGAAGATAGAATAGTGAAGTTCTGACAAAAACACGTAGAGTGTAGAAATCTCGTATTATAGTTGTATAGGGAGATATACCATTGCATATTGATCTCCAATATATAGCTATCTCCATGTTTACCATAAGTGAACATATAACTCTATAAGATTCACTCGACGACTGATCAACCCTTTTCAACAGCTTCCAAAACTGTTTAACACTGTTTATTATTGTTCAACAGCATTGAACTCTATTCATAATTGACTTCTATTAAGATTTCTGTTCATAAACAGCGTGATGCACTTGTAAAGGAAATACACGAGGCCAAGCAAAATATTCGAGCAAGCAACTATCAACCCCGAATAGACAATATTGGATTAACTCGAAACATTACCAAAGTTTTAAACCTGTGGTTTAGGTGCAAAAGGAAGCTGCTTCTCAAAAAACCTAAAAATTGAAGACATTCCAACCATGCAGCCAGCTCTACCACCACATCCAGAGTTTTCCAATCCACTACCTATTTTAGAGCACCTCCAGAGTTTGCACATTCAATTCTATTTGACAAAACCACAGATGCATTCCTGAAACCTCTTACTTAACAGTAACTCCTACTTATTATTATAGATTAGACAGAACACACATTTGAATTGCAATTTGATAATCGTGGTATTCTTATTGGAAAGTCCTCTTTAACAATTGTTTGGAATGATATATTGTTGTGTGTGTTATACGAAGGAACACCAGGATGGTGGGATCTTATTAAGAAGAAACGTGCCTATTTCATGTATTTGGAATCAGTGAATCTGCAAATTTAAGAGATGTTGTTTATTATGGAAAAAATTGAAAGACAGTAGAGCCATATACTATGGTAACTATGTTCTCTCCGAAACTCAAAAATCGAGTAAAGGTTTCCAGGGGAATAGTTTCCCTCACTTACAGACTTCAAGACAAAATGGTAGTGGATTACAAACCGTTTTACTGCCTTTTGCTTTCAACATTTTTGGATCGATTAGATCTTTGCAAAGCCTCGTATAAAGCTGGCATCAATAGGGTAAGAAATTGAATTGTTGCGATAGCTGATGCCATTAAAGGCCAGGGATGAATTGGTATTCAGGAGTATGCTTTCGATCACCGTCACAATGGTATTAACTTTGAAACGTGGTAGTCAGCGACAATATTTTAATGAAGGCAGAAGTATTATTTAGACTGTCGGTAATTTACTCAGTCGAGCATTTACCTCTTATGTTGCAAAAACGCTGGGAAGTTAAGCTGTGAATGCCACCGCCAGTGCAGCTTTAAAAGATGTCGAAAAAGAATCAAATCATAAAGTAAATAAATTGACTACCTCTTAGAAGCCGAAAGCAATGTCAATATACGACTTTGAACAACGGAGCAACCCAACCAAAACCATTACGCAACAACAACGCGCTTAAAAGTGGTTTTCATAAGCAACAGTGTGGTTCCACAGCTGTTTCCCAAAATGCATAGTTACTGGGATATTATCTGCTCGAAGAGGTCGGTAAAAAGCTAGGTGGATCATTTTAGTCTTCCAATCTGACAAACAAAATGATCAGACTCATAATGCAGCCTTGATTTATCACTGTAGATGGTGAAACATCCATGCCATTCTCAATGCGCATCGCTATCCAGTTGTAGATTTCAATGTTGCATTTACGCAATGTAATAAATCTACATTATACAAAAAAGCATTCGACCCTCGAAAAAGTTTTACAATATGGACTATCTTATTAGTAATAGTAACACAAACCCTTCAGACTGTTTATATTCGTATCCTTTGTTATTTTGTTAGTCTGATAAGTGGGAAAAACCAAGCCTAAAATTCAAAGCACAGCAGAATTTGAATTTGAGCACAATGCTCAGAAAACACATAAGCATTCGAACTTGTGATTTCTTACATAATATTACTGTTTGAAACTGATAGACAGATTTTAAGTAAATAAATGGATACAAATTTATTACAGCAAACTATTAAAAACGGAGCACACTGCTAATACAGACCATAAACATGATAAACATAATATAACATTCATCGTGTCAGAAAATTGAAGCCGGATCAATAATCAGTACGATACATCCATCCACTTGAAAGATAGTACACATTATGAGATGGCTATGACAAAGCTTGAGACTTAACACTCTTTTCCAAATAATCATGAAAAAAGAAACTCCAAATCTTCTTCGGACGTGGGTTGGTTCACAATTTATTTAAACACTTCTTACGATATCAACAATATCACAATTAAACTTAAATGAAATAAACAACCCAAAACACAATTATCCAAAAATGGCGTCGATGCCAGTTAATTTGACTATTGAAATACCAAAGCACCCCCTAACATTTCACTGTCAAATTCGTACGGGTCTAGGGCACAAGTGCTCTGGGCTATTATAAAGGCAATGCCTACCTCTACCTCTGGTATAATGGCCCACGCGGAGAAGTCTTTAGTTTGGCCAGCCGGCAATAGTTTATTTCGACTTCGTTGTAAACAGGCGTACCACCTCCCCTTTTAACCCTCTGCTGAAAAACTCGTACGGGTCTAGGGCATAAGTGCTATAGGCCATTTTAAAGGCAAAACTACCTTTTCCTCCGGTATAATGGCCCACGCGGAGAAGTCTTTAGTTTGGCCAGCCGGCAATAGTTTATTTCGACTTCGTGATACACCAGGGTACTCCCTTACCCTTTGCTGACTAAATCGTACGGGTCTAGGGCATAAGTGCTATAGGCCATTTTAAAGGCAATAACTACCTCTTCCTCTGGTATAATGGCCCACGTGGAGAAGTCTTTAGTTTGGCCAGGCGGCAATAGTTTATTTCGACTTCGTTGTAAACAGGCGTACCACCTCCCCTTTAACCCTCTGCTGAAAAACTCGTACGGGTCTAGGGCATAAGTGCTATAGGCCATTTTAAAGGCAAAACTACCTTTTCCTCCGGTATAATGGCCCACGCGGAGAAGTCTTTAGTTTGGCCAGCCGGCAATAGTTTATTTCGACTTCGTGATACACCAGGGGGTGTAAATGAACTTGGTTCCAATAAAGACTTTCCCACGTCCAGGTAGCAAAAGAGGGTATTTTCAAGGATAACTATGGCCTGGCCCTAAGACCCACGGGTTTAAGAGGGAAAGTTTAAAGGTAAAGGGTATTATTGCCTAAATCATAGGGGCCTTATAAAGACGTAATTCCAAGGCCTAAGAGTTTGGGAACCGTAAAAGTTTTCAATAAGCCTGTAACTATCCGAGTCGTCAAATTAAAGGGGACCCTAAGTTCTAAACCAGAGGAAAGGAGTTATTGCCTTCAAATGGCCATGGCATCCTAACCCGTAGAGTAAGTTAAGAGGAAAAGGGTACCCTATCAAAAGCAAAATCCGGTTGGCCAACTAAACTTCCGGTGGCATTATACCAGAGGAAGAGGTTTATTGCCTTGGCAAATATTAACCCTCGTGTGCCAATAAAGGGAGGTGGTCCGTTTAAAAGGAAGCCTCTGACCGTTCGAGCAAATTATCCAGGGGATTACCTGTTAAAAGGTATATGCCTGCCCAACCTGGCCTTATCAGAGGAAAAGGAGTTCCCGTCAAAAGTAGCAGCCAAACAAAGGGTTTAACGGAAAGGAGATGGTAAATATTGCCTAATGCCTGACTAAGCCTAACCCGTGGTTTCAGGGAAAGGGCCTTAAAGAATTAAAACTTTGCCCTCAAAAATTTCCGGGGCCTTATAAGGGGAGGTGTTAGTTAAATCCTATGGGTTAAACCAGACCTGGTCCACGGGTTAAAGGAAGGTAATCCAAATCAATAACTTGCCCTGGCCAAACTAAAATTCTCCGTGGGCCTAAAGAAAGGAGTTATTTAAATGGCCTATCCCTAACCTCAGTTGTAAGCAGGAAAGGGTACCCGTTAACGATAGTAGAAAAATTTGGCGGCCAAACTAAAGTTCCACCAGGGAATTAGCCAAAAAGAATCCGCCAATCAGCAATTGTGGCCCTTTAAAATGAAACTATGGGAACCTAATCCACGGAGGATTTGCCGGAAAAGATGTGCCTTAAACAGGCAAGGATTACCCTAATCCGTACACTAATTCCAGGGTAACAAGGAATTGGGAGTTAAATAACATGGGCCAAAGCTAGATTTAGCCTTATCCAAGGTAGGCATTATGCCAATAAAGTTGGTCACAAAGGATAAAGGGGGACCCTGGTTTCACAAGGGAATAAATAGCCGGCGGAAAAAAAATTTGCCTCCAAACTGGTTTGCCATTTAAAGGGCATTATGCCTTAAGAAAGGTATGTAGCGGTAGCCGGTACCTAGTTCAGAAGGAAATAAAACCGGTCAAACAAGACCTTGGGCTCCAGAAGCAAATTTAACCATATGGGAAGAGGTAGTACCTTAAAATGGCATTATACAATTGGGTAGAGTTAGTTTTGAAGCAATAAAACTTACCTGCCCGTAAACGAAAATTTGCGCAGGGGTAAAGGGAGGTGACGGCCTTTTAAACTGAAATCTAGCCGGCGGAAACTAAAACTTTGGGGCCTTTATCCAGAAAGGGAATTATTCCTCAAACTGGCTTATCCCTGCCTTAACAGAAGTATAAAAGGAAAGGGTCCAACCTAAGGATTTCGCGGGGCAATTAAACAGTGGAACGAGAGTTTCCTAAAATTGCCCTTGCCTTAAACCCAGCCAGTCATTCCAAAAGGGTTAGTTAGCTAACCCAAATTTTAGCAGAAAAATTGACGGTGCATTAAAGAAGGGTATTTGTCCAAGGAAATTATTGCCTAACTGGGAAATTATCCCGGGATAACAGGAAAAATAGTCCCTGATATCCCTAGCCATTATCCAAGGAAGGAGAATGTTAAAACTGTAACGTAGGTTGCCGGGAAAGGAAAAGTTCCCTGGCAACAAGAATGTTATTGCTTTCCAAAAAGGGTTCCTTGCCTGACGATGATTTAAACGCCAGGATTAAGCCAGGTGGGTTGTAAAGAAGGAAATAAATTTGCCTGGAACTAAGTCCCAGGATTATCCGGAGAGATAATTTTAAAGGCCTGCCATTAACCAGAGGTACAATAGGGTTTACCTTTAAAGAATCGAAATAAACTTTGCCGCCCAAACGGCTAAGACCCAGTGGGCATTATACCAGGGAGAGTAGGTAGTTATGCCATAAATGCCCTGAACAGATTTCATGGGCCGGGCCCGAGATTTTGGCCTTAAACGAGGTATATTGCCTCAAACAAGCGTAAAGGTTGAGTAAGGCCAAACTAGCCCTGGAACTTAAAATTCCCAGGGGCATTTAAAGGATAGGGGCCTTTCCAAAGAGGATAATTATGCCAGGCAATTTGCAAGGGTAAGTGATGGATTTAAAGTCGAAATAAAATTCCTGGCCATAACTAAAGACTTCTCCACGTGGGCCATTATACCAGAGGGAAGAGGTATGCCTTAAAGGCATTACCTAGCCCGTACATTTGCAAAAAGGGACCTGGTTTGGGGTAAATGGTACCAGAAAGATTTATGCCAAATAACTAGGGCAAGACCTAAAGGCTTAACCTCCCGAAAGTTTACCAAAAGGTAGGTTTCACGAAGTCGAAATAAACTATTGCCTGCTCCAAACTTCCCGTCATTATCCAAAAGGAAAAGTTATTGCCTATCCTAAATACCTGCCCTTACATTAAGCCCTGGTACGAGGGCCTTTACAAAAGTCCAGGGAAAGGGAGGGTTGCCTTTAAAATCCTATGCCATTACCTAGCCCAGAGGTAAGAAGATTCCGTAAACAGGGAAGTAGACCCGTCAAACGAAAGGATTATGCCTGCTCCTAACTTTGCCGCAAACGTGAATTTAAGGGGGGATTATCACGAAGGAATAACTATTGGCCCTTGCCAACTAAAGACCCTACGTGGGCATTACCAAGGAAAGGTCCTTTAAATGAAATAAACTATTGCCCTGGCCAACTAAGTTCTCAGGTTGGGAGGTTAGAGGGTTAAAGGAGTTAGCCAAAAAGGGTCAATAATACCCTATTCCGGGAAAAAGTTTCCCAAGGCCAATTCCCAGGGTAACCGAAGAGTTAATGCTAAATTTGGCCCTGGCACTAGCCCTCCCGTGGGCTTTAAGAGGGAGGAGGTAATCCTTTTCAACCCTGATTTCTGCCGGTAAAGGGGTAGCCTTAAACTCAATGATACCTAACAGTGAAATAAAGCACTAAGCTCCCAACCCTTACCAGAGGAAGAGGTATGGGATGGCCTTTCTAACGGCCAAATTATACAAAAGCCGGTCAAATTAAATTTGCCCGCCTTAAACCAAGACGAAGTTTGGCCTTAAAGGGAAATTTACCGTAGTTTCAAAAAAGGTAAACCTTAAACGCCGTCATTTCAGCGGAAAGGAGTTTCAAAGCTTGGACTTAACCGGCGAAATTAGTTGCCAAAAGGCCTGCATAACCAGATTATCCGTCTTACAAGGAGGGTAAAGGTAAAGGGTGGCCTTATACAAAGAATAAACTATGTTGGCGCAAAGGGTTTAAAGGTGGGCCTTTTACCAAGAGGAAAAATATTGCCCAAACTGGCCAACATATCCAGGGGCATTTCAAAGGGAAGGATTAGCCTGCCAAGGTCAAAAAAGGGGCCCTGGAACCAATGAAATTATTCCGGCTGCAAACTAAAGACTTCCTCAGAAGGGAGGTTACAAGGAATTTTGGGAATAAGTTTACAAGGGCCTTATGTTCCAGAGGGTAAGGAATATAGCTTTAAAAGGCCATAACTATGCCCAGGCCGAAGGTAAGTTCAGGGGCCAAACACGGATAAGCAAGGATTAAAGGAGCCGGTACCGTAACAAAACCTATTCACGGCCAATAACTTCCGGTGCATTATACAAAGGTATGGCCTTTCCAAAAGTACCTGCCTTTACCAAGGTAAGGTAGCCTAGACAAGGTTTTAAATAAAGGGGTGGCGCCTGTTTAAACGGGGCCAAATAAATATTCCCTGGCCAAACAAAGATTTAATTGGGCCTTTCAAAAGGTGCCTTGCTACAGTATGGCCCGGTTAAAGAGGTCAGTTAGTAAATAAGACCCGGATTACCGGTAAAATACCAAATCCTAAGCTTCCCTAACCGAATTTCCAGAGAGGTTAGGGTTTGCCTTAAATGGCATGCCTTAGCCCTAGACCGGGTTTAAAGGTAAGGAGAAGAGGAAATTACTGGATGAAAAAAATTCCCGTGGTTCCAAAAGAAGGCCCTTAATGGGCATTAACTTTCCTGCTAGTAACATTTTAACGGGTTACAAGGAAGGTACCGGTTTTACCACAAAATGTGGAAACTAAGTTCCGGTAAATGTCCCAGGGAAAAGAGAATTGGCCCTTTTTTAACCATGCTTATATTTGCCGACCCTACAGTTTCACAGGGGTTGGTTGCCATTAAATAGAGTGAATAAACCTTATTGGCCTTTCCCTAAGAAGAGGGTTATAAGCCAAAGGTTAGTTTGTTTGTTAATGAGCAAATAAACAATTGTCCTTTCAAAATAAATTTCTTTTCAAGGAATCAAAATCTTTGCCTTGTAACAAAATTGTAGGATTAAGGAATATGTTAAAGCTAAGCACTCCAACCCACGGATTTCCGATAAAGGGTTAGGGTTAGCTTTAAACACCATGGAAATAAGCCCTCCCTGGTTACATTAAAGGAAGGGTAGTTTTCATAACAATGGGACCGTCCCTTAATACGGGACCAGTTTGTCAAACGCATTTGCTGATGGTAGTTTTCACGGTAAATAATTATTAGCAATGGTAAATTTTCCTCATTTGCATTATCCCTTGTTGAAGTTTTCCCAAAATCTGTTCAAATAAAATACCTTTGACCGTTTCATTTCCAGATTAGATTAGAGTAACTGTGTTTAAATAATTAATATTCCCCCTTAATTTGTTTACTTCTGGGTAACCTTTTTAATATGCGCTTAAAGTTAAAATTACTTTTTATTCCTTCCTTATTAATGATTTTAAATTTTGGGAAATTTTAGAAATAAAGATATTTATGTTTTTGAATCAAAATTTTTCCATTTATAGGAAAATCTTATTGCTTAAATCTTTTTAGATTTTTTTAAATGCCTCTATTATTAGTATAAAGGTTGGTTTAAACACCTTGGTTTTATTTAAAAGCTTTAATTCATAATAAGCTTCCTATATAACCGGTTTGCTAATTTCATTAGTTTTAATGAAACCTTTTTTACGCATTTAAAGTTGAGGTTTTTCCCATATTTTATCAAAGTTTAATTTCCAATGCTTTAAATCTTTATAATTTCCTCCAAAAAACCTTCTTCCATTACCAAAATTTGAATATTTTAATTGTTCCTTTTCCAAACGTTCTGCATTTGCCCTTCTTTCCAGTTATGAAATTAATAGGCAAAGTTAAAATTTGATACGATATTTAAATTATAATTATTTGCAATTTAATTAAGATTTAATGGAAAAATTATAAAAACCTGTGGTACATATTCTAAAATTGATTGGTTATAAAATAAATTGAATTTGGGGTAAAAAGTTTGTTAAAATTATTAATTTAAAAATATATATGTCGTTTAAGTTGTAACTGGTAGTTTTTATTTGTTCTGTTCTTTTTTCAGTTAAATATATAATTAATCTTCTTGTCTTTCTGATCTGATAAAATGGAAGAGTTTGGTCTTTTATACTTTTGAGGTGGGACTATATTTGTAGACAACAAACAGATTATGGAAAGCCCATATGACAATTAATTCCCTTTAATTCCTTTCTTTCAGTGTACGTGTAAATTATATTTCTTAATTTACTAATGTCAAACTTTAAAGTCAGAGATGATAACTATTCATACGAACCGTATTTATATGGATTGTTTGAGTATATGTCCCAGTTTGAAGATGCATATGTCATTGCTTTTGTTCAATCTCTTTATTTACAGTAATCGCAAAATTTCTATAATTTTATTTAATCATATTTTTATTTATAATTGTAGTTTCAGTTTACATTATTTCACTAATCGCAAGATTTCAATGAATTGTTTCTTGGTTTTATGTGTATTTTGTCCTCAACCTTTTTATTTACTTTCATTTCAAATGACGCGGACCTTGCAGAAGACACCTATTGATTTAAGATTTGATATTGCTATAAATAACATAACCACATTGGTTAATTACAGCATAATATTATATTATTGTAATAATCTATTAATTACCCACACCACTTCATCGAACGCGGTCTCATCTCATGAATATTATTGACGGCTAGCCTCATGAATATTAACGCCGGCTAGCTTCACACTAGTGACATTTTGACAGAAAGCTTGCAAATTTGGAAGAATTATTTTCATAATATTCTGTTGACCATCATTTTGATTTGACGATTTACAGAGTTATTGAACTTTGACAATGTTTGGGCAATGAATCTTGTAAACGTATTAATTCTTCTGAGACTGTTTGGCAGAAAATGGTTAGGAAGGACTTCAATTTGAACCACCTGGTTGACGGAAATAGCAAAATACAAAGGATCTAAATGGAACTCTTGCCAACTTTCATATTCTAATAGGATTATTTGTCCGCATGTGTAGTTGAGCAAACAATAGCATTATTTTATTCAAAAATGTTATAGGACTTCCACCTTGTTTTTCAATATTTGTAATACAATGACATCTTGTGAAGGAAACTCTAGATAGCTTGTATACTTGGTTACGATTTTTCGTCATGTGTAGTAGAACATGCTGCACTGTCACTATGATTTGAATCTATTTAGTATAGAACTGTAACATATGAGGGTCTGGATGATTCTTTAATTTTTAGATCACTTTTCTCTATTCTTTATACTGTTTGCCCATTATTCTCCATTCTTTGTATTTTAGCACCTCATTATTCTCTATTCTTTGTATTTTAGCACCTCATTATTCTCTATTCTTTGTATTTTAGCACCTCATTATTCTCTATTCTTTATTTGTTTGATCCATTTTTCTCTATTCTTTATATTTTTGCCCATTATTCCTCACATATGCCTTGGACTTTTTGTAAAAACATTACTCCTAGTGGACGCAAGTCCTCTAAGATAATTTGTCCGAAAGTTTTCATTATTATGTTATATCTTAATATTTTTGTTTTTTTTTGCTTTGTTTTAATGGCAGATCTTTCATAGTTCCTGTTAAAATTGTACCAACTTTATTGACTCAGCTTTACAAATTCATAGGCACCTATATATTGCTGTAGTCTCACGGAATATTGCCATTTGTTTGTCTCTTGGTTATTTTTGCCGTTAGGTTTGTCTCATTGATGTATACCGTATACCCTTTCCATACTTCGTGTCAGATTATTGAAATTAAAATGTTAAAACCACTGATCGGATAGCTACTTGTATTAGCATAAGTAGTAATAATTTTCGCAATTATTGAATAAAATATATTTACAAGTAATAGTAGCCACATGTTTTAAAATTCGGTTTAATTAGATATACCATTTTATATTTCTCATCTCATGTCTAATCAGCGTCCGTTTGAGTGTGCGGGTGTATAATTCGGTAAAACTACAGGCACGATTTGACACATTTAATTTTTTTTTCATCTCGTGCTCTTAAAAGAAACGAACTTGATACCACTAAAAATCACGAACAGCATTAAACTGCAAATCCAGTCCTTTAAACATTTATTTTGCTGTTTTTGAAAGATTTGTTAGGTCTTATATATTGTTTAAATGTATTTTTTTCAAATTAACCTAGCTAAGTTTTGATTCGCCGTTAGCCGAGCAGCTCTATTACAAAAACATGCCGCTGAGAAACCAGTTGTATTAGAGTACGACATAATGTGTTAGTTATTTTCTCTCATACTGATTTTTATAGATGAATTGAGATGACCATAACAATAGTTCAAAGGCTAAATCGATTCAACCTTTGATAGTTTTGTTTGTTGCACAGAGAACCCAAAGTTTGACCGGTGAATAGAAATATGGTCCCTCTTGGTCTTCTTCTTACAGGTAGTATATTAAGTGGAGCGTCGGTTTGGGTGTGCGGGTGTATAAATAAGCACCCACGTCCGGTCAGAATGGAGACGTTGAATCTATTAATGCAACATGTTGAGAAAGTGCCACGCTCTCTGTATACGTTAGGAATCTTTGAAACAGCTCTTTAAGGGTTACTTAGTGGCCTTTTGTAAGGCTTAATTTGTGTCCCTATCTAATATAGCCTCATTTCTCTGAGCATAATGAGGGTATAAGCAGCTTAGTAGTCAATACTTCGGTTCTGATATGATTTATAACAAACCTTTCTAAAATTGTCCGTTTATGAATTTTGAACCTACCTATTGTATTTATTGTTAATTTGTTCTCATCCTGAACGTTCATGAAATATTTCCCACTAGACGTTAAGTCAACACCAATCAACAATTAATCATTGCACAGTGAAGGAGAGGAGAAAGATACAAAAGGACATTCAAACTCATGTCGAAAATAAACTGACAACGCCATGTCAAAAAGGACCAAAAGGAAACAACTTGGCGCATGTTAAAACGTTTAAACCCGCTGCATTTGTTTGCACCTGTCCTAAGTCAGGAACTTGTTGTTCAGTTGTTGTCGTTTGTTGATGTGGTTCATTAGTGTTTGTCGTTTCTCGTTTTTATATAGATTAGACCGTTGGTTTTCCTGCTTGAATTGTTTTACACTGGTCATTTTGGGGACCTTTATAGCTTGTTGTTCGGTGACAAGACCCGTGCTGAAGGCCGTACTTTGACCTATAATACTTTACTTTTACAAATTGTGACTTGGATGAGAAGTTGTCTCATTGGCACTTATGCCACATGTTTTATATCTATATAAACAAAACACACCATAGAAAACTCAAGACTTAGCAACATGAACCCCATAAAAACCGGGGGTGATTTCAGGTGTTCCAGAATGACTGTTGGATTTGTACAAAAGTTTTTCTGCTATATGTGTACATGGTCCCTTTTAATGCAATGCTTATAATGGCATCTAAGCAATGACATAAGACAGATCAGCTCATATAAAAATAAGGATACAAGTTGTTATTGCCAATGAGATAACTATATATAAGATCAAAGACAAAACATGCGAACAATTGCAGGTCCCCGTTTAAAGCAAAACTTAAACCCATATCGTATCCCTGCATACATTGGGCTATAAAAAGCCCGGTAAAAATGTGAAACAATACTAAAGGAAAAGAAATCAACGGACTTATCTAATTTACTGCAAACAAATTCGACATTTAAAAAAAAACAACAAAAAAAAAACAAATATGAAGCAGAAAGGACCAACGTCAACCAATGGAAAACCAGGTTCCTTGGTTGAGGCAGGCAATTAAACAAAATTTCATGTTTTTTCAGTTCTCTGTGTTACTTGTGACGGCGGTGAAACAACATAACATAAGAAACAACTATTATAATCAGTTGGTATGACATAACATAATTTATTTGAAATACTGACAATTCGAACGAAAACATTATACATAGCTAATGTACATGAATATACATAAACAGGCATAGGGTAATGCAAATTTGTAATTGTAATGCATAGTAATTTTGCATTACATGTAATTGTAATTTAATGCATTACTTTCAAAAAGTTGTGTAATTTCATGCATTACATTGCATTACATGGCATTACTTTTTCACATAACTTTTTTCACATACTATTTATCTTAAACAGATTTTTGAGATTTACTGAAACAAATTTTAAGATTTCTTGATTAACGAAGAACATTATCATTTGCATATTTACTTTCAATTTACATTAACATTTAAATATTAATTTTTACAGTTTATATAAATCACTTTTATTTGGGAATTTGAAGATTAAGCCTTGCCTAAAATAGAACTTGAAAAAAGTTGTATAAATACTAGAATGATCAAATAATAATTCTAAATACTGTAAATCAGATTGAGTTTCTTTTTTTTAATTTCATTTTATTTCTAACATTTTCCTGATATTTGAAAAGTTTTATTGTAAAAGTGTTCCATTGTTGTCAAAAGATCAATGGATATCTTGTTAAATAACAGATAATTGTCACAAAACACTAACTAGTTTATTTCACAATTAATCTTTTCACCATTTTGACTCTTGTTCATAAATTAAGCTCTATGTTTATTATATAATTAGACTAATTTAGGAAAGAAATTCTGAGTAAATGTATTGATTGAAATTAAAAAACACAATTGTATATATCTATTAAAGTAAAGTTAGCATTAAATTATAGTAAGTACTAAAATTCATCTCTGTAATTTGTTTTAGAGAAAACACAAATAATATACCTTGTAACATTAAAACCAAAGATAGTGAGCTATCAACTATGATAGTTTTAGTGAAACAGTCGGATAGTCAGAAATATCATTCATCATGAAACCTTTAAAACCCTTATGATGTTAAAATTCAATAGTGGTATTGAAAAGACTTTTACATACTTAAATTCAATACATGAAACACAGTTACTGCACATGCTAGAATCTTTTGTGACTTCATGTTGTTTTCAAAATGTTCGATTTTGTTTTCACTTGATAAAAAATTAACAAATGTAATGTGTAATTCAATGCATTACTTTGCAAAAGTAATTGTAATTTAATGCATTACTTTGATATATTCTTATTCTTATAAACGCATGTAATTGTAATTGTAATTCAATGCAGGGTTTTGTCAAAGTAATTGTAATTTAATGCATTACATTTCAATGTAATTCGCCCCATGCCTTTACATAAACAATAGTTTATTCAAGGTAGTTTAGAATAACCAATTAAGAGGAATAAAAAGTGACATAAATTACATTTAACTAAAGTATCGAACTTATATCAGACATTCATATACTATAATTGGGGATGGAACATACTTTCTAATCTGATTTGCGCCCGTTTACCAAAAAAGACAAACTTTCCTTGAAAAAGAACTTAAATATGTAAAATATGTGCCTTAACCTATAACAAAGCCAAATTAAATATGACTAAAACAGTAGTTATGTTGCTTCATTTATTGCATGGTTGTTTCTTATTCAATTTAACTCGAAAAGATCACACAATTTATACTGAAGTAGAAATACAATATTCTTAGGCAAGATATGCACACACGAGCAACTGCTTGTGTATTATTACATAGTACGATTTAATAATAATAATACAATTATACTTTATTCAGAAGCAATACAGCTTATAGAATATACGTTTTACATTAAATGTTAAATACAATTCATATGCAGTGTCCTTATGACTTTGACGTTTACGTCAAGATTTATAAGATAGAGGAAAAAAAGCTAGTGTATATGTCCATGCCCCAAAAAAAAATCACGAGTAAAACACAGAAACACATACAAAAAGCGAAGATATTTTCGTATGTGGATGCAAAATATTTTAATCATGATTAACGAAATTAAACGCGAAACACGAAAAGGGATAGGGAAAGAGAGTGTATCAAAATTGGACATTGCATTTTGGGTTTGGATTTTAAACAGCCCTATTGATATAACATGTATAATGAAGTCTTATATATAGTGTCATGGCAAAATCATAACCCATTTTCGACTTCTGAGCTATCATTTTACAATTTGTTGTAACTAGAAAAAATCCAAACAAAAACAACAAATGAACACATAATTAGAAAAGATAGAAAAATTACAATTCAATAGGTTTAATACAATGTACAAACAAAACTAAAGCTCTAGACAAAGCGAAAAGTGATAACAACATATAAACCTAAATTATGATAAGACATGCGTTTCTTAATTTTTGAAAAGTGGGAGGTGGCAAACTAGGCAACGTAATGAGTGGAAAATGTAAAAGTCTATGCATTAAACATACATGTAGCCCCATGAAGGAGGTCTCTTTGTCCCTGTCCCTAAATCCGCCTCTGTCATGCTAATACGGATATTCACATAATTCTGCTTGAGTTGGGGCTTAGATATGTGAATCTTTTATCTTTCCCAAATTCATGAAATTGGGTTTTTAAAAATTATATGTCTCTTAACCAATTATTTGCAAAAATGTAGATTTTATTTAGATCAATTTGCGCATTTATTTATTTTAAAGTATTTGTGCAAAAGGTTGGTGGATGGATATATCATGTGGCAGATATAACATACATATCATGACTTGTTTATGTGATTTTAAACCTTGCTTTGTATATGAAACGACATGCTAAGACGGAGTGTGTTTTCAACTCCTTTGACACTACTAATTACAATAAGTTACATTTACCATTAGGATACTCTTTGTTATAAATACTGAAAATCTTTTACATGTATTAACTAACAAAAAAAATTTCTGTGAAGCAAGTTTAAATATCATTGCTTATATTTTTATCTATTCAATAGCAGTGAATTTCATTAACCAGTCACAGTGATGATATATAAAATATATAGATAAATGAATAATTAGCAAGATAGATATAAATACAAAAATAAAAATAAATGATGTAGTAAATGTTTTGAGATGGTTAAAGAAAAGAAGAATTTTGGAGTTTAAAATACATCATTGCGTTTAAGAAGGCCTTCACTGATCAAAATAAACGGCGAATACTCTGTCGAAAGTTTGCTCGCTATAATTATGCATTCGTAAATGGTCTATCAAGTTTTCTACCGTCTAATATGTCAAGTTTGGTTTATTTGATTCATTTTACTAGACTATTCTAAGAAAATGATGGTTTCAGTTTCAGTCTCTTGTTCGACTTGATTAAGATCTTCAGTGTCTACCTTAGTCAATGCAAATTGAACTTTCCACCATTTATGTCGAATTGCCTGTATTTTGACAGTTTTCAAATCTACTTGTTCTTGGTCGGTATTTTGTAAAATCCACAAGACAAGTTCTTCGTGCATATGATTTTTACATGCTTTATAAAGAGCTGTTTTGACGCCAAGCATGTTTCTTTCTACCTTCCGCAGTATTGCTTGCACAACATCTATTTCACCATGACGACATGCTTCAAAAAAGGCATTTGCGATATCTAGCCGTGTGTGTTCGACTTTGTCTAATAGCAATACAGCTATTTCGTCCCATCCTTTAACAGCAACAGAGTGCATTGCTTTGTCAACAGTGTTGAAAATATAAGGGTCAACTTTTCTAACAAAAGTTGCACGATTTCTAGTTCTCCATTGTCACAAGCTGTATTGAATGCAAGTGATAAATCACAAAGACTGGTTAAACCTCTATCTACAATAAAAGTTGCCATGTCTTTCCAGCCAAATAAACATGCGTTTGTCATCATTGTGTCTATATCTATGCTCCTGGAATCACAATTGAGCAATAAAAATTTTACCACACCTTTTTATTTGCACCGCTATATGCTTTCTCTGAAAGCGAAGAAAAACCTTCTTTACCAACTTTGTTTATAGCCATTTCAGCTATCTTCAATTGACCATTTTCTAGTGCATGACTTGTTGCAATATTCATGTCAGATTTACGAAAATGAAAATATTTGAGAAGCCAGGTAAACATATTAATCCATCCATTTCGACCTGCCTCTTGTAAAAGCAATTGAATATCAAAACGTTGGTAACTAACGTTTTGAAGAAGCCACTCGGCTATATGAAGTCGGTTGTAGGTACAAGCTTCAAACATTGCTGCTTGCATATCAAATTCGTATCGATTAAAGTGTTTTTCATTAAAACCAAACATTCGAGCCAACCATACCCACATGATTCTCTCATTATGTTATTAAGATCTACGACATTTGTATCAATATTTTCTAGCGACCATTTTACAATACTGAACGCCCCATTACGACAAGCGGTATTGGTTGCCTCCCGAATATTAGAGAATGCAAGGCTTACTTCTCGAAGGATCCATTTGAATATTTCTATCCAATCCTTTTTACATGATTCTTTTAAAAGTTTGCGAATATGAATTTTCCTTGGAATGGATTTCTTAAGGATCATCCAGATAAGTGTATACTTCGTTTTATCACCGTCCTCCGTTTTTGCCAAGGCACATCCATATCAAGTATGCAAGTTATCAATCGATTCATGTCAAACGGATTTTTGTCGGGATTGGTAGTGACCTTCTTGTTTCCGACGCTGGTTTCAGCTACAGTTATATTTTGATCATACGTTTCAATTATCCATTGTATAATATCAGTCCTATAATTTTTACATGCGGCTACAAATACAGCATTTATATCAATTTTGATTGATCAGAACGTTCGTATAATAGTTTTGTGATGCATAAACCGTAGTCTTCATTCCGACACGCTATTATTATCGCAGATTGAATATCAAGCATGATTGTACTAGATATATCCAACAACAGCTCTACAGTATCATCTTCACCATGTTCACAGGCACAGAGCACCGCAGCTTCTGTGTCCAACAATTCCTGTCAACCTCAGTAAGAATCCATTCAACAACTTCAGTATTGTCACATCTACTTGCATTATTCAGTGCTAACTTCATATCAAACACACTGCGGTCAATATTCGCCCATAACCATTTACAAACATCTAACGTTTTATTCTGAGAATTTCGACAAGCCTTAATCATCGCAGTTTTATAATCGAAATCCCTTGCTTTGTATTTTGTTTAAGATATTCGACAAGTTCAAGATCGCCATGATAGGCGGCTTTGTTCATTACATTTCTAATATCAAAACAATGCGACTGTTTATTTTCTAGTAACCATAAAACAGCTGATGAATGACCAATAGTACATACATCATTCATTAAACTATCTAAATCAATAAATTTAGTGTTTACCCTTTGGATAAATGACAGAAGTAGCTTTCCATAGCCTTCGTCATTACTTACAGATATTTCATCGAATCGTCGAGACAAACATTTATCTAATGTTATTTTAAGATAATACGATATATTGTCAAACCTATCCAACAGTAGTTTCTCTACAACAGAATGGGATCGAACCTAACATGCTTTCTCCATTATTATTTCTGCAACGCCGATATTGTCAATATGGTATTTCAGCAAAAGTCGAAAACGTTTTCTATATGTTCTTTATTATGTTCCCTTCCTCCTCCTTCTTGTTATCCCAACACTTAAAATCTCCTTTATCAATTGTACTATGTCAATTGATAAGTCGCTGATGTGTTTGATTAACAATTCTAAAACACTATACCATCTATAATAGTCTGCCTTCTCAATAAGTCTGTTGATGTCGCAATATTTTATCCAAGGTAAAATCAGTTCTATAATTTTATTCACACAATCCTCGTTTTGTAAATAAGAAATATTATTGATTAGTTTTCTTTCTCTTTCTCCAAAAATCAGGACCAACGTTCTGCAGCACCTTTACAATTACGTCACTGATCCATATTGACAAGACATGTAAATAACCTTATTGATATCCAACCATTTGTGGTTAACTTTCTTTAGTATATACAATATCAAATCAAAACAGTTCATTTCGAACATTTTATCGATACATAAATTATAATATATTAAAGAATTATCGACATTTTCCACCATCCAATCTAATGCATGTTTTTCCTCGTTGTTACTACTGCAGCAAACATTCATAAATAACTGTGTCATATTAATCAAACCATGCTTCACATTCTCAAATAGAAATTGTACACATTCAACATAATTAAGAGCTACACCAGCCGCTTTATATTCAAACAGACTTTTGAAATCGATCAATGAATGATCGGTATTTTTAAACAACCATTTGATGATGTCTATATATTTTGATTGAAATGCATAGGACAGAGAAATATTGGGATCTACAAATAGGCTAATATTTTTGTCTCTAATGGTAATTGATATCAACATGTGATCTTTTGTATGATTTACAGTTAACCACTTGTCATCAAGCTTTCCTATGTTTCTGAGTAAATATAATGGAAAATAATGACGGATGTATGATGCTAAGCTCAATGAAGACCACGGCGATGAGGTATCAAATTCATTGTTTATACAATCAATGAATTCGTAAATAAGATCTACATCGTCTGTAATTATTTTTGATTTTATAAATCTATTACAGGAGCTCCGGTCATATAGCTCACTATTCATTAATAAAATTATCTTTGTGGCAAGATCAGGATAATATGGTTTTAATACCTTTATAACAATCTCTTCCTCCTGTTCCATATAATTTTGTGGTCGAACTATATCTATGATGTGGTCAATACTAAGCAGCGGTATGATGGCTTTTGGGTTTATCTTACAGTATGAAATGAGAACACTCTCTTGTAATGCCAAATGTTAAAAACATATCTTCTGTTCTTTTCTGATCAGGTATCGACAGGTCAGTTCATGATAAAGATATATAATATCATGTAACTTAAGTCCAAAATGTTTATTATAACATTCATTGAAAAGTTTTCGTGGGCCTGAACATCAATATTGTTTTCGTTTATTGACAGCATTTCATGATCATCGTATTTTATTGATATGGCTGAAGTATCTTGATTTAAAAGTATATATTCCAAGATGACATATTTCAGTCCCTTTACATTATTGTCTATTCCTTCCATTCTCATGTTGTCAATTTCTTGTAATAAACTTTTCGAAGGATATTTAAAGAAAGGTGTACCTAACATCGTTAAACTTTTGTTCTGTGTAAAAATCGACAGCTTTGTGGAAATCCTTGATATGGGTCGCTTCTGATCATGTCTTCTACCGCACAAGGCTTAAAAACAATACATTTATTATCTGCGGAAAAGGACATGTAACATCTGACTTATCGACAATGTACACTTTTATTTCATCAATACTGATGGCGTAGATATCACAATAAGAGGACTTCTTTCTGTAAATAATATCAATGTCATGTTTGTACAGTAGTTAATAAAAGTCTTTCTTATGGTGGCCGGTTCAGGCCATTTCGCGTTTTCGCGTTTTCGCCTTTCATATTCTATAGGGCGAAAACGCGAAGTCAAACGCGAAAACGCGAAAAAGGCGAAGTCGAAAACGCGAAAACGCGAAGTCGAAAACGCGAAACCACGAAAACGCGAAGTCGAAAACGCGAAGTCGAAAACGCGAAACGGATTTCGCGTTTTCGACTTTGCGTTTCGCGTTTTCACGTTTTCGACTTCGCGATTTCGCCTTTCGCGATTTCGCGTTTTCGCGTTTTCGCGTTTTCGCGATTTCGCGATTTCGCCTTTTGCCTTTTGCCTTTTTCGCGTTTTACGATATACATGTTATTATAACATAACATTTTAAATATAATTGGAGACAAGACTACAAAGTATAAGTCATTCAAATGATTGTCATATAAATTTCATATCTGTGACGTATTTTAAATATTTTCATAAATTAGACAATTTCTTTACATTCTTTGTTGACAATTACTGAACAAATTTAAAACAGATGCAGTTGTATAAAATGCCTTTGAATATACAATTTGCTGGAAGTTATAGTTTGGACATTTTAAAATAAATGAAATTAATCATTATTATCGCCATGGTTACTTAATACATAATCTTTCATTTAATGCTCTTGTTGTGAATCTAAAATTTTAATATTAAAATTAGCTTGTGTGAAAAAGTTAAAATTTAATACATTGTGGATATAAGACTTTTGTCAAATAAAACTTGGGACGGTTTCATGAAGCTATCCTAAGACCTCATAAGATACTAGAAATGTATTTATAAATGTTATAATGAACACGTGTATTTGTTTTGACATTTGTCACATGACTAGATATAAGGTATACTCTGAATTACTGAGTATTTCACGAGCTAATATAAGCGGGAAGAATTGTAACGGTAAATCTATGTGTAACTATGTGTCATTCGACGCTTGCATTCGGACAGTTCAGTCTGGTCATTTCTACTTCAATATGGCCGAACATACAGAAGAAAGTCTACTTCTACAGGACGACTCGTTGCCTGATAAAACAGTGATGGTGCAACCAGATCATCTTCTGATAGGGACCTACACGACACGTTCTCTCTATTTAAGCTGTACATGGACGGGAAAATGGATAATCTTGAATCCAAGTTGGTACGCGAACAAGACGCGATGTCCAAGAAGATAAAGGAAGAAGTTTCTATCAAGTTCAAGCATGAAGGAAACAGAATTCAGTTCAAGTTTAACGAAGAAACTGTGAATGAACTCAATAAGCTTTACAAGTTAATTCCGTCAACAGAGGCACAGAGTATTCGTGTTGTTCTGGATTTGTTGGATAAAGTTAAAGGCCGTAATAAGCTAGTACGGATTGCAGATTCTTCACCGGCAGGATGGTCAACTGTCCGGGAGTACGAGTCTAATGATATTGCTTCCGACAGCGAAGATGAGAAGAAAATTCGCCAGGCGGAGAGCCGAGCTATGCGCACGATGAAAGACAAGACTAAAGGGCGTCCCGCTCCGTATTCAAATAAACCCAGATTGCCACCAGCCGAAACCTATGCTAATCCCGCTTACAACCAACAGTTTCAGAGGCAGCCCTTTCGTAACAGCGTCGCACGGCGTGAGCCGTGCCAGTGGGACATGTGCTTCTTTTGTAAGCAGTTCGGGCATTGGAGAAAAAATTGCCCCCTCAAATCTGGATCCGTTGGTGTCGGATCGTCTGGAGTTGCCAATCAGAAGTAAATCTGCAGATGCATCCAGAAATGTAAATGATAAGTATAATTTTACTGATTTTGATTGTTATGAATGTGAATATGGGTCACAGTATGAATTAGATATTTTCTTAACTCAAATTCATTATTTTGAAAAGATTAGTCATAATTTCACGTCATTTACAGGTGTAAAAGGACGGTTAGCGAAGCATGTAAAATTTTGGGAACATATTGGAGCAAATTCTTTTGTTATTGACACAATAAGTAACGGTTATGTCATTCCATTTATTGACCCGCCGGTTAAAATGTTCTTTAAGAATAACAAATCGGCACTAATGAATGAATCATTTGTCAATCAGACTGTTTCAGAGTTAGTTTCTACAGGTTGTGTAGTTGAAGTACCATTTCAACCTCATGTTGTCAATCCCTTAAGCGTAGCGATTCAAAAATCTGGCAAAAACGGCTTATTCTTGATTTATCCGTTTTAAACAAATCAATCAAAAAAGACAAAATAAAATTTGAAGATTGGAAGATAGCAGTTCAGTATTTTCAGAAGGATTCGTACATGTATAAATTTGATTTAAGTTCTGGATATTTTCACTTGGACATTTGTCCGCAGCAACAAACTTTTCTAGGTTTCAGCTGGAACAATAGATTTTATTGTTTTACAGTTTTAGTATTTGGTATATGTACGGGCCCATACATATTTACAAAATGTTTGAGACCTATGGTAAAATATTGGCGTGAAAACGGTATAGATGTTGTATTGTACCTTGATGATGGTTTTGGTATGTGTACAGATAAATCTAAGTGTATAGAAGATTCAAATTTTGTAAAGAAATCTTTAGAAGACGCCGGTTTTCTTATAAATGAAGGAAAGTCAATTTTTTCACCTGTACAGTCATTAGAATGGCTTGGTATTGTTTGGAATGCCTGCGAATTTAGTCTTGTTATTCCAGACAGACGTGTAGATGATTTGCGTGTATCCCTTGTATCAGTTATTGGAAGATTTCCAAAATAACTTCTAGGACCTTAGCTCAGGTTGTAGGTAGAATTATTTCCATGGCTCCAGTCATTGGCAATGTAGCTAGAATTATGACAAAATTTTGTTATATGGCAATAGAGTGTAGAACAGAATGGGACAAATGGCTGTTGTTTCCATGTCCTTACAAAGTCTTATCAGAACTGCATTTCTGGTTAGATAACATAACTAGTTTAAACATAAGTTGTTGGGTCATTACTCAAAATCACATGTTGTAATTTACTCTGACGCCAGTGGTATAGGGGCAGGTGCATATTCAGTAGAACTTGACAAGAAAATTTTTCATGAAACATGGGATTTTCTGAAGCACAAGAAAGTTCAACATGGAGGGAGTTGAAAGCTATAGAGCTAGCCTTGATATCTTTCAAAAATGTTTTTGAAGGCAAACACTAAAATAGTACACAGATAATCAGAACTGTGTGAAAATTGTAAAAGCTGGTAGTATGAATGAGAAACTACAAATGATAGCTTTGTCAATATTTTCTGTCTGTATTCAGAGATGTATTTCTATAGACATTCAATGGATTCCTTAATCACAAAACTCTCAAGCTGATTACATCAGTAGTACGAGGACTGGGGTGTATCAAATGAGTTTTTTCAATTTATGAATGATTTATGGGGTCCTTACACAATAGACAGGTTTGCTAATTCTCAGAATGCAAAAGTGTGTAGATATAATTCTCTATTTTGGAACCCATGCGCAATAGCTGTAGATGCTTTCACACAAGATTGGTCAAATGAGAATAACTGGTTAGTACCACCTGTTTATTCTGTTATTCGATGTATTAAACACTTGATTTACTGTAAGGCTAAAGGAACCTTGATTATTCCTAAATGGAAATCAGCAGCCTATTGGACTAAGATTTTTAATAAAAACTTAGAGTACCAGGTGCATGTTACAGATGTTATTGAATTTATAGATACAGAAGGTATCTTTGTAAGAGGGTCGAACCCACATTCTATATTTGCTCAAGAACAATTCATAACACCAGTATTGGCGGTTATGTTAGATGCTACTGGATAGCGGTGACACGGTCATATAGAATTAGTTGACATGGTCACGTGTATTGATGGATTTTACTGATAATAATATATTGGTGGTGACAAGGTCAATTGTACAGTAAAGTTGTAGTTGACAAGGTCAAATGTATATGACAAGACTTCTGGATTTATGTGAAGTATGGTCATGAATTTTTAAATATATATGATTATGTTTTGAGCTTATTTATTTTTATAATGTTAACACATTTTACAGACATTTTCAACGTTGGGATATGGCAATCATTGTCCAGCGATATTCATCCTAGTATGCCTAATCATCTTGTACAAAAACTTCCAGATTATGTTCTATCGTCGAGGGCGGACAGCACTAGAAAGAAGTACAAATATGGATTCAACTCTTGGTGTAAGTGGTCAAAATTACATTGCATTTCTTCATTACCAGCTTCTACTGTACATATTGCATTATACTTAGTTCATATATCAGAAACATTCAACTCTACAAGTAAAATAGATGAAGCTGTATATGCGATTTCTTTGGCAGACAAGCTAGCCGGTTTTCCAAACCCTTGCAATTCTGACTTGGTTACTTCTGTTCGTGAAGGGTCATACAGAAAAATTGGACACAAAATTAACAATAAGGAACCTATTACAGCTAACATTTTATCAAAATTGTTCATATATATGGTCAAAATTGTAACAATCTTAAAGATGTACGCATTGCATGCATATGCTTATTGAGTTATGCAGGATTTTACGATTTTCTGAATTAGCTAATTTGAAAAGATCTAATATAACCTTTTTCCCACTTATGCTAAACTGTATTTAGAACAGAGCAAAACTGATGTTTACAGGGAAGGCCGCGATGTAGTTATTTCTAAAACCGGAAATAATACTTGTCCAGTGGCTATGTTAGAACGTTATATGAAGTTAGCTAAAATATTAGAAAATTCTGATGAATTTGTATTCAGGTCTTTAAGTTATTGTAGTAAAAGTGATACTTATAAATTAAGGAAAAATTCACCACTTTCATACACTAGAGCTAGGGAAGTATTGTTGAATGCATTAGAAACCATCGGTTTAGATAAAAACAGTTTGGTCTTCACAGTTTATGCTCAGGTGGAGTAACCGCTGCAGCAGCAGCAGGAGTTGAAGATCGTCTATTTAAAAGCATGGGCGATGGAAGAGTGAAAATGCTAAAGATGGTTATATAAAAGAAAGTATAGATAACAGATTGTCAGTATCTAAAAAAATGGGTATATAAGACTATCGTATAGATATATTTAATTGCTGTAATATTACTAGTATCTGTTCCCTTTCTTTGTTTTCTTTCGATGCTTAACTGTACTGTCCAGGCGAGCTGATATCCCAAATAGTGTTTGGTTTTTATTTATAAATATTTTATGTTCGTTTGAGTAGACGAACAAGAACATAAATGTATTTATAAATGTTATAATGAACACGTGTATTTGTTTTGACATTTGTCACATGACTAGATATAAGGTATACTCTGAATTACTGAGTATTTCACGAGCTAATATAAGCGGGAAGAATTGTAACGGTAAATCTATGTGTAACTATGTGTCATTCGACGCTTGCCTTCGGACAGTTCAGTCTGGTCATTTCTGACCCCACCCACCCACCCACTTTTATTTTATCAATGTTGTAAATTGATGTATTCATACTTATGATTTTGGACGTTTTTTAAGATTATACATGCTTGAAAAGATTGGTAACAAAGATATTTCTTTTGTAGATTGTGTATAATTGGTAAATGATATGTTGAAGCAGCGGCTACGGACGTGCAGACAAACATTCGTGCATTGTAAATAAAATGAATAAATTTGCTTAACTGTACTGTCCAGGCGAGCTGATATCCCAAATAGTGTTTGGTTTTTATTTATAAATATTTTATGTTCGTTTGAGTAGACGAACAAGAACATAATATCTTATGACATGTCTTATGATCCTCTTAGGACTATCCAAGACCTCACCTCAAAACTGTCGTAGGTTGATCTTAGCAAAGATATCCTAAACCTGTCGCATGTTCTTTTAATTTAAACAAAAGTAACCTGGATTTATGGAAAATTCATGTAAATGTAGAATCTGTTTCCCATATATTACTAAACGCATTGATTAATATTTCAAATTTTCAAAGATGGAAATTTGTTCATCTACAGGAGACACCAAGGGACAAGGGATATACTGTTGAATGAGGTAGACAATAACAACAATCCTCCCGTGTCAGAACCAGATTAACAAAACAAATAGAAAAACTGAATCTGGTCAATTAACAAATATATTTTAAAATGTCAAAATATGATTTCAAGCAAATTGTATACTTAAATGCATTTTATACAAATGCATCTGTTTTAAATTTGTTCAATAATAATAATAATAATAATAATAATAATAATAATAATAATAATAATAATAATAATAATATCTTTATTTAAAGAGAGTAACTCATTTGGATTAAACCAATTTTAAATAAGGCTCTCTAAATACAATATCAACTACATAACTAGAACATAGTTAATCTACTAATATACACATGTAAACAATAGATATATATAAACAAAATATAATTACAACAACAACAACCGCCTATAGTTTACATTGTGGCTTAACTTATAAATTTGACACTTTTAAAAGATAATGACTTGTTTGAAACAAAGAATGTAAAGGAATTGTCTAATTTATGAAAATATTTAAAGTAAACCACAGATATAAAATTTATATGACAATCATTTGAATGACTTATACTTTGTAGTCTTGTCTCCAATTATATTTAAAATGTTATGTTATAATAACATGTATATCGTAAAAACGCGAAAAGGCGAAAAGGCGAAATCGCGAAATCGCGAAAACGCGAAATCGCGAAAACGCAAGAACGCGAAAACGCGAAATCGCGAAGTCGAAAACGCGAAAACGCGAAGTCGGAAACGCGAAATCGGAAACAATTAGTAAAGATTTAAAGTGATGTGTAATAATGATGGTGACAAAGGAACATAACCATGATTGCCGTCCAAAGCAGCGTTTTCGACTTCGCGTTTTCGCGTTTTCGCCTTATAGAATATGAAAGGCGAAAACGCGAAAACGCGAAAACGCGAAATGGCCTTAACCGGCCACCATACTTTCTTTTCTCTTTTAATGATAGTCCGAATTCTTCTGAATTTAGATCCAGATAAGCAATGCTATTACAGAAAATATCATGTGATGACAAAATACTCTGACATTCATGTTTTACATTGTTACGAATTACAAAATTACTCTCACGTTGCCCAAAGTAATGCAAGAGTGTAAACTATCAAGGATTTGTATATCAGTATCCTCACAAAACTGTTTTGTTATTCTACCGAAAACGTCTCCAAACAGAACTATTGTATTTGCATCTTTATTTATAATATCTGTGAATTGAGCGAGTCTTGTAAGTTTGATAACGTCAATTTCTGGATGATTTTCCTTCATTTGCCTTAATATTTCTAAGCTATTTCTACTTTTCCCACTCCCTCTCTACCAGATAATATCAACATTTTACTGTTATCGAGCATCTGAAGACATACTGTAACGGCCTTGATTTCTGTATATGTCTGGTCTTTTCGATGGCTATCAATTTCAGCTGATGTTTCACCTAAAAATATTTTGTCAAGTCATTATATACGTTCTTTCATTCTATTGTATGAATTGGTATAAATGGGGAAAATTTAATAAAAGTTCACTTGGCTTTAGAATAAATGTAGGAATATTGTTGATATTTTCGAAGATCACATTTTGAAAATAATTTAGAAATAGATAAAAGGGTACATAATACGCCTAGAACAAGAAACACACTTCAAGTACTCGAAAAGCGGTTTATGTTCGTTGTGGCCGATAAAGCAGTCAACAATTTGGTGGTGATATGTCGTAAATACTTTACGGAAGTTCTAAGCAATAAAATGATTAATTCTTCTACATTCATGTCCATGCGCTCCATAGAGAGTCATTTAGTAAAATTATACCATTAGTGCATCTCAGCTGAAGGCCTCTTTTGGACATTTGAAGTTCCCTACTATGTATTGGTTACCTTAACAACATACAAAACGTAAACTATCTTTAGCATTGGTTTCTGTTTACTTTGGGAATTTAATCTTTCAGTATTTTTAATTGCTTAACTACTATCAAATATGTTATCATTTACTTTTGTAATGGAACATATGAAAAAGTAAAGTTCACTATTTTGGGATTGTGAAAAGTCTATGCATATGTTACGTGCTAGTGATAGTTCTTTTAATTCGGTGAACAGTTTTGACTTTTCATCTCTTAACACTACAATTCCAAACAATCTTATCAAATAAATTTCCCATTTAATTGAATAGTCGTTTGAAATATCTGATTTCAAATGTTTCTGCTGCATTTCAAATAAGGTCTTCTTCTGTTATGAAAAACGTAAATAGCTTAGATATTCTTACTGGAAATGTGACGAGATTGTTAAAACTGTAAACAGTAATCAAAGGTACCAGGCTTATAATTTGATACGCCAGACGTGCGTTTCGTCTACATAAGACTCATCAGTGACGCTCAGATCAAAATAGTTAGAGAGCCAAACAAGTACAAAGTTGAAATGCATTAAGGACCCAAAATTCCAAAAGTTTTACCAAACACGGATAAGGTAATCTATGCCTGGGATAAGAAAATCCTTAATATTTCGAATAATTCATACTTTTGCAAACAGATTTATATAAATGACCATAAAATTGATATTCATGTCAACACCGAAGTGCTGACTACTAGGCTGTTGATACCCTTGGGGACAAAACGTCCACCAGCAGTGGCATCTACCCAGTGGTAAATGCCTTTCTGACAACATGTATATACCTTTCGGTAATATCCACAGGTTGTAGGTATTTATATTGGCACCGATTTCGCATCTTAAATAGAAGGCTTGTTCCTGTGCTGTTATGAATCACAGTTTATGGCTCAACACAGTAAAGACCCGTCTAAATTCCAATTAATAAACAAATTCAACATCGCTTACTGTTAACTCAATGATACTTTTCGTTAAATAATAAAAATTTCGAAAATTACTGCCTAGATTTATCCAACGGAACTTACTTTGAATAAATCAAATATAAGCAAGCCCTCTCCTTGATTAAGATATTTCAGTTCTACATGGGAAACCCTACATAAAAGTTAGGACAAAAGTGTCGATTTATCTTTCCCTTGATAATTTTCCTGCTTTGGACGGCAATCATGGTTAAGTTCCTTTGTCACCATCATTATTACACATCACTTTAAATCTTTACTAATTGTTTCTTAGATACAAAGATATAGTTTAAGAAGTTGATTGTTTCTGTAGAAAATTATCAACTGGCATCCGTAGTTTTAGAGGATATTGTTTACTGAGCCCGTAAATTTAGATACTATCCGGGTAAATTTATCGATCCTTTACATAAACTTATTCTAAAAGTTACCAATTCAACACTGTTATTACAATGTATTATATATTTAAATATAGTTTGAACTGTATTAATTTTGGTGTTGATGAAAGAGAGACGAAAGATACCAAAGTTACATTTAAACAAGTCGAAAATATACTGACAACACCATGGCAAGAAAATAGTACAAAAACAAACAGACATTCTAAATAGAAATATAGAACAGATAACTTATTTTATGTTATGAAATGTATCATATGAAATTCAACTTTTCAAAAAGCTTCTAATGTGTATAACAAAAGACAACTTCTAGTATTTGTAAATATTGTAAATTGTCTAGTTTTAGTTTTAAAAAGCACATTTGGTTAAGTTTTTTATTAAATTAAAATTTGATACAATTACCAGCATTCGAATAAATGTAGATGAAAGAAAACTTACGTATGAGCTGTGACCGTCTGCAGCGATCTGGAAATAAAACAAACAAAATGTAAACACAACTGTTCCATTGGTTGCTATATTGAAACAGTTGTTTATCTTTTCAACAAGCCGAAACAATGGTATGGTTGAGTAAAAAATAATCAGTGAATTTTGCAAAAACATTCATAACTCTGAACTAGAAATGTACAATCCGAATGCATCAATCAAATTATGCTACTAACCGAAACGCTTTATCTTGAAAAATCTATCTAAAAAATGTCAACTATCCGTTTGATGTCCGGTATATTAATGTCAAACCGAGGATTTATATAGTGCATTTGTATACACTTCATTAGGTCTTTCCACTTTTCTGTGGAAAGACCTATTGATTTTCTTCTGATTATTAGGTCTTTCCACTTTTCCTTGGAAAGACCTACTGATTTTGTTCTGATTATTTTTTTCTTCCGCCTAATTTTTTTCTTTCGTTGTTTGGTTGCTTCGCAATATGTCGCTTTGATATTTGGTATATGATATCGAACAGCTTATGCGCTTTGAAAACTGACCCTATTAAACCGAACTCTTTTTCTTGTAAGAGTTATCTCCCCGAACACTGTTTTTCTTGTGTTTGCTTCTCCTTCGCAACGTAAAGATAACGACAAAATTATTTCATCAATTTGCTCGTTATATCTTCAGGATGTTGAGATTGGTTTGGACTGAAGCGTTCCGGAGAGTCCATATGAGAGTTATTCCTTATGCATTTGATATAAGTGATATGCATTTCAAACTGGTAAACCATAAGTGATAGAGACTTAGTGTCTTTGGAATTCAGGACCTTGGTCCAAAATTTTAAAATTAGGTCAAGGTCAAAGGTCAAGGTCATATTCTAAATTTTAATTTTGGCTTATTTGCACTTCTTTTCAAAAACTGTTTAAGATATTGACGACATATCTTTACTAAATTGTTAGTTACAACAAGACGTAACACATTTATTTTGGTTGAAATGGTTCATTGACATTAAATAATAGTTTTCGCCTCTCATATATTTAGAAATATGCGTATAAGATATAACACATTAACCATACATATTAAAGACCTAGGGTCTTGATTTAAAGTACTTGGTTTATGACATTGAAATTGAGGTCAAGGTCATATGCTAATTGGACGTTCTAGATTTTGACCTTTGCTGCAAATTCATATTTATACATCATAAAGCCATAAGACTCTGCGCTTTAGGTTACAAGCCATATGCCTTTGAAAGTGCAAACCGGAAATGACCTTGTGTAACTGGAAGTAGCTACTTTTAGACTTATTTCAGACAAAAGTGTGTAGAAAGCATATACTTTTGGAATCAGCTAAGCACTACCTATCATTTGACACTAGAAATGACATTTTAAACCGAATTTTAATATTTTCATATCAAAATAAATCGTTAGAAGTGGAAGACTTTCAATTGTTCTCTGAACAATTGGTTTTAATTATTATTATTAGGTCTTTCAACTTTTCTGTGGAAAGATCTATTGGTTTTCTTCTGATTATTATGTCTTTCCACTTTTCTGTGGAAAGACCTATTGGTTTTCTTCTGATTATTAGGTCTTTCCACTTTTCCGTGGAAAGACCTACTGCTTTTGTTCTGATTATTTTTTTCTTTTCTTCCGCCTAATATTTTCATGCGCTGTATTGTTATTTCAAAAGATGTTGTTTAGATATTTTGCATATGATATCGAACAGTCTATACGCTTTTGAAACTGACACCGCTTAACCGAATACTTTCTCATGTAAGAGTTATCTCCCCGAACACTGTTTTTCTTGTGCGTACTACTCCTTCGCAACCGTAAAGATTACGACAAATTTATTTCACCAAATTACTCGTTACATCCTCAGGTTGTCAAGAATTATTTGGATCGAAGGATCTGAACATTCTATATTAGAGTTATTTCCCTTATGTATTTGCCATGAGAGAAATGTAATAAAAACTCATTAGTCTTAAGTGATAGAGACCTAGGGTCTTCTGATTTGAGGTCCTGGGTCCATCAAAATGAAAAAAGGTCAAGGTCAAAGGTCAAGGTCATGTTTTAATTTTTTGCTTTTGGTTGTTCATGCTACTCTTAAGAAACTTTAAAAGATATCGACAAAAGATTTTCACTTAATTGTTAGTTGTGATCTGTCTCAATTGGAAATTTTATTGGAAGCGAAGCGGTAACTTTCACTAGGAGTTTTCTCCCCTTAAATGTTCAAAGTAAAATGTATTGTAATATAACTTATTAACAATACATAATAGAGACCTAAAATCTTTTGATATGAAGTCCTTGCTTAATGACCTTGAAAGTGAGGTCAAGGTCATAGGTAAATTTGACGTTCCAGATTTTGACCTTTGCTTTAACTTCATATTTATACATGATAAAGCCATGGGACTTTTTGCATTAGGTTGCAAGCCATATGACCTTGAAAATTGCATCGGAAATGACCTTGTGTAAACCGGAAGTAGGCATTTTTTATACTTTTTAATGTAAAAAGTATATAGAACCATATATTTTGGAATCAGTGTCAAGTAAACTATCAAAAAATACTGGAAGTGACATTTATCAGACAGGAAGTAACAAATAATATCCTTTTTTTCAAACAAAAGTGTATAGAAACCATATATATTAGAAATCAGCATACAATAAGCTATCATTTGACACTGGAAATGACATTATAAACTGGATTTTGATATTTTCGTACCAAAAGATATCGTTTCGGTGGAAGACCTTCAATTGTTCTCTGAACAATTGGTTTTAATTATTATTTTTTCTTCTTCCGCCACATACGGTGCTTTTTGTTTCGCAAAATGTCGCTTAGATTTCTTGCATATGATTGTGATTGTGAAACTGATTCTGTTTAGCCAAACACTTTTTATTGTAAGAGTTATCTCCCAAACACTGTTATTCTTGTGTGCAAATCTCCTTCGCAACCGTTAAAATTTACGACAAAATTATTTCTCTAATTTGCTCGTTATATCCTCATAATCTTAAAATTAATTTTGACCGAAGCGGTCCGGAGACTCCATATGAGAGTTATTTCCCCTTTTGTATTTTTAATAAGAAAAATGTAGTTGTAACTTGTAAACCATAAGTAATAGAGACCTAGGGTATTTTGAATTGAGGTCCTTGGTCCAAAAAAAAAAATAAAGGTCAAGGTCATGTTCTAAAGTTTGATTTTGGCTTATTTTCAATTCTTTTCAGAAACCGTATAAGATATCGACAAATGATTTTAACTAAATTGTTAGTTGCGACATGTCGTAACACATACATTTTGATTGAAAGGGTGCGTAGACATTAAATGGGAGTTTTAGCCCCTCTTATATTTAGAATTATGCGTATAGTAATATAACTCATTAACCATGTATAATAAAGATCTAGGGTCTTTTGATTTGATGTCCTTGGTTTATGACCTTGAAATTGAGGTCAAGGTCATAGGTAAATTTGACGTTCTAGATTTTGACCTTTGCTTTTACTTTATATGTATACATGATAAAGTTATGGGACTTTGTCCATTAATTTGCAAGCCTTATATGACCTGAAAAAGAAACCGTAAGTGCCCCAGTGTAAACCGGAAGTACATATTTTTGTACTTTTGAATGTAACAGTATATAGAACCATATATTTTGGAATCAGTGTCAAGTTAACTATCAAATGAAACCGGAAGTGACATTTTTCAAACCGGAAGTAACAAATTATCTCCCTTATTTAAAAAAATTGTTAAGAAACCATATATTTTTGGAATCAGCTCACAGTTAGATGTCATCCAACTCTGGAAATGACATTTTAAACTCGATTTTAATATTTTCATATCAAAATACATGGTTTTTTAGTGGAAAGACCTTCAGTTGTTCTCTGAACAGTTGGTTTTAATTATTATTTTTTCTTCTTCCGCCACATGTTTTTGTTACCGTGCTTTGTGGTTTCGCAAGATGTCGCTTAGATTTTTGCATATGATATCGAACGGTTATTGCAATTTCAAAACTTACCTGTTTAGACGAACACTTTTATTGTAAGAGTTATCTCCCCAAACACTGTTTTTCTTTTGTGCGCATCTCCTTCGCAACCGTTAAAGATTGATACAAAATTATTTCAACAATTTGCTCGTCATATCCTCAGGATCTTAAAATAATTTTGACCGAAGCGGTCCGGAGCCACCATATGAGAGTTATTTCCCTTTTAAATAAGAAAAATGTAATTGTACCTGGTAAACTATAAGTGATAGAGACTTAGGGTCTTTTGATTTGAGGTCTTTGGTCCAAAACAAAGAAAATTAGGTCAAGGTCAAAGTCATGTTCTGAATTTTGATTGTGGCCTATTTTCACTTCTTTTCAGAAATTTCAGAATTTTTGTTGAAAGGGTGCGTAGACATTAAATGGGAGTTTTAGCCCTCTTTTATTTAGAAATATGCGTATAGTAATATAACTCATTAACCATATAGAATAAAGACATAGGGTCTTTTGATTAGATGTCCTTGGTTTATGACCTTGAAATTTAGTAGAAGGTCAAATGTAAAATTGACGTTCTAGATTTTGACCTTTACTGTAGATTCATATTTATATATGATAAAGCCTTGGGATCATTTGCATTAGGTTAGTAGCTATATAACCTTGAAAATGTCAACCAGAAGTGACCGTTTTAAAACCGGAAGTAGCAATTTATCTCTCTCATTTTAAGCAAAAGTATATAGAAACTATATATTTTAGAATCAGAGTAAAGTAACCTAGTACTTGACACCGGAAGTAAATTTTATTTAACCGAAAGTGGCTTCTAATCTTTCTTAATTAGTGAAAAAGTTCCTCAAGCAATGTTTTTCAAAATCAGTGTGTGATACGCTATCATTTAAGCCCGGACATATTGTTTTTATCAATTTTTTTACCTTCAGTAAATTTGAGTGGAAGACCTTCAATTGTTCTCTGAACAATTGGTTTTAATTAATATTGATTTCTTTGTAGCAAGTAGGATATTTAAAAAACAACAAAAGCGTTATTAATTTGATTCCATGTTTCTTGATTGATAGTTAAGCCTCCGTCGTTTAAACTAGACAAAATGATTAATTTTTCCCAAATATCAATATTCTTTCATTTGTACAATGAATTTGATCAAAATGCAAAATGACAACTGGTGTTGATGTAATTTTAACATTTCTACAGCATATATTACGTATATATACTTATAGTATATGTATCGCCAGATAATTCTCTTTGTATCCTGCTATTTAAAACCTACCATAACGGACAGTACTAAATGCCCTACAGCGACAACACCTATTGATGATTCATTGCAAAGAATGGAATTTTGTTCAATATTCTTTCATTTGTTCAATAAATTTGATCAAAATGCAAAATGACAAATGGTGTTGATGTAATTTAAACATTTCAATAGCGCATGATTTTGCAGCATATACATGTATCGCCATGTTCATGTACGATTCCAGTACTTGCTCTTCTCATACGATATCCTCAATAGACGGCTGCGGATAGCTATTAAACTAAATGTTCCTGCCGGATTAGTTGAGACAATTGTCTCGAACGTTTTACAGATACCGTCACCAGTTGGGTGGCTTTAATGAAATAATTAATGACAGCGGATAAGTTCGAATTATCATTACCCAAAACTCGACCTCTCTATTTCAAGATTTACGGGATTTTTGTGACTGTGTAGTCTTAGCAGTCTTAATACCGTACCACTAGCCTGCTAACAAAGAGGTTGTGGGTTTGAACTACACACGCGTTAATGTAAGCTACTGAATTAGACTATTTACCGGGTTTGTAATAACATGAGCAACACGACGGGTGCAACATGTTGAGCAGGACCTGCTTACCCTTCCGAAGCATCTGATATCACCTCTAGTTTTTGCTTATTCTTTAGTTTTCTATGTTTCTATTATTTGTCTTTTTCTTTTTAGCCATGGCGTTATCAGTTTATTTTCGATCTATGAGTTTGAATGTCCCTCGGGTATCTTTCGCCCCTCTTTAGTTTATCCTGATTTGCTCATGATAAGGTTTGATATTATACATCAGAAATCAAAACTGAATGAAACTATCAAATCATTCAAAAGTATCAAACATCGAACTAGAAAACCCATACCTTTTGTATATCTGAAATGATTATTGTAATAGGCCCGACACTGACTCAAATATACCTGTGATCAGTTTTCGTAAACCTTGTACTTCTGCTTTAATTAGATGACGTCTCTAACGATTCTATTCTGTCTTCTAACTTCCTCATCTTGCAAGACACTTTTTCTTGTCTTTATGTGTTCTGATGCGACATTCTAAAAAGGAAATAAGTAAACACGAATTATTATCTTTAGATACGTACTCATTGCCAGGAACACTCTTATGCATAATATATACACTGGGTCGATTTCACTGCGGGTTGACATTTCTTTGCCTAGGTTACCACTGTTTCGTATATAAACGAAAAGTTTGGCTTTTAAATTATAAACCTGGTCACTCTAAAGAGTTTTAAATACTTATATGCCATTTCTTGTGGCAGGTTAAACTGCTATTACTTTTTCTTTACAATACAAAATCTATTTTTCAGTAAAATTGCATAATCTCCTTACATAAACACATGGCTTTGGATCACAAAAGGGCAATCGAAGTATGGTTGTGATAATGACAAGTAAGTAAAACATTTTCGTAATCCTGATCGTCGAATTTGTTTCTTTCCGTGAGCAACAAGGCGAAAGCATTCCATTTCCTTTTTGTTGGTTCGCTTATTAAAAAACATTGAATTGTCATAAGCTTCTACATCTTCTCACAAGACAAAATATATTCAAATGTTAAAATCGAAAAAAATGAGATAAAAACTGAGGTAAATATATAGTCTTTGTGTTATGCAATATGATAAAATCAAAAGCTAAATACGTAACAATATTACCTCACTTATAGATTCATTTCTGTTAATGGTCTCAAGGAGCGTATTTTGATAACGAGAACATAGTGTAGCATCTACAGGCCTGATCCGAAGATTTCTAATAACGTCTTTGACTTCTTGTTCTTTGCCACACAAACGAGCTATATTAAGTAGACAATCCTCAGTCTCATTTGAAAAATCTTTAAAATCAACATCGGATAAGCTCGCCGTTTTTATATGACCATAGTCCTTATTTCTATGTTCAACCAAACACTCTACATCTTTTCTAATAGGACAACAGTACTTTAGAATGGTTCCCTGAGTTCTAATATCAATGTCTTTTAAAGCTATACCAGGTTTAGCTGCAAAAGTACAAAAGTAGTAGAACCAGAGGTTAATCGTTTTCTATCGCTGGCACAGGGCACCAACATTGTCTTGAATATGTTATTCCATTCAGTTGCCGTCACTACGGAATAATCACACGGGTAAATAAATCCAGGTTGGCACTGACAACATGGTTGACTATTCCTCCACAAATGGTAAATGGTATGTTTATTTAGATTAAGAAATTGTTCCAATGTTTGACACTAAAATGTTAAACAGCTAAACCAGAATACCTCTAAACAACAATTTACCAACACGCATCGTGCAAGTGTAAGATCTAGCACATCTGTAGTCACACCAAGTTTTACATAACTGCAGCAGAAGTCGTTACATTTTGTTACTCTGTGGCTCGGCAACTTGTTATGTTTGTCGAACAATAGCTCCAACTGGGAAGGATATATGATTCGTTTTGTTTAATTGGTAAACCTTTACATTGACAACATCTTGAATCAAAGCATAAATGATATATTTCATGTTGATTCTGGTTGAGAAATTCCTCGAATGTTAGATGTTTGTTTTTAGATTTAATTCAAGCAGATCTGTTAATGCCGTTTTCGAATGATCAACTATTAGAATGGCGTATCGTAAGAAATTTTCTTGCTCTTTGGCTAAAGTAGACAAAGCCATATCTAAAATGAAACAAATTATGACTAATGAATTATAAGGAAATATAGAGAACGCCCATCAGAAGGTATTTTCTGTGTCTATATAGTATAGAGAAACATTTTGCATATGACATTGAAAATGTAGATCGTAAAGTTTACAAAATGATGACAAATAGAAAAGTGTTTAATCCACCATGTTCTACATAACAAAATGTCTGTACCAAGTCAAAATATGACATTTGTTATCCATGCGGTGGCTTTTGACTTTGCCATTAGCGTAGGGACTTTCCGTTTAGAATTTTTATCGGGTTCCTTATTTTGCTATCTTACCTTCTACTTCCCGTCAACATAAATAAACACGTTTCTGAAAAAGTGATCAAAGTTAACCAGCTCATATAATATGTTATACCAGATAACGAGTCTACATACGACTCTTCTTTGTGCAGTTTTATTTTTTGTAATGCATCTAATCAATATTATGTAATTCCAGAAAACTGTTTTGAAATTTTGTTCTAAAACTGCACTAAGAAGAGTCGTATATAAACTCAATGTCTGATTTAAAATCTAGATACCAAGTATATCACTTACTGTTAAGCAGTTAGCATATGTGTATGATCTTTATTAAACAACGAATTCGTTTCGAATATTTTTCGAAATATATCTTTATAAATTCAAATGTCGATTAATTTATTTTTCTGAGTACCATAACATATTTGTGGACCGTGGAAAATTTGCATTATCGTATATAATTGATTTTAAACCTTTTTATCATATAAAAGTATTCAATACGGTTTTGATAAATTCCCGCAATTCAAGATTCTTATCTTACATAAAGCTCTTGAAAAGTAGGGATTTTACAAATCACTCATTTAACAAATTCACCGTGACATGTAGGCCAGTCAGTAATCTTCAATTCCAGAAAAAACCACGTCTATTTAAAACATTGAAACCAATATTTTTAATGTTTTTAACATGTTTACCAAGGAGAGGTGGACATCTGCGCTAGTGGTTGAAAGAGGAGCATATGATACGGTTTCAACAAGGTACTATCGGTACAAAGAAGTATATCACTGGATTGGACATTCTTTCCTATCGTCGTATTAATGTTCTGATATCAATTCATTGATACAATGTATGCATAAAGTATGAAATTAAGATTTAAAAAGCAGACAACACGCATGTAAACATGAAATATCAGGTCAGCAGAATGATTCATTTTACATTATCTTTATAATAACCGTCAACATAAGGTATTAATATAGTGTATCTTATACCCATTTGAAACAATTATTTACCGTAAAAGTGTGCTTAATTTTGATTAACCAGTAAACAACTAAATGCAATATAATACGTGCTGTTTTAAAACACCATTTTGTATAGATTTATTCTGCCTACTGAAATGATTGAACTACATGTGAAACTCACATAGCTTAACAGACCTAAGATGGTCATGAATCTGTTCTGTTTCATTCAAATTTCTTCTTGGTGTTTTATATGGCATACTGATAAGAACTTAATCAATGACAAATGGATCGTTGTTTTCTTATATTGGGTCTCAGGTACAAATTCAAATTCATGAGTGCTGCAATTGGAAAAAGTTTAATGATGAACCCTATGAGAAAAAAAACATACACATAACTTCTTTTCAGAAATCATCAAACAATTTAAACAAGATCGTTAACAAATAAAATACTACTGTTGTTAAGCCCACTAATTTCTTTTTATACATGTTAGTGCTGGCCCAAAGGTAAACAGATGGAGGAATTTAAACCTCAAATATTATTTACATGAATATTATTTGAAATACTGATGAAATTCAAAATGTATCCTGACTCAATCGTTACAACCCTCTTCAAACATATAATGTGTATCATTTTAAATAGTGATAACATTCAAAATGTATCCTGACTCAATCGTTACAACGCTCTTCAAACATGTACTGTCTACTTTTACCTGTGTCTACAGATGTACAAAAATATAAATGAACTTACCATTACACTTTATTTTGATGTTGCAGTAATAAGGGCAAGGTGAAAGTGGTGATACCCTCCTTAAATTCAGTAGCATTTCTTTTGGTCAGAGAATGGTGTACTTTTATGAAAGAAATGCAGTGATTTGTATACTTTATAATGACCAGTTTTATTATAATATAGTTAGTAAAACGACAATACATTCGTTTGTTTATCGCACCTTTGCATTAATTTTTTCACTGGCATATATATATAACCGAACAGGATGAAGTTCTGTTGAATTTATCAACCATCATATAACTAAGAAGGTGAAAAGGGCTTACCTTCCTTTTAAGCCTTGTCTTTTGTGAATATTCTATTTCAATCAGGATTCCAAGGTGACCTTTTCTCCAACATATACATGTATATACCAACCGAAACATTTAAATAAACCCCAGTTATTGTCTTTTCTGTCTTGTCTCTGTGAACTATCTATTTCTAAATATATATCCTTGTAATGGTTTATTTCTTTAACTGGGGTTTTCCAATAATGGTTCAACGTTTATAGACTGGGTTTTAAAATCTTAATTGATGTATCTACAGGTTGCACTTTGTAAATACAGCTGTTTCTCAAACCATGCCTCTTTTGGGAGATATATAATATTCATAGATAAATTGATTTGTTATATTGGTTCCCAGATATGATCTCTTGGGACTGTTACCAGTATAAAACATACTTTTGCGGTGAAAAATGAATTCTGAGTTGTCAAACAGTACAGGTAGGGTAATGCAACCTATATAAGGTAAAAAAGATATTTTAAAGAAATTAACTCAAATATGAAGTTTTATAAATATTTCATGAAGATTGGGAAATCCTGGGCCTTAACAATGATGACTCAGCATAAATTCACAGTTTACAGTATGCATAGTTTACTTGAAGCCCTGAATATAAAATAAATTCATATTTTTTTGTCCTGTCGATAACCTAAAAGTAAGCCGTAACACCTAAATGTGCTTTTTTGTGACTGTGGCATAAAAATACAAGCTAGAAATACAAAATACCTCAATAAATCTTGCATTAGTGTGTTCTATCCTAAATATGTACTAAATATTCCACATTGCAAGAAACAGAAGAATAATTTAGGAAATGAGAGACCATATGGGCAACAAACAGAGAAAATGCCTACCCCTGGGTCATAAAACAGATAATTTAATTTGTAAATGCTATGATTTTATTATTTAAAAGGTCTTTTGTTTAGAAAACAATAAATGTGCTTGGAAGTTATGCAAAAATCAGATGTTAGCAGTCATCTCTATAAAACTTTTAGTGAATTCTTATACCAGACTGGTATCTTCATACATACAACTTTTGCAAATATGGCTTTGTTTAAACACTTCTAGTTCATATATAAGCTAAATTATGTTAGATATATGGTTAGAGATAATACTGTTGTGACAAGAATTCTAAACTGACCATTTGAGGCAGAAATTGTGAACTTTCGTTGACAAATAGCTATACAGTAAGATGTGGACTGGAGACAGAGGCAGAATTGGATATTTTCTATAATCTTGAATGTTGGACTACTAAACATTACGGTAATAGTATTCTGAAATGCTTTCAATTTGTTATCAGAATAGTTTTAAACAGGTTCTACACATTTCATGTCAGAAAACATGCGCATAGGGTAAGCTGGCAATAATTAAAGTCTTGCTTTCAAACTCTTTAAAAATTTAAACAGGGTAGGGGTATAAAATGTACTGTAAAGGAAACTTAGAGTATATACAGTGATTTCTTTAAGGCTATAATTCTGATAAATAAGTATTGTTGTGAGAAAAGTGTTTTAGGAGTTTTCTATTTGAATAAATGCTAGTATAGGTTGCACTTTGTAAATACAGCTGTTTCTCAAACCACGCCTCTTTGGGGAGATATATAATATTCATAGATAAATTGATTTGTTGACATACTGGTTCCCAGATATGATCTCTATGTTTCATCTCATAGAGACATAACTTGGGACTGTTACCAGTATAAAACATACTATTGTGGTGAAAATTGAATTCTGAAGTTGTCAAACAGTACAAATAGGGGTAATAGAGAATTTTAGTATAAGTTTAAACTTTAACAAGTTCGAGACATATAAATGTTTAAAATATGCCGCACAGCCCTATGTTTTGACCTTTGAAGAAAATAGTAGTGCATATCAACTTTCCATTCTAGGTTATAATTTTCACGAAACTTCATAGTAAAAGTGTCACAGTTTTAGCCGCAAAGGGAGTTCCAATGGGAAATTGCATTGTCTATATTTACAGAAATGCAACCTACAAGGATAATCATAATTGTTTTAAATGTCTGATCGAATGATAAAAATACAGGTCTGAAAAGACATATAGTATTGGCCATTGTTATTAGTCATTGAAAATACTAAACGTTTATATTACCTTTAAATCTTAAGAAAGTATCAGGGTGATAATCGTGGCGAAATGCTACTTCGATTATTTAGAAATGCATATACGTGCTTCATAATAAGACAAAATCGAACGCTTCGCTTTAAATAGGAATTATTAAGATTCAGTCTAAAGAAAAGGTTTCAATTCGATTACAATTTGTGGCAAAACAGTCGCGGAAATATCGGTATGTAAGATTTTAGTTGTCTCCTTTATTTGGCTGGCATTACTGTGTCTAATTAATTTCATAGAGTTTAACATTTTATCAATTCATTATTAAGATTTTGACCATACCTTATCAAATAGGAGAGATACGAATGATAGTAATACAAAAATAACGATGACAGATAGCTGGTCTGTTTTCTATTTGAACTTTAAGTATATAGGTGTATTGTTTGCGATGTCTTCTAATACTATGCTATGTTTTGAAACAAAATGACACTTGATTACTTTTAAAATACAACCACAGTTATTGGTAGTCGTTAAGGAATTAACAAAATATCGAACTCCCAAGATAAATTCAAAAGAGAAAAGTCAATAAAACCAGATAAATTAAACATTAGAAAGCTATTAAAACAAGAGTTCCAAATAGTAAAATTGAAATCATCCTTCGTAAATTTTACGGACACCATTACGAGTTGGTTGACCGTTATGAAATATCTGTTTCACAGACGACGACGGATATGTTCCAATTAATGAGTGAACAAAATACCTATTACAAACTAAAATCGAGGGAATCACATCAACTATTAGAAGAAAACAACGGAATAACAGAAACACTGAACTGCAACAAAACAAAAGCCAACATACGTAGAAACGGACTATTTGATAACATCTGCCATATTCCTGAATTGGTACAGGACATTTTAAGAAAACAAGATGGTTATAATTGTGGAAAAATCCTACTGCACCTCTGTCTTTGCAAAATAATGAATGTTTACTAATTATTATGCATTTTGGTGCTTTTGGTCTGATTTTGTTTGAGGTAAGACCACTTCATTATCCGGATGGGGACAGGAGAACTTATTTTTGAGCGGAATATTTGTTCTCAACTGTTGGTTGACCAGTTTATTTATTTCGTACAACTGAATTCAATGGCTTTATATTTTGTTGGCAGCTTGGCAGTGATGACTCATAAGTGTTTTTTGTATCTGTCAAACAAATAAGGTACTATTTTGTCTGTACTATTAATTATGAGTGATAATAAACATAATTACACGTTATATAAGAATGTCGGATTTTGATTGGTTGTTAGTCAGTGTATTTTTCGCATATATTCTAACATTTTTCCTCATTTCAAACGAATTTGTCTGTTTTTCACCACTGCCGATGAATTTGCCTCAAATTCCCCGCTCTGTCGTGGTATTTGCCATTTTGGGTATTCCTTTTACCCTCATGAGCCTCTTCTTGCCAAAATAATTCGGAATCTTTCTCACTTCATCCCGATTATTAAGACAACATGGTTAAGCACTATTGATTGAGTTAAACCGAAAACTGTATTTAAACTAAAATGTCAGAGATATACATATAAAGTGGAAAAAAGACGTCGATTCAAATGGACGATTTAGTGATGGAATAACAATGACATTTACACATAGATACCATGATGTTACAAAAGAAAGCAATAACACGTACAAGTACATCAATAATTCCCGCGGTACTACGATTTCCTTCTCCTGTACAGACAGTTTCAATCAAAGTCGCTATTCGGTGTAATTACATATATCATGTTATGGAGGGTATTTGCGAAAATACTAGTCTTGGGAAATTTACCTTGACTGTTATTTTTCGCAAATACCTCCATAACATGATATATCTGTTCAATACATGCAACTTTTGTAGTCATTGAAATGACTAGTAATTCTTTGGGATTTTTTTCTTTTTTTTTTTTTTTTACATTGTACATACATTGAAAACTTTCACATTTGTTAGTTTGATACATAAATTACCGGTACGTTATCCCGGCCTCGTTAAACATTAGGTTGTATATTTAGATATATACTAGTTAGTAATTGTTAGTATTCTAAATTATAAAATATATACACTATATTATCATGTATCAATTATTTCCATATTGTTCAATAAAGAGAATTTTTTTTCAGAGAGAAAGAAAATAGAGAAGAGAAAATAATAAATAAATAAAAACCAAAGCAAAATAAAAATAAAAACAACAAAACTAGAAAAAAAAACTCACTGAAATTTAGATTATTGGCAGCAGTATTTTGGTCAAAACTAGCGTTTGTCTTAATTAAGATACAACCTTAAATAAATTTGTAAAGTTGGTTTTCCATTGTAAATAATTCATACAAACACAAAACAGATATTGAAAAACGGACATGTGGTTTTAGGCACGAAACAAGAACAAAACAACTAGATTTGTAATTGCTAGCAATAACGGATGGCACCTTCCCCATTGCCAGGCGAGCGGCAGCCATTTTGAAAATTCTAAAGTCAAAAGCGCATCTACACATGCAAATTATCATTTTGTAAAGTTTCATTAAGTTTGGAGCATTTTGAAATTTTTGACATTTTTGCTGTTTCCATGGTTACGGCGGCCATTTTGAAAATTACAACTTCAAATGCAACTCTGCCCATGCCAGTAACCATTTCTGTAAAGTTTCATCCAGTTTGCAGCAATTTGATTATTTTGAAATTTTGGACATTATTGCTGTTTCCATGGTTACAGTAGATAATTCAAAATTCTAAAAGCAGACATCTCATTGCCACATGTCATGTTATATATCATTACAGTTTCATTGACTTTGGTGAAATACTCTTTGAGAAAATGCTGATTTTATGCATTTTCCCATAGGGTAATGTAAAATTTGCCCCAGTTTCCATGACAACGGCGGCCATTTTGGAATATCCAAATATTGTCTTGACATCTTAGCAGAATGGGTAACATTTTCATAAAGTTTCATCCAGTTGGGTCTTATAACGAAAGAGTTAGAATTTTTGATATTTTAGCTGTTTCCATGCTAACGGCAGCCATTTTGAAAATTCCAAAGTCAAACTGCAAATCACATGCCAGTTACCATTCCAGTGGAGTTTCTTCCAGTTTGGAACACTTTGATTTTTTCGCATTTTGCTGTTTCCATGGAAACGGCGGCCATTTTACTATTCCATAGCAAGGTGCACAACTTCACATGGGGTTCCTCATTATAGTAGAGTTCCATCAACATTGGTCAATTGGATTCCAAGAACTCGCGCGGACAAAATGCGTGGAAGAAAAATAATAAAAATAATAAGAAAAAAGAAACGTAGAATAACAATATGTCACCCAACTCCGTTGAGGGTGCCATAATAAACAACATACAACAATATATTATATAAACATATATGGTGGTGTTGAGAAGGCTAAAACAATATACACAGTAACATTACATAGGGTAATGCTAAGTTGTTTAAGTGTAACTTATTCTAGTAATGGAAGCCAGGGTCCCAGTAGAAGTTGGCAATGTGGAGAGGCTTTGTTTTAAAAATATATTCTTTTCTAGTATTAGATTTTCTTTTAGATAATTGTTCAGCCCTGCCAAATTGACTTGATTTTCACACAGTTTTGTTCTATAGATAAAGAATTTTGCTAATAGTATTATTAAATTTTTATTTTATTATTTTCTGTTTTCCTAAGTTTCCAAATAAAAGTATATCCATGTTAACGGAATAATTATTTGTGTTTGGTTATAAATCCAGTCACCGAGCCTTATCCACAGATCTGCTATTTTATGGCATGTCCAAAAATATGTGTTCTATATCTTCAGTAGCTGCCTTGCTGAAAGTACATTTATCGCTTTGTTTTATTTTGCTTTTAAATAAAAATTTATTTGTGCCCAAGATTCTGTGTATTATTCTATACTGGAACCAATGAAGTTTTGAGCTTTTTGTGGAGTAAAAAGACATATTATGCACGGTTTTCCAATCAAAATTTTTGTTCAGTGTTAAGGACCATTTGTCTTCACAGCTAAGTTTAGTACTGTTTTTTCTAATAAAACATTATACATATCTTTCGAGCCTTTGTTTGATAAAAAAAATATTCTTATATTATTTGGAATAATTGGTCCTTGTGTTTTATAAAGATTGTTTATGGATATATCGTTCTTGAGAGCTTTTTTATATGATTTTATTGATGAAATTACCCCATTATAAGTAAGAAAGTTTGACTTAATTTTATAAATGTTTTGGAATTGTTGAAAAGTCATTAGTTTTCCCTCATCATCTAATAGATCATTTATCAAAAAGATCCCTTTATCTGCCCAGTCTTTATAGAAAATAGATGTTGTTCCTATTTTAATATTTTCATTATTCCAGAGCAAATCTGATACAAACTCGTCTTCATTTTTTGGTATACATTTATTTTGTAAATCTGTCCAAGCTTTAAAGACCTCTTCCCAAAAAGGGTTTTTACATCTTTTTGTTGGGCCTAAATAAACTAGGTTTTCAATACTAATTTTTCAGTACTTTCTAATAGCTTATTTAGTTTTGGGTTGTTTTCAACAACCGTCTAATCCATGTTAGTTTCAATCCTTTTATATATTTGTCAATATCTATCATTTTCAGCCCTCCTAATTTGTGTTCAGAACATAATATTTCTCTTTTTATCTTGTCAGGTTTGTTTTCCCAAATAAATGAATAAATTTTGTCAGTTAGTTGTTTTAAAGTATTTTTGCATGGTGCTTGTAATGTTAAAAACAGATGGTTCAATTTTGAAATAATTAGTGTCTTGATGATTGTTATTTTTCCAACCGGTGTTAATGTTTGTTTAGACCAAATTTTTATTATATTTTCAATTTCTTTAATTCTTGGACCATAGTTCAACAATTCCATTTCATGCGAATTGACGGAAAAGTTTATTCTAGTAATGTAAACCTACTGGAACCCCATTCCAATCCCCATTTGACACATATGGTGTCTTGACTGTATATTTTTGGCCTATCCCCACCACCTTTGTTTTGTCCAAGTTCATATGGAGACCAGACATTTCAGCATATTTTGTAGTAAGCGAAAAGAAGCATCTAGAGATTTGGGAGTACCGTCAAGTATTATTGATGTGTCATCTGCGTATTGGTAGATAAGATATTCTGTATCATCAATTTTAATTCCTTTAATTTCTTTGTTCTTTCTGATTAAAATTCCTAGAATTTCAGCACATAAAAGAAAAATGTAAGGTGATAAAGGATCCCCTTGTCTACAGCCTCTTTGGATCTCAAAGAAATCTGACAGAAAACAATTTTGAGATACTGATGAACTTATATTTGTGTAAAAGGTCCTTATCCAATGTTTTATAGAGGGTCCAAAGTTGAAAAAGTCTAATACTTCATTTATGAATTTCCATGATACGGAATCAAATGCTTTTTCAAAATCTATGAGAAGGAGAAGACCTGGCAAATCATTTACTTCTGTATAGAATAAAATATCATAAATAAGACGAGTGTTTTCTCCAATATATCTTCCAAGAATGAAAACTGTCTGATCATGTTAATGATAATGGGTAAAACAGATATTATACGCTCTGCTGTACAGCTTGATGCTAGTTTATATGTTGTATTCAATAGACTTATTGGTCGCCAATTTTTCATGAACTGTCTAGGTTTATCGCCTTTTGGTAAACAAGTAATAATACCCTGTTTTTGAGTTATTGACAGTTCCCCTTTGTAACCACAAATTATAGATCTGAAAACAAATTTTCCTACATTTGTCCAAAAGAATTTAAAAATTCATTTGTAAAGCCATCTGACCCAGGACTTTTCCCATTTTTCATTCTACGCAAAGCTGTTGTCAATTCATTATAAGTTATCACACCATCTAAAGATTCTTTTAAAGTATCATTTAATTTTTCAATATCAGAATCAGGAATTTCGATATTAAGATTTACTTTACTCAAGCTCTCTGTTTTAGTATACAGTTTTTATCGTAATTTTGGCCTCTTCAAATATTTTATCTTGTTTACCAATTTTGTCCCCTTTTCGTTAACTAGTTTAGGGATGGTTTTATTTATAAAATGTTTAGTTTCCATGTTAAGAAAAAACTAGATGGCTTTTCCCTTCTTCAATCCATTGCATTTTGATCTGATATAGTACCCCTCTTTTTCTTTTCTTATTATTCTAAGATCAGATTTATGGTGTTCAATTTCTGTTAATATTTCCTCTGTTAAGATGCTTTCCTCTAATTTCTGAATTTTTCTGATAACATTTTCTCCTGTTTATCTCTTTCCTTCTTTTTATAAGATGCATAGGAAATAGTAAGTAATATTCCTGAAAGAGTTGGTCATTTATTTTAAAGAGGATATCTAAATCATTTATTTGAGAATTTTTTATCACTGCAGTAATAAAAATTAAAACATGATAATTTGCTGGACTTGAGAATAATATTGTGTAGGATTTGCAACATATTGTAAATGATATTGTTACCCAGTACCTTAAGACTATGGTAAGTTTTTTTTAAAAGCTAAAGATTGTGATGAAGAATTCGGCAAGAGTAAGGTTTATTTTAGTAAGTAAAGGGTTGGGCTAAACTTAAAGTAGTCGCATACTGTTTCTAAAGCTTGATATGGAACCTACCATAGAGACTACCCCATGCTCAAAACTAAATTTATTGTTAAAATTTTCAAAATGTAAATAATGAATTACTATATTGTAAATAGGATAGACTTTATTTCATATACTGTGAATTTGCTTATATTTGTGGATACCAATTTTCGTGGATTGTAGATTTTTAAAAATTTTGGGTATTTGATTTCATGATTTTGCATACCAGCTTATAGAAGATTGTGCTGTTAAAGATTTAAATTTGTGGTTTACATTTATCCACAAAATTTAAAAAAAGGTATCCCAAGAATAATATTGTTTCCACACGATTCCACAGTATACAAGTTTTAATTTAAGTCTGAGAAAAGACACAATTATTCCATGTTATGGTTGTTTTTGATAATTGACTTTTGTCTCTGTTTTAGCCTACCTAGCTCAAATTGGTCACGCAAACTATTGTCACCTGTTTTGCATTACGCAGGAATGCATATATTGAAATACATAAGACCTTACCAAAGATTAGTGAAGTACTGTTAAAGCATTAGTATTTATGGTTTTCTTGTATATACATAAAATACCATTGAGATTGCTATAACATTGTAATGTGTACATCCGTGTCAAGTAAGAGTAAAAAGACAATTGTACAGTTCATATTAATAATAGACAACTTTATTTAGTGTTAAGAATATGTGCAAAGAGTTATATTACTGTGGATTCATTTATTTTGTTGGACAAATTGTCTTTGATACTTGATTTAGTGGTTTTGGAAAAGTTTCCATACCAGCCGATAAGAAATTCATACTTTGTTGAATATTTAAATTTGTGGTTTGCCTCTTTCCACAATTTGAACAAAAAACAGTACCCAACAAAAATAATAAGTCCACAGTATACTTTGAAAACAGATTCATTCCTGAATGGTACAGTGGTTATTTGGGAAATGGAAATAAAAGTTAAATGTTAAGAGTGTTATATATGTATGTTCAATAACTTAATGAAACTTACAGCTACTAGTAAGCTATATTTGTTTACATACTGCTGCATTGTAAAGTTTCTGAAGGTACACAATGATTTTTGGAAAATTTAACATATCAATTTAGCAATGGCGTAAGTAATGAGCATGCAGATTTCCTGTTGTTGATGTAAAATGGCCAAAGCTCGAGTCTGACTGCTTAATATATCGTTTTAAAATCATGTACACATTTCATTAACTTTATGTGAAACAAAATGGTTATAATATATGGTCTAGGGGAGGTTGAGATCTCATAAACATGTTTAGCCCGCCGCATTTTTGCGCCTGTCCCAAGTCAGGAGCCTCTGGCCTTTGTTAGTCTTGTATTATTTTTAATTTTAGTTTCTTGTGTATAATTCGGAGTTTACTATGACGTCCATTATCACTGAACTAGTATATATATTTGTTTAGGGACCAGCTTAAGGACGCCTCCGGGTGCGGGAATTTCTCGCTGCATTGAAGACCTATTGGTGACCTTCTGTTGTTGTCTGTTCTGTGGTCGGGTTGTTGTCTCTTTGACACATTCCCATTTCCATTCTCAATTTTATCTCTCAATAACCTGATTGGGGAGAGCTTGTAATGAAAGTTTTATCTCTGCCTAGTCTGGCTAAACAAGGTTGTCTGTGTCATTATCCATAATTTATGAAATTGTGATTTTATTGTCAGTTTTTTATTGAAAATTGTTATAGAAAATCATGTTTTCATATAGTATGTAAAACATATGTTCATGTAATATACTTATTAGTCATTTTTTCTCATTTCAAACATAAATTGATAGCTACATGTAATAATTTTTCAGTCATATTATTTTTAGTTTTAGTTTTGAATTATTCTCCGCCTGATGTAAATTCAGGCTTTGTTACTAAAAGATGCCAAATAAAATTGTTTGTTAAAAAAAAAAAGAAGTAAAAATCTAGCCTTGCAACAGGCCATAAACAAACCTCTCAAAGAGTTATTGCAGGGCATTTTTGATGTGTCGAGATCATGGTACTTCTCCCGAGCTGATGTGGTTGTGTAGCTTTATACTGGCCACACAAACGCTCCACTTTGGGAAGCCTTTTACTGTCGGTCAATTTAAGTTCGGATCATTTTCCATACGTAGTAACTGGATTCGAATTGATGTGCATTAATCATCATAAATCCACATACCAAATATAACTGACTGACCACAGATGTTTCATTCACTCTGATCTAAGTACAAATTTGATAATATGAATTGACTACTAATAGAAATACTTTATAAATCCAATTATTGCCCATAAAGGCTTGTAAACGACTATGACTCGAAGGGACTCATTTCATCGTTAAGTGTATGATGTTTCACATGGCAAGTAATAATTTCGCTACAAGCCTTAGTACACGGATGCCCAACTCGCAGTATCATTTTCTATGCTCTGTGGGCCGTGAAATTGGGGTCAAAACTAAGATTCAAGTTGATTGGATTTCAATTTCATCAAAACTACCTTGACCAAAAACTTTAACCTGAAGCGGAACAAACGGACGGACGAACAGATGCACAGACCGAAAACATAATGCCCTAGGTGAAGCATAAAAAGATATGGATTGCGGCTAAACAACTGCATCATATCTATGCATTACTGCAAATCGAGTGACATTCAGAACTAGACTAGTGCACAGAAAACAGTTCAAAATTGTATTTCAACTTAATGCAAATACAGAAAAATTAATGGAATGTTTTTTATACATTCGTCAAAGATGACACAGGTTTTAAGCATTGCAAACATTCACTTCATAATGGTGCAGCATTCCCATAAATCAAATTAATCAATCTTAGATTTCCTTTGTTAATTAATAACTATATCAATATATTCCCACGATAACTTATCAGTTTCAACATGTCATGTAAGCTGCATGAAGTTTATTTCTTTTATAGTTATCAAGCCAACACAAATAATGCTAGACATTGAGTAGAAGGGTAATAAATGCCTGTAAGAGTTTGTGAAATTTTGTACAAATAGAAAGAAGATACATCTTGATATTCTTACTTTTTCTTATTTTATTATCTGTAGTTTTCATGGTTTCAAAATAATACCCAATTAGATGCATTTACAATTAAGTTCCACTTTAAACCATGAAGGGCATGTTTTTCTTAATTTGAATAAAGTGTGCAGTTTCAGAGAAAACAAACAACAGATACCAAAAAACTCATACTGGCCTTAAGTCAAATAAACTTATAATAATGGATCTGTAGTGTTTTCACAATCAAACCAAAAGGTGACCTTTCTAAACCATGTTGTGCCATTTTCTATTTCAGTATTAACCAGCTGATTCTATGATATCTCAGAACTCTTTGCCCTGACGGAAACTATTAATTTTATACAAAATGACAATTTCGATAAAACTGAAGGCAAATAATATTTTATAAAATTTATTATAAATACTGCACCAAAACCTTGAGGCCCTAGAAAGGATTAATATTCATCGTTTAGATTCTGTTGTGTTAGTTATATAAAGCAGGACTTCTTTTGTGGTCAACAAAACAATTTACAAAAAAAGGGGAGGGTCGAAACATCAGAACGATGTTTTTAACAAATTTTACTAAGTTGAACAATGGCATAAATTTTTCAGTCAATGTAAATTTTACCTCCCGAACAAATAAATATTTTCACCAAATTAAACAGAGTGACTTTAAAACATTTGAGGTCCAAAAACAATAAAATTTTACGTTTTTCAATAAGAGCCTACCATTTGTTTCAAATGTTACTCATTTTTTTCTAAATTGAAAGTCACATAATGTTCTACATTCAAAACTTTTGCTGTGTGTTTCAGTTTTCAATGAAAGTGATTGTGACCAGGAAAAACAACCAATCCTTTCCAGTGCCTCTTTTACATTTAACAAGCACAAACAAAAATATGAACTGTGTATCCATCACCTTTGACCTAATTTGCAGTAGTTTAATTAATATGATGAAAAATAATCAAATAAAATTTACCCCACCTTCTCTCTCAAATTTGTCTTTACTTAGTTGATATTTATAACAGTGTCTTTTACAACAAATCATTAAATTAAATGTTTGTCTTACACATATGTCAGTTTATTTGTCAAGACATAAGGTCAATAATTCTATATGTATAACAAAGTCATAAGACTCACAGAACTCCAAGTTTTAAATTTTTGTATTTGTATTTTACTTTAAAAGCAGAAAAAAGTTCCAACAAATTTTACCTACAGATAATCATGATATTATAAAAAATATACAATATGTAATTAGATTGGTATATATATATGTGTGTGATCTTGTTAGACTTTTATTTATTATCAAAAGTATGTAATAGACATACTTTAACTATTTTTCATAAAAAATCCAACACAAATTGCACAATCACAATACAGACACAATCTATATTTGAGTTATAGCTATACCATTCGAAAAGACTTTATTGTTGTTTTGATGATATAATGTCATAACTTTTCAATCTAAGGTGACCACTATCTTTTCAAAAAAAAAAAAAAAAACATACAAGAACATGTTTGATGTGAGGATTTATAAACTCTTTGATTACATAAAATATTGCAATAAAAATTTTAACCAGTTATACATACAAACGTAAAATAACAAGTTTTTGTTCATTGGATTACAAAATTAAGATAATTCAAGCAATCAAAGTGAGGCAACCGCCAAATTTTTATAAAACATTGAACATAATACTGAAAACAACACATACATTATCATATTGGTGAACGTTCAAAACATGCACAGACATGTCTTTTGCTTCTCTTCATTCAAACTCATGCAAGTCAGGATGACAGGAAGCAAATATTGAATACCCCATATAACTAGTTAAATGTAGCTCATTAATTGCATTCTTAAAAGTTTCAAATTTTTTATAACATGAGACAAGGTATTGGTGCAAAGGTCATTAAGCTATAAAGTATAGAAATTTTCATAAAGATTGTATCCTTGTCCTGGTAATATCAATTTAGACATGACACTTTTGTACATTCAAACTTTGGTTTAAAACATCTTGTTGTCAAATTAAAGATTGTGGGTTTTCCAAGTAAATACATAACATTCACTTTCCCATAATATATTGATTTTTATAATGCTCTGCTGTAAAATAACACAGCTAATTAGAATGCTGTAATAATAGTAAATTTTGTGCATTTAAAACATCCTTAATAAATCAAGATTTATAATACCCTTCAGGCAAAAATCATTTACACAATGTAAATGTATTGATAATTATAAGTCATTAGTACATGTATATCTTTAGTCTCTCATCATTCTGTAGGCCAAAGTAAGTTGAGTACACCTTTTCAACAGTAAACACTTGTTTACCAATGCAACAAGATCTATAAACAGAATGGTTGATAAATGATTTTGAATTTTGAATTATAATTATGATTGTCAATTGAAATTTTGTTCAAAATAGTAAAAATAAATCTAGACCAAATGTCTATTAAGTGATCCATTGAGGACTTTTACTTCACTCAAAATGATATTATTTTAAACAAACTATAAACACAACCCTGCACCCTGTCCCAACCCTTCACTTATGAGGATTTAAAATCCAAAATTATATTGTATGTCCTTGTTTATGACAAATGAAGACAAATGAAAGCACTCACAATATTATTTAAAAATAATTAATTTTAGTTTTGTTCAGTCATTGTAATAGCTGTTAAATGGCGTCTTTTCTGTACATTCCAAATACGGCATCCTGTCAGGTGAACAACCTTCTTTATCCGGATAAAAATTATTTAAATTAAAAGTTATCTGGACGTTAAATATTTCAAAATAATAAATGTTCTATTAACAACAAATATTTTAGAATGATAAGCGTAATCTGAATTCCAAATATTCTAAAATTTCATTAAACTTTATCCTGACTCCAAATAATTTAAGACTAAATATCCTCCTCTCATAATTTTTAACTTATTCTTTAAATACTCTCTGAACAACCTTTTATTTTATCACCCTTACATCTTTTCATGAACACCTGTAATCTTTGGCCCTACCTACATGCAAAATAGTAACAAGAAGCGGTGAAGTGTTTCCTTGTCAAAACCTCTCTTTTGATATTTCTTCTTTTCACTGTGAACATGAAAGAGTGTCACATTTGAAGCAGCGGTTGATTGTGCTTTGTGATAAATATATTGGAGTCGATGGATTTGTCAATTGTTTTATGTCCTTTTCATCATAAAGCTCTTAAACTGTTTGGATTTTTTTATGCTTCTCTGTTTCCACTGTGAACATGACGAGTGCCACATTTGAGGCAGCGGTTGATTATGCTATGTGTATGCGACTGTATACAAGTGAGAGGTTTAGCTATCTATAAAACCAGGTTTAATCCACCATTTTCGACATGGAAAATGCCTGTACCAAGTCAGAAATATGACAGTTGTTATCCATTCGTTTGATGTGTTTGAGCCTTTGATTTTGCCATTGGATGAGGGACTTTCCGTTTTGAATTTTCCTCGGCGTTTGATATTTTGTGATTTTACTTTATACATGTATTAGAGTTTGCTGGATTTGGTTATTTTTCATATCCTTTTTATAATATAGCACTCAACTGTTTGGGTTTTATACATCCTTGGATATCAAATATTCGGCTTTGAGCGTTCCTGATGAAAGTAAATCAAGAAAAGCACTCCGAACGCATGAGATTTATCATTTTTATAGCATGTTGTTTTCATTTTTTAAAATATCGCATGTTCGTATTGCTTCATATATGACGTGAATGTAGATAATAATACTCCCTTAACTTGAAACTGTGAATCGTCGAAGTTTAGATATGTTCCTATGGCCATATTATTACAGGGGACCTCAATATCGTCCAGGACAGAGAGGTTAAAACTTTTGAAAAAGGACCAAAATATCGTCCTCCATCTAAAATAGATTGGAAAGAGTGTCGTCAAGTCACCAAAGATGCTCTTTCCTCGTTTTGTAAAAAGTGGTGTAAACGGGAAAAATCTGATAAAAAATCTCTTGATTTTTATTTAAATAAATGTATGAATGTGGTAGATAAGAGAATATCACATTTTGAAAATAATTTAGAAGTAAATAATAGAGTACATAATACACCTATTTCCAGAATAAGAAATAAACTTCAAGAACTTTCAAAGCGGTTTGTGTTTGTACCGGCCGACAAAGCAGCCAACAATGTGGTGGTGGTATGCCGTAAATACTACACGGACGTTCTTAAGAATGAAATTTTAAATTCATCTACATTCAAGTCCATCCGCTCCACAGAGAGTCATATAGTAAACACACATATCACAACCACATCAAAGCTTAAGGCTTCTTCTGAACATTTGAAGGTCCCTACTATGTATTGGCTACCTAAACTACACAAAAAACCATTTAAATATCGTTTCATCTCGGCCTCTAGTAAGTGTTCTACAACTAATCTTTCAGTGCTTTTAACAAGTTCATTAACTACTATTAAAGAGCTTATCATAAACTATTGTAATAAAATATATGAACATAGTGGTATAAACTATTTTGGAGTGTAAAAATTCTTTGGATGTTTTAGATAAATTACATGCTTTTGATGGTCCTTTTGATTCTGTTGACAGTTTTGATTTTTCTACTCTTTACACTACACTCCCACACTATCTTATCAAACAAAAGTTTTCCTATTTAATTAAATGGTCGTTTGGTAAAGCTGAATGCAAATATATTTGCTGCAACTCATTTAAAGCCTTCTTCTCTAATGAGAAAGGTAACTATGCTAGATATACTTACTGGAGGTGTGATGAGATGATTGAAGCTGTTAATTTTCTCCTTGATAATATTTATGTACGTTTCGGCAACAAAGTTTATCGACAGGTTGTAGGTATCCCTATGGGCACTAATTGTGCCCTTTAATAGCAGACTTGTTTTTGTACTGTTACGAATCACAGTTTATGACTAAACTCAGTAAAGACCCGTCGAAATTGCATTTAATTGATAAATTCAACAACACTTACCGTTATCTTGATGATATTTTTTCGTTAAATAATCAAGAATTTTCTCAATATACTGCTGAAATTTACCCCAAGGAACTTACTTTAAATAAATCAAATTTAAACTGTAACAACTGTCCTTTCCTAGATTTAGATATTTCGGTTTTAAACGGGAAACTCCACACTAAAATTTACGACAAAGGGACGATTTTTCGTTCGCTATTGTTAATTTTCCATTTTAGATGGTGATGTTCCTTTGGCACCATCTTACGGTGTTTATATTTCACAGCTCGTTCGCTATGCCCGTGTCTGTTGTGACGTTTTTGATTTTAACGAACGTAATCTATGTATTACTGGTAAATTATTAAACCAGAGATATCTTTACCATAAATTACTTAAAACCTTTACTAAATTTTTCCATAGATATAAAGATTTGGTTTTGAAGTTTGGTTGTACCTGTAGAAAACTTATTTCAAACGGGATAGCACATCCTCATTTTACGGAAATGTTGTTAACCGTGCCCGGAAATTTAGAAATGATCCTTGTAAACTTATCGCTCCTTTAAATAAACTTATTCTAAAGGTTACCAATTCAACACTGTAATAAGATCATTGAATATTGTTTTTATTGGTATAAATATTGATTTTGTTATCAGTAAATTAAAAGCAAACTAAATATTACTAGTATGTTATATACATATACACATTCATGGATCTACAATCTGTCGATACCTGTATCTTGGCATTGCACAAGGTCATGTTTTCTCTGACTGTTTATGACGTCTTTACACTAAATCCATTGGATGTTGGATGTGTACGGATTGATAATTTAGTCTTAGATGCATGATTTTTTATTAGTTGTTAGTGGCTTTGAACTAGCTGTCAGATAACTGCGAGTACTCTCAGATCTGTTCCTAATGTCTTTTGTTGTTGGATGTACAAGTACCCTGCCACGTCCACTTGTATTTTGTCCATCTGATGAGTTAAGCCTTTTCAACTGATTTTTATAGTTCGTTCTTATGTTGTACTGTTATATCACTGTCCCAGGTTAGGGGGAGAGTTGGGATCCCGCTAACATGTTTAACCCCGCCACATTATGTATGTATGTGCCTGTCCCAAGTCAGGAGCCTGTAATTCAGTGGTTGTCGTTTGTTTATGTATTTGTTTTTCGTTCATTTTTTGTACATAAATAAGGCCGTTAGTTTTCTCGTTTGAATTGTTTTACATTGTCATTTCGGGGCCTTTTATAGCTGACTATGCGGTATGGGCTTTGCTCATTGTTGAAGGCCGTACGGTGACCTATAGTTGTTAATTTCTGTGTCATTTTGGTCTCTTGTGGACAGTTGTCTCATTGGCAATCATACCACATCTTCTTTTTATATTGTTTAAATATGAATATGAAAAGAAGAAAATGTTATGTGAATGCCAATGAAAAACTACCCTTAGAAAAAGGAAAACAAGTTATGTTATTTTGTATAGTTTCTTTAAATAAAACAGATGAAATGCTTCTTAAGATATACTAAATGGATTTTTGTTACTGTTAAACGACACGAAATGTTTAAAACCTTTTATTTTTAAAACAGACAGTAACCTCTATTCTATATGGCCTTTATTTCTAATATCATCTACATCAAAGAAATTGATTCTTTTAATGCAATATTTTAGAAATTTTTATAATATGTTATAAGTAACATAGCATAGAAGTCAGTAAAACGTTTATGCAAGTGAAAGACACTTTTGGTGTAACAGAAACATTAAAGTGAAGATGTTTGAAATGAAGAAAAAACAAAAAAAATGCTTATGTTTGTTTTTCTAATACAAATAATATAAATGGCGTAATCTCTCAATGGACCGAAATACCTTTTGAGCTAATTTTGGTCTAATTTTGAAGATAAATATAATACCCTTTGATTAAGGCATGTTGTACAATGCCAAAGTGGTGCAGATTTTTAAAACTGGTCAAAGGTCAAAGAGGGATCTTAAAAGTCACAATTTATGGACATTTTCATCAATTACTTGGTCGTCTTTCATGATAACTGAGATTTTTTTCTATGGAAGCATGCTCTGAAAATGTTTCATGCATTCAGCTAGTCATATTTATGCCTGATTGCCAGAGATTAGTGATTTATACCCTCGCCTCACATGTTTGAAAATGACAAAATATCTTTATCTATAGAAATTATCGACAAAAATATTCATATTTAATATTTAGCTATGCAATGTATTATGATATATGACAACACGTAAAGATATTTTTAGGGAAGTTTTGTGAAAATGCCAGAAAGAACAAAGGAGAAACGAGTACTGTTAAAAAAACCCACCCGGTCCATGATTTAATGAAAAAATGATAGAATTCATTACTGATTATTTAAACCCAAAAGAATGTTGAAACTATTAAAATTAGTCCTCATGCATGAATGTCAGCATGAACACTATAGTATATGAAGTTTTCTTTTATATTGATAGGTCAATCAGTACAACAGCAGTAGCATATTGAGAGCTTGTGTCCTTTTTATATATAAAACAAGACAAACAATGACATATATGACAAAGTTATTAAATCTTACGCATCTGTTCTTATTCAAACACCTAGACATAAATATTGATACACATCTATATTCTTATTTACAAAATTAAGAAAATGCATATTTGATTCATTTTGAAAACGCAGCATTTCATAAGACAGGGAAAATAGGAAAAGGAGCGTTACATGATTTATTGAGGTGAAAATTGAATAGCAAAACTGCTCTGTGATGAGTATTATGAAAAGGCTTTTAATAATTGATTTGTATGTTCTATCAAACGTTTATATATTAAAAGTTCTTAAATATTGGTTGTTCCACTATTTTTATGAAAACTTACTACTGGTGATATATACTAGAAATGTAATATACTTTGACAGACGATAACACTAAAAACATGGTTTTAAAGCTGATACATCACTCTCTCATCTGCTAACAAATTTTTGATGATATCTTCATTCGGGAATTCATCATAAGCGTTCCCTTGTTTGAAAATAAAAAATTAAAAATCGGAAAGTCACATTCTTCAAAAAACTGCACCGTGGGAAAACTCTACGACAGGGCTAAAATGAAAGTATAATGTTAGCTCTATCGTCATGTGGATTTTCAGCCGTGAGTTTTTCGGTCCATTAATCTCTTTATATAATCGACCTTTTTCCTGATTTGTCACTCCACTATTACATTAGTTTAACATCTAGATATCGTCCCTTTAAGTATCTGATTTTAATAGCCTGATAACAAACGATCCTATCTTCAACTTCTAGTACAATATATTGACGTTTATTTGGTTTTATTTAGTTGAAGTTTTAAAGACATTGTTCAAATATTTAAATGAAACGTTACCTTCCTCAATGGTCGTATCGGCGTGACATGTTGTAAACATTAATTAACCGTTTGACACTGATAATGACACTTGATAATAAAATGCAATCTAGTGGATAAGTACTTGATTTTAATTTACAAAATAAACATTGTGTTAAATTATTTAATTTAATTCATCAATCTTTATTGATATCAATGAACAAACCGATATTTAGATAATCTCACATATAGATAAGACATAAATAAAAGAGATTCCGAAGACACATTCAAAGTATTAGGTCAAAATAAACTGACAACGCCACGGCAATAATTACAAATGACCTAATTACAAACAACATATAACAAAACAAAACAAAAGGAATTGTTTAAAGAGAGACAACACATACCAAAGGGACATTCAAACACAAAATGTCAGAAATGAAGCATTTGTTTGCACCTGTCCTAAGTCAGGAATCTGATGTACAGTAGTTGTCGTTTGTTGATGTGGTTCATAAGTGTTTCTCGTTTCTCGTTTTAATATAGATTAGACCGTTGGTTTTCCCGTTTGAATGGTTTTACACTAGTAATTTTGGGGCCCTTTATAGCTTACTGTTCGGTGTGAGCCTAGGATCCGTGTTGAAGACCGTACTTTGACCTATAATGGTTTACATTTATAAATTGTTATTTGGATGGAGAGTTGTCTCATTGGCACTCACACCACATCTTCCTATATCTATTTGAAATTTCCTCGGAGTTCGGTATTTTTGTAATTTTACTTTTACCTTGACACATAATACAAACGTGTAGGCACCTTATGAATGAATATGATGGCATTGACTTTGGTAATTCATTTCAAGGAGTAAACTGCATCTTGTGAAACAATTTTATTTTCATGCTAAGTTAATAGCTTGACACATTATATCTTCCAAAAATTGTTGAGCTGTTGCCACCTCTTTTGTTTCCATTTTGAATAAGGTGTTTAAAACAGATTAATGGGTTGATACTAAAAAGATAACGTTGCATCCTAACAAATTTAACACAGTCATTGCTGTTTGTATAGATAGAAAAAGTAGAATAACAAAATACCGAACTCCGAGGAAAGTCCGTAATCAAAGAGCAAAATCAAAAGCTTAAATACACCAAACGAATGGAAATCAACCGTCATATACCTGACTTGGAACAGACATTTTCTTATGTAAAATTATCAATCTATAATAAGGAGATTGGGTGTTAAGACCTGACTTGTGGTTTAGTTTTGGCTAGCGAGATCCTCTTTACTTACGAGGATATAAAACATTTCCATGTTACTTGCTTAGCAATTGCAGTCTTTGTCTTCTTCTAATTTGTACATTTCCAAGCTTGATGATGATGGAAGTTTTTACGACCTTGACTGGCTATACAGCCCTTGCACGGTCGGTTTCCAAGCTTGTAACAAGTTCGGACAACAGACTGTCGAAAACAATTGCTGTTCCCTGAAAATGTGTGTAATCGGAGATAGACAAAGGAGGAAAAAGTAAAATCACAAAAATACCTCGAATAAACTCCGAGGAAATTTAAAACCGAAAGTCCCATAATCAAATGGCAAAATCGAAAGCAATTTTATCAGGAACTAGCAATTGTTTTTGACAGTCTGTTATCCGAACTTGTTACAAGCTTGAAAACCGACCGTGCAAGGGCTGTATAGCCAGTCAAGGTCGTAAAAACTTCCATCATCATCATACATGATTTTATGCATGTATTATGGAAGGGCAGTAACATTAAGACACCCTATGAACACACCATCTCAAATACCATACTTCGTAGAATTGTTGGTCATTTGTTTTGAGAATACGATATCGTCATTTTGATTTGACGATTTACACAGGAGTTATCGAACTTAAATAAACTTATATACACTTCTATGTCATTTGGTCTCAGGTGGAGAGTTGTCTCATTTGCAGTTATACCACATCTTTTTATTTTATATTTATGGATTTTTGTAACACAATGAGACCATATGAATGCACTCTTCTGAAATAGTTTGACAGAAAACTTTTATAAGTGGTAAGCCTGTTTGCCATCATATGCATTTAAGTACATACGACAGTATCATTTTGCTTTGAAAATTATTAAATGACTTCGACCATTTTTCCCAGAATATTTTTCGACACAGTTATGATTCAGCATCCCATGAGATTTAGTGGTAAAATGTAGCGGCTCATGTATTTTTCATAGGACTGTAAACAGTTATCATATATGCATCCCTGGGAAGGCTACTAACCGAAATGGTTTGCTCGAAAGCCTTCATACTGAGTTGGATTTGTAGTATGTGTGGTATTGCATACTATACAATATAATGTTATTGATTTGATTTTTCGGAGGTATAGGAAACTATTGTATAACAAAGATTCCAACTGAATGCAAGACCTCTGATACAATTTGAAAAGCTTTCATGAGTGAAATAACTGATGATCATTTAAAATGTACTAACATCTCAAATTTTACATTTAGAGGTTTTTTTATTTTCAGCATACAATCGATATTCCTATATTTACCTACTGTGCGCTTTTTGTCGACTTGTTCCTTTATTCATTCGAGGTTTTCTTTATATAGGATCTCCTCAGGAAAACGAAATGATGCTAGCATTATCATTTTCTTCACGTAATGTTGTAGAGATGATGCCCTCTCATTAAGTTTGGTAAGCTTTGTTCAACTGATTTTATAGTTCGTTCTTATGTTGTACTGTTACATCACTGTCCCAGTTTAGGGAATGGTTTGGATCCCGCTAACATGTTTAACCCCGCCACATTTTGTATGTTTGTGCCTGTCCCAAACGGAGCATGTAATTCAGTGGTTGTCGTTTGTTGCTTTGTAACATATTTGTTTTTCGTTCATATTTTTGTACATAAAACTAATTAGACCTTAAGTTTCCTCGTTTGAATTATTTTACATTTGTCATTTCTGGGCCTTTTACATCTGACTATGCGGTATGGGCTTTGCTCCTTGTTGACGACCGTACGGTGACCTAATTTCTGTGTCAGTTGGTCTCTTGTGAAGAGTGTCTCATTGGCAATCACACAACATCTTCTTTTTTTATACAACTAACTGATCAAACTTTTATTTTAATATACCACAGTAAAGTCTGCTAAATGTTTTGTCTTCCATTTAGAAATTGACAATATGGGTAGGTTGGATACAAAACTTCACCTCAAAAGTAGATTTGCGCTTCCCAATTACGAAATTTCCATTTCTAAGTAGCAACTTTTAGAAGAGTCTGTATATGGAAATGAATCTCTATGTTGACACAAAACTCCAGTTATTGCGTTTCCCATTATAAATAACTTTATAGCGGATCGCAGCTAAAGGAAGCTATTGAACCAAAGTTTCCATTTGGTAAGATTAGGGTCATCCATTCGAATGTTTACGAACACCAAATACTAATTCGTTGACTTTTATTGAATATATGTACCACAGATGACCATATATACGTTCCAATTTCTCTAACCACTCTCCCGTCCTCTCATCCTTGATAGTGACATCACTTTATGAGGCTTGTCATCTGATTTGCACTTGCCTCAGTAACACTGCAGGGGCCACATTTGGAAAAGGTTATGATTATCCATCTAGAGCACCTAAATTAACCGCTGGTTTCTCGTCGGGTTCGTGATGCTTAGTCATTAGTTTTCTATGATGTGTTTTGTGGTCTTATTTTTCTTTTCGTCTTTTTGTTTGTAGTTTGCCATGGCGTAGTGAGTTTTCTTCGGGTTTTGGTTATTTCATGGGTATGTTTCACTTCGATTCGTTCGTGGAATTATGGAACTTTGAATATACTCGGCTTATGTAGCATACTCAAACCTTGACTGTATTCTATCGGAGAACGCGGTGGAGGAGTTTAAATCCACCATATTTTAATGTGCCCTCTCGAGTCGGGAACCTTGTCTGTTGATTTCTTATGTCATTTTAGTATTTGTCGTTGTTTGGGTTTATGGCAGATCTTTGATTGTCTCTTGTAGCTACCAACTTTTACTGAATAGAATGATTTATACCAGAACTAATTCATAAGCACCTGTCTGTTGCCCTATACCGACTGTATATTGCTATCAAGGTCTGTTTTTGGTTATTTTTGTCGTAGGATAGTTTTATTGGTGTTTACCTTATATCTCTTTTTTCATACTACATGCTCGATTTCGTGAAAAAAGTATTGAATGCCAATTGCCTAATTTGTAATTTGTATAAACATAATAATTTTATTTATGCAGTTATTCAATTAAAAGATTTAACAGAAACCACGTGTTTGAAAGTTCGGATTAAGTACAGGTACACTTTCAATTTTCTTTTTCATCTCCTGGTCTTAATTAAAATAAATTTCATTGCACTAACAATCATGAATAGCAAATCAACGGCAAAACAAGTACTTCAAACATATTTTTGTTGTATTTTTAAGGGATTTGTTGTGTCCTATATATTTTCTCACTGTATGTTTTTTTTTAACTTTAATTCGGCGTTAGCATTGCCACTCTGCCACATGATTGATTGGCTATGACAAAACATGTGAATAGTAGCAAGTCATCGTACAGCATAAAACAGCAAAATTTAACCTGTATCACATACCTGCATTGTACTGTCAAAAGCTCGGTATGACAAAATGAGAAACAATCCAACAAGAAATATCAACGGCCTAATTGATTTTCTACATTCAAATTGATTGATTCAGGCTAGCTCATAAAATAATCCACATGTTTAGGCTCAATCCTCCCGGGCACTGGTATAACAATACAATATAAGAACCAAATATAAAAATAAAATAGTGACAAATTTATTGATATTTCACATTTAACACATACATGTAGCTTAAGTACATGAACATACAAAACACAGTGATGTATTCAAGGTCGATCATATTTAAACACTTTAAGAGGAATAATGAGAAGGGACATACATTACATTTAAATATGAGAAATACATATGATATTATCGGGAATGGCATATGCTTTCTAATCTGATGATCTCTCGTTTACTCAAATGGAGTCTCTTGAAATCTCCTAAACAAGAACTTAAATGCAAAATATGTGCCCTCCCAATAACAAATCCAAAATAAAGACGACTAAAAATGAGTACATCTGTCGCGACTTCGATTTCCAGCAGCCTATTCTGATATAATTAAGTCTTATATACATATGTCTTGGAAAAATCATAAGTTTTCGATTTCGCAGTTATAATATATACAATGAGTGACCTATCGACTAAACGAAAATGGCATAGCTTCCGAAGTCTCTACCTGAAGGAAATTAAAACATACTTATAACTGTGCAAAAATTAAACAATGTTTAAATCCATTGAAATGACAAGAGAGCAGTCATGATATATGTTAGCTACTATCAGCTTAATGTGTTCCTTTTAAGTAATGGAAAACTATTAAAACTAATCAAAAATAGTCACAAGATTTATTAAAATATTTACAATTCAATATCTCACATTTTGCATATAGCTGAAGTACATGAACATACATAACACAGTGATGAATTCAATGTCAATCATATTTAAACACTTTTAGAGGGGGAAAAGAAGAGACGTACATAACATTAAAGTATCAGAAATACATATGATATTATCGGGAATGGAATATGCATTCTAATCTGATGATCTCTCGTTAATCTAAATAGAGGCTCTTAACATCCCTAAAAGAACTTGAATGTAAAATATGTGCTCTCCCATAACAAATCCAAAATAAGTGCGACTCAAACAAAGAGTAGATGTGTCGCTTTTTGGGCATCGATTTCAGCAGCCCATGTTGATATAATGAAGTCTTATATACATATGTGTTAGAAAAATATAACAATATTATTAATATAACATTAATATAAGTATGTTTTTAAAAATAGTCACAAAATTTATTGATAATATTTACAATTCGATATCTCACATTTTGCATATAGCTATAGCTTAAGTACATGAAGAAAAGAGGCTCTTAACCTCTCCACAACAAGATCTTAAATGCAAAATATGTGCCCTCCCAAATAACAAATCCAAAACAAGAACGACTCAAACAAAGAGAAGATCTGTCGCTTTTTTGCTTCGATTACCAGCAGCCCATATCATTATATTGAAGTCTTATATACACTTGTCTTGGCAAACTCATAACAAATTTTCGATTTCGCAGTTATAATATACACAATGAGTGACTTGTCATATTTCGACAACTAAACAAAATGGCATCGCTTCCGAAGTCTCTACCTGAAGGAAATTAAAACATACTTATACATGTTATAACTGTGATGACTATTAAACAATGTGTTAATCCATTAAAATGACAAGTGAGCGGCCATGATATATGTGAGCTACTCCCAGCTTAATGTGTTCCTTTTAAACTATGTCTTTCTTAATATTTAAAATATAGACACGAAGAATAACAAATGCAACACATAAAGAATACTGAAATAAGAAACAATAACGTTTCATTGAAACAAATCTCAAATTTTATATGTTCATATATATTCAAGTGTGTCGTGCTTTTGGCGACTAGAAAAACAAGAACAATAAAAGAAAATCATTTAAAAATACAATTCTAAAACTTTAAAACAACTATACAAACATATCTTGAATTCCAAACAAAACACAAAACGTGATAAGAGCACACAAACCTAAAATATTTACCACACAGTTGCGTTCCTAGGATTTTGAAAGGGGCAAACTAAGCAACGTTATATAGGAGTAGAACAGGTCAAATGTATATACATTAACCATAAGTGAAGTCTCATAAAGGTTGCACTTTGTAAATACAGTTGTTTCACAAACCACGCCTCTTTTGAGGATCCGAGATATATAATATTCATAGATATGTCAATTTGTTAACGTCCTGGTTCCCATATATGATCTTTGTGTTTCATCTCATAGCGACATAACATGGGAATGTTACTAGTATAGAAAAACATTGTAGCACCTAAACTTTAATTCTTAGGAGGTCTAAAAGTTGAGGTAAGGGTAATATAAAATTTTAGTGTAAGTTTAAACTCCTAGAAGTTCAGGGCATATAAATGTTGAAAATATGCCACACAGCCCTATATTTTGACCTTTGAATAATAATAGTAGTGCATATCAACTTTCCGTTCTGGGATATAACTTTCATGAAACTTCGTTGTAAAGGTGGCACAGTTTTAGCCACAAAGGGGTTCCTATGATAAATTGCATTGTCTATATTTACAGAATTGCAACCTATAGGGTCCCCTTCTCCCATATCCCATATTTTTCTGTCCCTAATCCGACTCTGTTACACACGGATAGTCACATAATTTTAATGGAGTTGTGGCTTAGATCTTTGAACCAAATTCAGGAAATTGTTTTTTTTTAAAATCTAATGTCTTCTAACAAATTATTTGCTAACAATATAGATGTTATTTAAATAAATTTGCGCATTTATTCATTTTAAAGTACTTTTGTAAAAGGTTAATGGATTGATATGTCCTGTAATAGATATTACATACATGTTTATGTGATTTTAAATCTTGCTTTGTATATGAAACGACATGCTAAAACGGAGTGTTTTAGCGTGCTTGGACGGAGTGTTTTAACGTGCTAAGACGGAGTGTGTTTTCAACTCCTGTTGACACTTCTAACAATATATAGAATACGCTGAATGATTCCGCACGTTAATTAAGCGATGATAAAAGGTACATGTATTTCTAATGTCATTAGTTAACTCTGTCGGCTTGCACTAAATAAGTTACATTTACCAAAAGGATAATCTTTGTTATAAATACTGTATACCTATTACATGTATTTACTAACCAAAAAATCTGTGAAGCACGTTTTTAATATTATTACTTCTATTTTCCATCTAATTAAAAGTATTGAATTTCTTTAAACCATTCAAAGTGATGATATATACAAATGTATAGATAAATGAGTAATTAGATATTCAGAAATAAAAATAAATGATGCATGAAATGTTTAGAGATGGTTAACGAAAAGAAGAAATTTAAAAATTTAAAATACATCATGGCGTTTGAGAAAGGCCTTCACTGATCAAATTAAATAAACGGCGAATACTCTGTCGAAAGTTTGTTCGCTATAATTTTGCCTCGGTAACTGGTCTATTAAGTTTTCTGTCGTCTAATATGTCAAATTCGGTTTATTTGATTCATTTAGCTACACTATTCTAAGAAAATGATGTTATCTGTTTCAGTCTCTTGTTCAAATTCATTAAGATTCCCAGTGTCTACCTTAGTTAATGCTAATTGCACTTTCCTCCATTTATGTCGAATTGCCTGTTTTTGACAGTTTTCAAATCTACTTGTTCTTGGTCGATATTTTCGAAAATCCACAAGACAAGTTCTTCGTGCATATGATTTTCACATGCTTTATAAAGAGCTGTTTTGACGTCAAGCATGTTTCTTTCTACCTTCCGGAGTATTGCTTGAACAATATCTATTTCTCCATGGCGACACGCTTCAATAAGGGCGTTTCCGACATCTAGCCGTGTGTGATCGAATTTGTCTAATAGCAAAAAGCTATTTCGTCCCATCCTTTAATAGCGACAGAGTGCATTGCGTTGTCAACAGTGGTGAGCATATCAAGGTCAACTTTTTCTAACAAATGTTGCACGATTTCTAGTTCCCCGTTGTCACACGCTGTATTTAATGCAAGAGATAGATCACACAGACTGGCTAAGTCATTATCTACAATGAAAGTTGCTACGTCTTTCCAGCCAAATAAACATGCGTTTGTCATAATTGTGGCTATATCTATGCTTCTGGGATCAATATTGAGCAATATAAAGTTAACCACACCATCTTTATTTGCGCCGATATATGCTTTCTCTAAAAGCGAAGAAAAATCAAAACCAATTTTGCCAAATTTAGATATAACCAGCTCAGCTATGTCTAGATGACCATTTTCTAGTGCTTGACTTGTTGCAATATGCACGTCAGATTTATCTAAATGAAAATTTTGAAGAATCCAGCCAAAATGTTAATCCATCCATTACGTCCTGCCTCCTGAAATAGCATTGGAAAATCAAAATGTTGATAATGAACTTTTTAAGGAGCCACTCAGCTATATTAAGGCGACCGTAAGTACAAGCTTCAGTCATTGCTTCTTGCAATTTGTATTGGCAACAGTGTTTCCAAATTAAAATCAAAATTCAAGCCACCCAAAGCCACATGATTCAACCATAACATTATCAACATCTACAAGCTGGATATCAATATTTTCTAATGACCACTGTATGATATTAAATGCCCCATTTTGCAAGCTACATTTATTACTTCCCCAATATTGAGACCATCATTGTCAACTGTTCGTAGTATCCATTGAAAATTCCTACCCAGTCCTGTTTACATGACTCTGTCAACAGTTCGTAAATACAAATTGCTTTGGGATCGCATTGTGTAAGGATAAGCCATACAAGCTCATTTTAGCTTCATTATCATTTTCCTTCTTTTGATCTGGAGCATCCATATTAAGTATATAAGTTAATGCCCTGTCCATGTCGACCAAATTTTGTCAAGACTTGTTTCAGTCACGGTTATATTTTGATCAAACGTTTTAACTATCCATTGTACAATATCACTTCTGTAGTTTTACATGCAACTGAAAATACAGCATTTATGTCAATAGTTGATTGATCAGCACGTTCGTATAAACGTTTTGTGATGGATAAACCGTTTTTCATTCCGGCACGCTATTATTATTGCAGATTGAATATCAAGCATGTTTATACTAGATGTATCAAAAACAGCTTTACAGTTTCATCTTCACCATGTTCACAGGCATAGAGCACCGCAGCTTCTGTATCAAATAATTCCTTGTCAACTTCAGTAAGAATCCATTCAACAACTCTATTATTGCAACATCTACTTGCATTATTTAATGATGCCTTCATATCGAACAAACCACGTTCGTTGTTTTCCCATAACCAGATACAAAAATCTAATGTATTCCCATTCGAATTTCGACAAGCCTTTATCATTGCAGTTCTATAATCTAAATCCTTTACTTTATATTTTAGTAAAAGATATTCTACAAATTTTAGATCTCCATGATAGCATGCTTTGTTTAGTACATTTCTAATATCAAAGGGATAAGAAGGATTTTTTCTAGTAACCATAGTATAGCCAATGAATGACCAATATGACATAGATCATGCATTAAACTATCTAAATCAATGAGTTTAAGGTTTACCATAGGTAAAAGTAACAGAATTATCTTACCATGGTCTCTGTAAAATGGCATAGGACAACTTTCCAGCCTTCGTAATTCATCTAGTGTAATGTCAAGATAATATGTTATTTTGTCATTTTGTTAGATAAACCTTCTTCTACAATTTCATGGCACCCACGTCGACATGCTATATCCATAATGGAATCCCTTGATTTGTTTGAACATTGTTTCATTATAAGGAGAATAATTTCCTTCATATATTCCTCATCCGTATCCTCATCATTATCCTCATCCGTATCCTCATCATTATCCTCATCCGTATCCTCATCATTATCCTCATCCGTATCCTCATCATTATCCTCATCCGTATCCTCATCATTATCCTCATCCTCATTACATTTACCATGATGATTGAATTGATCAAACACATCTTTAATGGTTTTATCTATATTGATCGATGAGTCACTGTCGTGATTTAATAATAGTTCTAAGACACCATGCCATATTCTTTTATTTGTCACATGAACAAATCTGCTATTGTTTTCATTATTTATTTCGTGAATATTTATTGCTATTTGCAATATTTTATCGATATCTAACCATTTGTGGTTAACCTTTTTAGTATAAGTAATAATTTATTACCGATACCTCTAAGTTCATCATGCTTGACATAATCGTCCAGGTTGGTTAAACAGGCATCAAAATCAATTAAAGAATTATCCACATTATCCAATATCCAATCAAGTGCATGTATACATGGGTCAATCAATAAAGTTTTCAATAAAACGTCATATTTTTGCTACTATTTTCCATATTTTCTACCATTATCTGTGCATATTCAAGATAACTATAAATATTGCTTTTATACTGCCATGGAAGGATTTCATCGAATAAGGAATGGTCGGTATTTTGAAGCAACCATTTAAAGATGTCTCTATATTTATTATAAAAAGCCTGACAAAGCGATTGCCACGGATCTACGGAGAAGGTAATATTTTGTCTCCAATGATAACTGATATTAACATTTCATTCTTTTGGTATGATTCACGGTTAACTTGTCATCTAGTTTTCCTATGTTTCTGAGTAAGTATAGTGGAAAGTAATTACTGATTGGATCACGATCGGGAGACGATGGTAAACTATCCTTTGTATTGTGTATGTAAAAATAAATTGATATATAAGGTCTATATCGTTGTCCATGATTATTTTGGATTCTAGCAGTCTTCTATAGGAGTGGTCTACGTAGCAATACTTTGTAATTATCGTTTTGGCAAATTCAGGGTAATATGGTTTTGGTATCTTTATAACAATCTCACCATCCTGTTCCTTGTAGTTGTGTGGCCGCACTAAATCGTCCATGTGATCGAAATGCAGCAACGGTATGATATCTTTTGAGTTGATCTTGCTATAGGAAATGAGGACACTGTCCATTATGGCTTGATGCTGAAAGTAGTATGTCCTGTCTCTGTAAACTAGATAGCGACCTGTCAATGCTTCACATACATGTTCTATATCAGATGTACGAACCTCTACATTTATGTTGTAACAGATCTTAAAAATTTGTTTACACTCCTGTGCATCAATGTTTCTTTTAACTAATGAAAAATCAGTTTTTAAATAGTATCCTCGGCATTTCTCATGTGAATAACTAAGTGTTAGTATATGAATCAATATTACATACTTTAGTCCATTCATATAATTGTTTATTCCTTCCATTCTTAATTTTCAATATCATTAACCAAAACAGTCGAAGGCCATTTAAAGCAAAAGCATATAAATGAGTGTTGTTTCGATTCTCAGTAAATAATCGACAACATTCCGGAAATCCGAGAAAAGGATCAGTTTCTGTGATTTCATACATTATTTCTCTTTTAAGAAAAACAGCAGCTTGATCTGGAAGTGACTGATTAGCCTCTTTATCGTCCCTTTCAGCTTCATTTGACACTAACTGATCTTTATAATCCTTCTTCCTCTCAGATAAACTAATTTTGTTGATGGCACAATAATTAGTAAATATTTTTCTTTTTCTTTCATAGTCAATTTAAATTTCACTGAATCAAGATCAATATTAACTAAATCATGAAATAGTCTGTGAGTTGACAATAACATTTTGCATTCATGTTTCATAGTGTTTCGCATTATGAAAATTAACTTGACCTTATTTAGTGTTATGTTAGAGTATAAGTGATCAAGAATATGTTTATCGTAAGAAAATTGTTCACAGTTTTTATCAAAAGCATCATCAAAAGAACAACACTTGTCACATTACTTTTACAATGTCAGATACATTAGTTAGTCCGATCAATTTAAAAACATCAAAGTCTTTGCTTTTTCCTTGACCTGTCTCAGTATTTCTAACCCATTTCTACTTTTACCACTGCCCTCTCTGCCAGACAATATCACGATATTTTTACTCTCTAATAAGTCGATACAGTATCTTACTGCTTCTATCTCTACGTATGCGACGTCTTTTCGTGAATCTCAATTTCAGCAGATGTTTCATCTAGACGGAGAAAGTAGCATTTAATCAGGTGAAATTTTATATTATATACATAAAAGCCAGAGGTGTAATAATTCATGATACAATTTCAACGATATAGAACAGGAGGTTATATTAGACTTAATTATTGGTTATTGTATTACATTTCTCGACTGAGTGAACTAGTATCACAATCTTGTTAGTATTATATGCTTTAGATCATATAATTTGATCATTGCCAATTACATGTTATGAATCTTCTTTTCAATTTACATTGTTTGGGTGGAAAACCCAAGACGTCTTTAGTAATGAAGAACAGGAATTAGTTCAAATCGGGATTCAATGCATACCTATTGGATTATTATTCAAATAGTGAATACTTTTCCACAGAAGAGTGAACAGAAATAACGCAATATGAAAGTTAATATATAAACGACAGATTTTCATAATATTATAGACAGAATTCAGTTAACCTAGACATCGGAAGGTTATAACTTTTAACATTCTTGTCAATTTAGCATCAGCTCAATTTAATGTAGAAATTTAGCATATCCTAAAAAAAATCATAATAAAACAGCATATTTAGTGTTTGTCTTCCAGTAACGAGGCGCTTCCTCGTCAGGACGAAACTTATCATATCCTATTTATATTAATAAGAATCCAGTAAAATAAGAATTCCAATCTACTCGTAGAAGTTCGGATATTGTGCTAGGAGTATTCTGAATCGTACACACATTTAAGAAGGATCCAATCGATGTAAGACAGAACCAAAAACTAGTGTTGTATGATTGCACTGGGTGTATCTTTTATTCATTATTTTCACTGATGCATTTCAAATAAAGGAAATCAAAATGAAAGGTAATTAATACAATTACCGATACTTTGTAAAGAAATCTAGTAAAATACATGAAGATTCATGAAATCCTTGAAAAACTTTATTTATCAAAATGTGCAGATTAACCATACTATCTTCTGCATGAATATCAATTTTGATTTTTTATAACAGTATTTCTAAGAATCACCAAACGTTTTCCTGTTGTTTTTTTTTTGCTAGTGTTTGCATTTCGCTTCTAAAAGACAGGCGAAAGATATCAGAGGGACATTCAAACTCATAGATCTAAAACAAACTGACAACGCCATGACTAAAAAGAAAAAAAAAGACACAAACAGAAAAGTTATAGTACACAGGACACAACATAAAAATTAGAAAGACTAAGCAACACGAACATCACCAAAACTGGGGTGATCTCAGGTGGTCCGGAAAGGTAAGCAGATCCTGCTCCACATGTGGCACCCGTCGTGTTGCTCATGTTATTACATACCCGGTAAATAGTTTAATTCGGTAGGTGAAACGGATATTCTTTAACGGCCAACCAACTCGTGATGCCGTCCGTCGAAATTTATGAAGGATGATTTCAACTTCACCATTTTGAACCATATATGCAATATCTTCCTTTACAGTAACAGAAAGGAAGATACAACATGTACAACTATAAAATGTATTTAACATTTAAACTGAATTGTATAAAACGTTTTGACATTTTTGGAAACCAACTAAATGTTCTTCAACCTTGTTTTCCTAGCGCTTGACTTATGCTTTGTTGCCAAATCCTGAGAAATTGCCTATTGTACTGTGAAAACTGGTCCAGTTTGGCTTTACTTTTAACTCTTTAAAGTAAAACGGATAATACATAAACTGTCGAAATGCACATCTAATAAATAAGGAGACAATTTAAATGGTAAATCTAACCAGTAAGAAAAGATCTACAAATAAGACAACAATGCCAGTTAAGGTTTTCATAAGAGTTATTGCCCTTAAATGACAAATTTTAACGATAACATCTTTTCAATTATTGTTATAATTATAACAGAGAACCGGATGATACCAAAAGGATAGTTGGTATCAAAAGTCGACAACGTTTATGAAACACAACAAAGAAAACTAAAGAATGAGCAAAACAAACCCTGCCAAAACCGGGGCCATCTTTTGGTAACTTTTAGAATACATTTATTAAAAGATTAATAACTTTACCCGGAGGAAACTATATTTCCGGCTCGTTAAACAAAATTACCATAAAAATTATGATGTGCTATCTCGTTTATAACAAGTTTTCTACAGGAACAGCCAAACTTCCCAACTTAAACTTTAAGGAATTTGTGATATCGAAATCTTTGACTGCAATACTTATAATTGTTCACATTTATTATTAATCTCATTGCCTTAACTTTTTATATTCAATTTAAGCAACACTGTTTACACTGGACCTTTAGAGATGAGTTGTATTAAGTATTTCTAGATGAAATTCAATATCAAAAATAAAACTAGACAATTATCATTATATCTCAAAACATATTTCGTCGAAAGAAATAAGTAAATGCGTTTAACAACAAACTAGTTTGTCACTGGAAAATTATAACAAAGAATATGATAACCATACCGATGAGTCTTTTCTCTTCAGCCCTTCTGAAAAGAAAAGATAGATGTTGATACTATAGAAATAGACAGATATGGTATACCTTTAAATGCAGAAACTGCCACCAAAGACCAAAGGACAAGGATGTAAAAATACTAGTATGTCTTCATTGTTTTCCCAATATTCCAAAGTGTGAGTAGATTGATCATCTTAGAAATCAGAACAATACCGCAATTAGAAATATTTAATAATATTAATTTTTTCTTGAAAACAGTTTCGACTTGCGCAAGTGCCTTTAGCACAAAATGAACTGTTCCTATTTTGTGTTGTTTATAATTTTCACTTGTAGTTCTCTCTACTGTTGAAAAATCAGGACACCCCTATTTAGGAGATTTTTTGGGTTCTTCCTGTAGCAATATTGTGGAATGTCTACCTACTCCGAAATTAACATTTGAACTGTTAGAATTTTATTATGTTTGTGTATGATTCAAAAGATTTTAAAGGATCTACACCACATTAAGATTATTTTCTGAAAGAAATTGCTAAAATAATTAATATTACGTTTACGTTGATTTGTCCTTGATCTATACTCAACATAATTTTAAATGCACTTGAAATTAAAAACAATATTTAACAGCCACGGTTTTTTCAACAATTACCCATTCTGTCACATTTACAGTGATGTTCTAGTACTATGATTTTTCATAATATCTTTTTAAATGCCTTCTTGTCCGCAGTTGCGCTGATTCAAGCGCGGATTAAATTTCGTCAAAATCAATAAAACTAAAACACATGTTATATAGATAAAAACATTTCGAGTCTAGGTCTCTGTACATTAAACAGGATTATATCCGGTTACTAACGGATACGGATATTAGACCTCACGTGTTGTCAGGGTATGATATTCCATGCACTTTATAGCACACGTGTAGCAACGCATTTTGTCTGTTGTAAGAGAAATAATAATTAGTAATAAGCAAATAAAAGTCATGCAAAAGATGGAGAGAAGATAACAAGGTGCAGTCAAAACAACAGGTAAAAAATATACACATTAAAGATAAACAATGAATAAAAAATACAGTCAACAAAAGTAAAGATTAAGCAACACATTTTATGAGTTTTGCCAGTGTTATAAATATCCAAATGAACGTGGCATGTGTTAAAAATATTGATACATTGGTTCAAATGTGACCAACATAAATTAATGGAAAATGTGTGATTGTTTGTTTGCATATCAGTCGTATTTTATTAGTTGTATGGCACAACCTTCTCTTCTGATAGCATACAAGAAATATGTATATATACGCATGCTTTTATTATACAAATGCAAGAAAATTTCCAATAAATCTTAAGTAAGCATGTCAACAAAACAAATAACATCCCCTGCTTTCAATAAATATAATGTTAACTAGATCACACTCGCGAAATCGCGGGCATTTAGAGGGTGGATTAAAATATGTAAACTGTCGTAGGATGATTTTTGTAAAACAAATTATGACTGGAAAATTTAAGAAGAGGTATCAAAAGTCATAGGTACTTGGGCACAGGTCAATTTTTTAAAAGCCCACTCCTTTTTTTAAAAGTCCGTTAATTTTGTTTTCTGTCAATTTTGATTATTTTCGATCTCTCTTTATAATATATCAATGACCGCCGTGGATAGTAAACTTGGAAAAGATAGCAAATCTCTATAAGATATATCAATGACCGCCGTGGACAGTAAACTTGGAATTGATAGTAAATAGCAAATACACTTTATTTATAGAATATAATTGATCATAGTATGTATACAGAAAACGCCAAAATAATTCTCCTGTCCCAAAGTACTTATGAAAATTATGAAAAACAGTTCCAAACGGGGTCTTGTCTATAACTTAAATGTCCGTCCGATGACGGAAACAATATCCGGACGCCTTTATTTTAGTTTTCCTCCCAAAATAACCCAAATTGAATAATCATAAGCGAGGATGACAAATGCGACTATGCATGGTATATATATGACACAGAGGCATGATGATTAATTTATTGTGGAAAGAAGAGAAGCGACACACAAAATGAGGTCTTCTCATTTAAAAGTATAGATGTTTCTAAGTACGTCTAGCAAATTTTAAATGGAACACAACAGAGTCAACAAATAACATTATATCATACCTGTTTGTAATATACACAACTTTTCTATATTTTCTATTTTTCTTTCATTTCTTCGTTTAAATTTTTAAGTGACTCAATTCCGTCATTTAGCACCTCGTTTTCTTTTATGATATCCTGCAATTGAAATATAAGGTCGTTGTGTTTTTTTTCCATAACGTGAATTCTTTCATTTTCCTATAAAAGAGGGCGGAAGATATCACAGGAAAGTCATTCTCATAGATCTAAAATAAACTGACAACGCCATGGTAAAAAAGGACAAGTTTAATTTATACATTGACAGGAAGAAACAAACAATAGAAGTTTGATTTATACATTGTTCGTTATTGTGTACCTGTACTAATTTTAAGTTGTTTGGAAATTTTAAAGACTCAATGGTATGCTTATTCATACAAAATGTCTTTTGCTACAAAATGAACATAAAATTAACGAATCTTACAATCTTATGACCATTTCTCTGAACTAACTTTTTGGTTATTCTAATATTTCTGGATATGCAAAACATTTCTATGTGTACGAAACAGGAATAGTCTGAGTATTTTCTTTTCTTTCTTATAGTCAAGGAGACAGCAAATAGCTACAAGACGTACAAGACCTATGGAAATCAACATGCATACAGTCGTCAACAACAGAAAGACTTTATAATATGTCGAGCTCCAAATATCCCAAAGTCAAAAATGTAAAAATTTAACAACAAATTTAAATTTCTACCATCAAAACGACTTTGTTTAAAACGAACTTTTCAGAAATAACAAAGGACAACCAATGGCGACGGTTTTACATTGGACAGATTCGTTGATATTTACTTTCGAGAGCAAATACAGATTCCAGCAGAAATGTTCATATTCAAATCTGTGACGGCCAAGGATATATACATATTTGTATACTTAAAGCTATATGACCAAAAGGCCTTGGAGTTTTGGTTGCGTCAGCCTTATCAAAAATATTACAGTTAATGAAAAACAAAGATGGGGTATGACTACAAACGAAACAGCAATCCACCATTGATCAAACGCAGAACGCAGAAAGCAGTTATAGGTAAACCCAGAAACGTATAGCTAGTTGCAAATGATCCCGACCTAACATAAAGAAAAACAAGGCAAAACGGCTTGATTTATGATAAAACAACACACAAGAAACAGATTTGACAGACAAAAACAAACGGTTACCACTGGATCAAAGGATCCTGACTTTGGACATACAAATGTAGAATATATTCACAAAGTACCGATCTTAGTTTACTCGCAGTAATTGAAAGCCAATTACAACTAATAAATAAATCAGGTTTTCCAAGATTAACATTGTTTTTCATGACAAGACATTGGTATTAATTAACTCCGCGTCGCGTCGTCTTGGTTTATTTTGGTTGCGTCTATTTTCAGAGAAACACCGTCACGTCACCATGTATCGATATCAAAGATGTCTGTCGTAGTTGTATACTGTTTCATTCTAAAGACTTATATTTTCTTCTTAAATGATTGACAATTAAATGCAGAATGAACTTTTAATACCTTAACTATAGAACAATTCTTATGAGAAGTTGTTCATAATTATCAAAAGAAATAGGAAGATACTAGATAAAAGATAAAAAAAAAAAAATGAAAAAATACCGATCTCCGAGGAAAATTTAAAAAGAAAGGATCATTAGAGCCTCTAGTTAATAAGTAAATAATTCTACCAATAAAAAAATTATTAGTAGTTTGTCATTTCAATATATGACATGGAACTTCTTCTTCACTTTCATTCGTTTAGTTTAAACCTTTAACAATAGGCAACTATCTTATTTTACCTCATAGTTGCTTATCGTCTGTAACAGAACCCTTTCATATTGACGAAACATTCTTGCATCTAGTGGTTTATCACGAAGATCTAGAAGTCTCTGTCTGTAATAATCTTCCTTTCCACAAACAGTCGCTAAATCAAGTATGGCGTCTTCAGCTTCGCCCATAAATGTGTTGAATTCAGCACATGACATACTGGTATTTTCACATGACCAAAAGTTGAATTTCTAAGTTCAGCTAATTTTTCTACCGATTTTCGTGTGGAGCAACAGTACTGGATAATTATATTTTGAAGTTCTATATGTATTTGCTGAACAGTTATACTTGGTGTAGCTGCAAATACACAAATACTAATGGTTCCACTCGCCGGTCTTTTCCGGTCATTTTCGCATGGCGGCAAAGTGGCACTAAACATTTTCTTCCATTCGTTTTCCATGATTACAGGAGCATTGCATGGGAAATGAAGTCAGGTTGACACTTACAACATTTGTTATTGCTCTTCCAGAGATGGTACAGAATATGTCTATTTGAGTTTAAGAACTGTTCAAGCGTCACGCTTTTGAAATCCAAACAACTGTACCAAAACATGTCAATGCAACAATTCATAAGAAGACATCGTGCAAGTGTTAAATCTAATACTGCTGTAGTGACACTCTTTTTGCATAACAACAACAAAAGTCGCTGTGTCTTGTTATTTTATGAACTGATAATTGTCTGTTTTTTCAAAAGAAGTTCCATTTGAGACGCAAATAAAACTCTTTTCTTTCTTTGCAGAAGTCCCGGTCCACACTGGCAGCATTTTGCATCATAATATAGATGGTAGATGTCATGTTGGTTTTGATTCAGAAAGTCTTCAAATGTTTGATGGTTGTTTTTCATGTGTTGTTCTATAAAACACTGAAAACCTCTTTCGAGTGGTCAACTGTCAAAATTGCGTTCCTTAAAAGTTTTCCTGTTCTTTTAATAAAGATACCATGTCTGAAAGCAAATATGACCAATTTGTATTATATTGTTTTAGGAAAAATAAAATCAAATCAAATCAATTTTATTGTCATTGAAAATCCCAGTTGTAATATAAATAAATATTTAATTTCACTTATGGTAGATAGATAGTAATATTACATATAGTGTTGTATTCAGCTGTTTTCATTGGATATTACCACATGTTTCAAAGGATAATTTATGTATCCGAAGCCTTGTTTCTATTTTTAGTATATAGACGCTATGTTTATATTTATATGTATAATGACGGTCAATATAAAAATTCTTGCTAAATTTAGATTTAAGACGTCATGACGTCACACATAACAATCATAGAGGAAGCGCCGCAGCAGACAAAAGAAAATTTGAAAGTTTATCAGAAGGAGATATTAAGAATTTTATGTTAAATGAAGACGCTAAGAATACAAGAAAGCTAATGCAACAAGCTTTGAAGTTGTTAAAATGTTAAAATTCTTGCAAAATGCAATTTAAAAATACACAGAAAGAACATTGAACGCCATTTTCCTAATAAATCATTTACATATGTAATATATAAATTAAGGACTTTCACTCAGTCAATACGTTATATATGGACCTGTAAGTTTATATTGACACTCGGACTTCGTCCTCGGTTAATATAATCTGAACAGGTCCATATATAATGTACTGACCTCGTCAAAAGTCCATAATTGATCAATATCTTGGTATGATTGAATGTAATTAATTCTAATCACTAGGAATTAAGAAGGAAACGCAAGCTGATTAAAGTTAATACCCGAATACTCGGAACTGTTTACCAAGTCTGAAATATTTTCACTATCAAAAGGCTAATTCAGATTAAACGATGATTTTCATATATAAATAGTATGAAATGAATTGTTATGAATCTGGGATTTAAAAGCATAGATAGCTTTGTCTGCTAGTTCATGATTAGTCTAAATGTTTACAATAATGTGCACTTTTGGATACAGAAATGCACTTTTTCAGAACGTTTTCTAAATCTATTTTTAAATATAAAGAATTTTAAATATATACAGATCAACACCCATACTCTTATTTGAATGACAATTTTCGTTATTTTTTTAATACATTTCTGCAAATGGTTATAGGATAACGTGTTCTCCACCATTGGGTCTTCAACGCAGCGAGAAAATCCCGCACCCGGAGGTGGTCATCAGCTGATTAGAACAAAATGTTTATTTGAACAACACTTCATCAGAAATATCTTAAAATACTTTAGTTTTTCGAGTGAACAATAATTGGCTACCTTGGTCAGAGATCTTAAATTTCAAAGATCTTCTAGGGTATTGGAGTATTGAAATGAGAAATTGAAGGAAGTATCAATAGATGGGCGTTTACTTTTATTTGACAAGATATTTCAATATTTTGGGTCCTTAATGCTCTTCAACTTTTTTACTTTTTGATTCACTGATGAGTCTGTTATAGACGAAACACGCATCTGTTGTACAAAGTTTTAATCCTGGTATGTTTGATGAGTTTATATATAGTGGTGCAGATTTACATACTAAAATTCAATAACAAATACTTTGGTCATGGAAAGGTGTAACGTAAATATGTACAAGGAACGAAATCAAGGAACGAAATGGTTTATATACAATGAAACTTTTTTCTTAAATACAGTTTGGAAAAACGACAGTACATTCGTTTATTATTCCCTTTATATTTGAATGTTTTCACTGTCAATGCATAAACCAACCCGAACATGTTAGATATCCAATTACAGAACGAAAGATGCCTTGATAAGTTGAAATGGAACATTGAAGGAAGTATCAATAGATTGGCATTTACTTTTATTTGGCAAAACCTTTCGAAATTTCGGACACTCAATACTCAGGCCTTACCTTATTTTCCGTTCTGTCTTGTCTTCTGTGAACTGTTCGTCTCTAAAATATATCCTTGCAATTGTTATTTTATGGGAGGATTTTTCCAAATATAGTCTTTAACAAAAGATTCTTAATAACGAAGTCAAATAACTCTAAATGGCTTATTTTAAGCCGCATCTTCTATGAATTATATATATCTCTAAAATATATCCTTGTAATTTTTATTTTTATAACTGGTTTTCCTTTTACGATCTTTTTAACTGAAGTCAAATAACTTTAATGTCTGAACAAAGAACCCTTACCTGTTACCTGAATTTCTTTAAACCTCGTCTTCTGTGAACTACATATCTCTAAATTTATATCATTGTAATTGTTATTTTTATAAATGGTTTTGTCCAAATATGGTATTTAACAAGATCTTATTGACAACGACAAGTCGATTAACTTTAAATATCTGTGTAATACATATCTCTAAAAATATCCTTGTAAAAGTTATTTTCATAACTGTGGCGTTCTTCATATGGTCTTTACCATAACTTCTAAACAATAACAAGGAAAGAAAACCTTTAAATATTTGAATAAATAAATGTTTGATTATTGTGTAAATTATGCTTTATTATAACCAGTTTACAAAAATCATTTAATTTAGATATTGTGAATGGTTAGTAGAAAGCCATCATAAAACACAACTATACAAATACAAACTCTTAGAGATCAGTGACAAAGGGAATACATGATATACAATAAACAGAGAGACAAACAACCCAAACACAGGAAAAACATATCCCTTAATGACAGAAAATAAAACAAAATATATATTCCTATACAATATTACTCTGATAAATCAGATTAATTCAATATTAATAAATTTATTGTCCCTGTTCTCAGTTCTAATGGTTGTTTAATAAAGGGCCCTGAACCTTCCATTTCTTTTCAGGCTGAAGAGTTAAGAATTTTTATTTTATTTTTCTTGGCACATTTCTAATTGAGACATATTTAAAAGAACATTACAAAAGTAAAGAGAAGTGGTTTGTTTGCAACTATCCTCCTTATGACGTGGCTGTAAGCAACTCTGTTTTATCATTTTTGAAAGAAAGCAAAATGCTAACTATTTCAATTAAATAAGACGATGAATATTCTTTCACACATAAAGCGTATCACATATGTTTTAACTTAAACACAATGCTTATAACCACAAAACACAGATCAAGATTGAATTTGGGTGGTGTCTTGTTTACCGTTCTAGTGTTATACCCCATTACGAATTGCAGAATTTTTCGTCCCTTTTCTAACTCATGTTTGCCTCAATCAAATGTTATGAAACTTATAAACAATGCTTATTACCACAAAACTCAGATCAAGTTCGAACTTGGGTGGCGTCACTTTTATCGTTCGTGAGTTATGTCTCTTTATAAAGTTATATGCAAGCGGGAATCATCTATATTACATGGACACATCCTCCATTTAATTATTATTTTTAATATATCTATGTCTGATTTAAGAATAATAATCTTTTGAATACAATTGTTGATTAAAAAAGTATGAACGATTATATCCATTCTCTCGGTGAAAAAAATAACAATTATTTAAGAACGATACGTGTTGCAAAGTCAAATCAACTGGGATAGTTCGGTGTTGGTTTATTCAGCATAAAACAAAAATAGGGTTAGAAAATAAACTTGATAACAATTAATTTATATGGTCTAATATGTTTTATCACTTGTGTAATTTAGACATGTTTACCGTACAGAGCTAGCCCGAAATGTAAGTGATCGTAAAAATTTTTTTGAATACCTCATAAACTACAAGGTATCAGTTTCATAACGTTAACACGCATGGTTGAATACGATAAATGAAATTTTCTTCCAATGTGTGTCGAAATTATAGTATTGACATGATTGGGGTACAGTTATGCGAGTTGAAAAGAATAATTAGTACTAAGATTCTAATCGTTATGTCTATTTAAGGGTAGAAAAGACTTACTCTGTTGTTTTCTTTCAATCTAAAACAAACATCTTACTCGTTTCGTTTAAGAAAGAAGACGCTTCATAATCTCTGGTGTTTTCAGCGGACACATTATTCGAAAAATTAATCCTTGTAACTTTTATGTTTTCTTTATTACATGATATGCCAGATCCATTTTAAATCCACACCAGTTTGTTCGGTTTACGAATAATACATCTATGTAATCTATGATATTTTAGGTATACTTTTTGCTTTTGTATTCGAAATGTGAGCAGTGAAGATTGACTATTGTATTAAAACCCATAAAATTCAAAAAATTAAGGAATATCATTATAGTCTAAAATTCTCAGTTTCAATCTGTAAACAAGTATTTTTTAAGGTATACCATTTAAGTGTTACATTGTGATTCGTGATTTTAAAAAAATGTGTACACGCTATATAAATAGTTCACTTTGTTCATAATTTTCATGCATTTTGTGGGACAGAGTATTCATTTCCAAATTGTCGTGTGCAATACTATTGTTTTCATTTTCACCTGACAAGAAGCATCTTAGCTTCCAACATAATATTTTGATGAGCAAAATTTATTATTGATAGACTTTTTTCCCTTTAATTAATGAGATTTTTTGGGGAAAAAATCTTTCTTCATTAAGCAAAGGGTCTTTCCTCAGCCAAAATCACGTTTTTATTCATTATTATTAAAATTGATTGTTTTATGTTATCCAGGAGAGTGTCCATTAACACCTATGTAATTTGCATTAACCTTTGTTCTATCTTTTACTGGGGCCTCGGTGGCTGAATGGTCTAACTACTGTATCACTAGCCTGTCAACACCGAGGTTGTGAGGTCGAATCCCCATGTGCAGGAACACTCGACTCAATCCTAATTTGCAAGGAATGTCAGTTTTCCTACCAAAGCTCGGTGGTTCTCTCCGGAATTCCGGCTTCCTTCACTAGTAAAACTTATCACCACGATATAGAATTGGTTTCTCAGTGTTGCAGTGTTTATGATAATTCTGTATAATTCTCTGAACACTTGGAAAAATGAAACAATGGAAATCAGCAAACCTTTACCCAAATATTTTGAATTGACATAATAAGTGCAAATGCTAATACAACGTATATCGCATACAAGATATCACTCACTTACCACTGTTGGTTTCATTTACACTGATCAAGTTGCATACTTAAACTTGTTAACTATGATTTTTTTTAAACCACTGGACACTGATTGGAAAAGAGGTAAACAATCTCCATTGAATTGGGATTGATTGATTTATTTCGTGCATATTCAGGCCTAAAACGATAAAAAGTAACTCTTTGCAAGGTAGACCAACCGGAATAAGGGTGTGAAATGTGGACATCCGATGGAAATGAAGGTATGTAAAGGGAATTTATTATTGCAGCAGGTCACCTACAGATCCATCAAAGTGTTATTGCACGTGTTCTTTAAAATCCAAAGATCGTGGAATTCTCTTCACGAGGCATATATATAGGATTTAACGTCATAATTTCGACCAGACTTGTCTGCGTATTGGTGCATCCCGGCACAGCATAACAAACTCTATACTTTGGTATAGTTTTACTGCCGGATGGAGAAAATTTGAATGATCATTTCTTTACTCCAGTCGCGCATGGGGTTTGCAATATTGTTTTGTCCATGTATATACAGCCACACACCAAATATACCTCATCTAACTGTATACTTTAACACGAGTGGACTACGACTGGAGGTTATTCAGGTCCTTATAAATGGTAAACAGTTCCAGATCCACAAATTATATTGACCTTGACAAGTAATAGTTTTGTAATAAATCACATCTGGCAATGTCAAAATCAGGAAAATACACATGCTTGTGGCGCAACAATCGAATTATATCTGTGCACATCTGGAAATCACGAAATACAACTAATATAAAAACAGGAGATGTTGTATGATTCCCAATAAGAAAACTATCCACAAAAGTCTAAATGAAGTAGATGTATAGCAACCGTACGGCCTTCAACAATGAGAAAACCCTATACCGTATAGTCGGCTAGAAAAGGTCCCGATATAAAAAATATGAAACAATTCAATTGAGGTTTCTAACCGCCCAATTCATAACAAAATTTAAAAAATTACAGACATGAACCAACGACAACCACAGAACTACAGGCTCCTGACTTAAAACAGGCACATATAGAATGTGGTAGTGTTAAACATGTTATTAAAAATCAATTGAAAAGGGCGTAACTCTTCAGATAGATACGAAGTTGACACTCAGATTCAATGCAGAGAAAACTTTCGTTCAACTAACAACTTGGTTAATACTGTGAGCTAATGCTCCGTGTTGAAGACCGTACTTTGACTTATAATGGTTTACTTTTACAAATTGTGACTTGGATGGAGAGTTGTCTCAATGGCACTCATACGACATCTTCTTATATCTATTTATTCTGCAAAGAATATGACAAAAGGATCGCACAAACTACTACGTTAATTTGTACAGCATTTTCGAAATCATATTTATGTTTTATACAAATAAATTCTTAAGTTTCAAAGAAAAGATATTTGAAAAAGTTTACAGAGACTGGGCAACAGACACCAAACACACCAAACAACAAATGTCAAATGCTAGCAACAATTCTTAGTTTCTTACACATTATGAGAGACGAACTCATTATAATAGGTCTGTAGTAAATTCTTTAAAACTTATGTACTAACAAAGCAAAATGATAACGTTTTATATTTGGTTTTGCTCTTTCATGTTTTCTGCCTTACACAGCAAACAATACGACATAACTTGATTACTATTGTTATACAAAATTACAATTGAAAAGGATGTTATAAGGTTAACGATTCAATAACAGTTTTTGTACTTGCAGTACATATGCATAAACAAGTAATTCTTGGAACACCTGAGTGGGATTAGCATATTAGAGAAAGAAAATATTTCATCAAGTCATTTTGTATCAAACAAAATTCAAAAAAAAAAAAAAAAAAAAGCTCACTGATTCAGAATTATTTTTATTACAATTTTGTCTTCCTTCTTCTCAAGTTGAAAAATGTTGAGAATGTAAAGTCTGAAACCTATAAGTTTTGATGAGGCCTTGTGTACGAGTACAGCAAAACGCCCATTTTAACAAATGTTATTCCTTTGTAATGAAATTTAACTTTTTGGAAGATTTAACCCCATTTTTCTAACTTTTAAAAAATCACACAATGTTCCACTTTCAAAACTTTTCAGTCTCATGTCTTGATGATGTTAATCAAGTTGATGAACTGATGAGTTGGGCATCTATCACAAAAGTAGCACATTCACTAAAAGTGGAAAGGCTTTTATGGTTTCTTTATTTCTTTTTAGTCTTAATTGCCTTCTATTTATCTCTTAATATAAGTCCTTGTAATTGTTATTTTATAACTGGATTTCCCTAACATGGCCTTTCATGATGCTTTTTTTCAAAATATTTAAAGTTAAATGTCATTACAGGTTTAAAAATTAAAATACCATGGGTCATTGTGAATGCTTGTGAAAACAACTATAGATAAATATGTATGTTTCAGGTTAGGGTGAAGGTTGGCGCCTATCAAAACGTTTAAACCCGCTGCATTTGTTTGCACCTGTCCTAAGTCAGGAACCTGATGTTGAGTGGTTGTCGTTTGTTGATGTGGTTCATAAGTGTTTCTCGTTTCTCGTTTGTTATATAGATTAGACCGTTAGTTTTCCTGTTTGAATGGTTTTAAATTAGTCATTTTGGGGCCCTTTATAGCTTGCTGCTCCGTGTTGAAGGCCTTACTTTGACCTATAATGGTTTACTTTTACAAATTGGGACTTGGATGGAGAGTTGTCTCATTGGCACTCATGCCATATCTTCTTATATCTATATATGAAACATGTGAAATAAAGAAATGTGATATGATATCAACCGATATCCAAATGACGTGGATTACGCTCTCGTCTCAAAGAAAATAAATTGTGCATTACTGTTACTTCATGACGCTTCGAGTTATCATATATTCATATACATATCTTACAAAAAATCATAAAAGAACGTTGTAATCATTTAAAAAAATAGTAGGTAGATTTTGACACTATAAATATTTTGCCAGCTTAGATTTTCAATATCATTTATGGTTTTCAAATTAAAAACAATTAGACGCGTTTAACCCTTATGTTCTATTTTAAGCCATTCAGGCTATGTTTGTTCTATAGAGTGGAGCAATATTAAACTTTAATCATGATTTCATAAGGATCAATTGTGTAAAGGTTTATTTAAATCACGTCTGTAGAATCAAACAAAGATCTTTGAAAAGACAACAGACAACAAACACACCAAATAACAGGCGCAATTAGCTAGCAAAACTCCTACACATCATGTCAGATGAGTTCATAATAATGGTTCTAACGAAAATCTTTAAATACGTTTTTAGTGGCAAAGCAAGATGTTAATGTGTCAGATGTGTGTTTACCCTTTTATGTTTTCTTCATTACACAGCTTACAATACGACATTAAAACTTCCTTGACTACTAGTTATATACAAAAGACAATTATGAAGCAAGTAGTGAGGTAAGTAAATCAATAACAAATTTTGTACCAAGGGTACCTATGCACCAAAAAGAGAGAGACCCTTGGAAGGTTATCATTTCATTGTTTAAGGTTTGTCGTTCTTGGTTTTTATAAGTCTACTAAATGCATGTTACAGCAACTTGAATATTTTGTTTCACTTAATAGAAATACATTTTGTACTAGAATATTATTCAGAGATCTTCCTTAGACATTAAAAGACTCTATTGCCAAATGAACAATGATGATATGAGGTGCTCTTTAGTAGGAATCGAGTTAAAACTAGATCAGCAGGTCATTGTTGTATTCAACATTAACAACAACAAAATAACAAACAAAATTTCACAAAATCAAATTTCGTTTTTTTGTTTTACGAATTTGATTTCCGTCTCCTCAAGTTGAAACATGTTGAGAGTGAAAAGACTTATTGTAACAAAAAGTTGTAATGCAGACCTTGTGTTAACGTATTACGAACAAGCCCATTTAAAAACATATCAAACTTTATATTTTTGTAACAGAAAGTTTACAATTTTCAGTAATAATCTTCAATTTGTTAAGTAGATTTAACCCCATTTTTCAACCTTTAAAAACATAATATACCACTTTCAAAACTTTTTAAGTCTATATTATGTTTTATGACGTTGATTAAGTTGATGTACTGGTGAGTTGAGCATCTATCACAAAAATAAGACATACACTAAAAAGTGGAAAGGCTTTTATTGTTTCTTTATTTCTTTTAGTCTTAATTGCCTTCTATTTATCTCTAAAAATATATCCTTGTAATTGTTATTTTTGTTAACTGGATTTCCCTAACATGGCCTTTCATAATGATTTGTTTTTTAAATCTACCTGATATTTACCCAATGACAAGTCAAAATGCTTTAAATGTCTTAAATAAAAAAGTTAAATGTCATTACTTGTTTTAAAATTAAACTAGCATGGGCCATTGTCAGGGTTGGCAAAAACTGGTTTTATGAGTATGCCAAGCCCAGTAGGAAATAATTGGAAAACCCGGTTTTACTTGGTTTTAATACTAGGTAATACTTGGTAATATGAAATACTAGCCTGAATTTTAGAGAGGATTCAGTAATTAATCACACATGCAATACATTAAACATATTTATAAGAATAAAACATACTATTTTAATTTATAAGCATGATAAGTTCACTTGTTTGAGACTCTTATTATAAAGTGTATAAATCTGAGAAAGTATTTTCTAGCAACTCTAAGACAAGTGTACATGAAGATACATTAGACAAATGTGAAAAGCTTTTCACATTATTCCTCCTAAAAAACTGTTAAATCAGCCTTCTGTCTAGATGAATCAAACAGTTAACATAAAGCCAAAGAATTCAATTGATTTTTTTAATATATATGACTATTAAGAATTAACAATTATTTGTAAGGAAAATTACTTTTAAACATTTTTGTTCATTGCTAAGAAAATTTACTATGCATTATGTACATCACTAATTCAAAGTAATTAATCAGATTATAACACAAATTTGTTTATATAACAATAATCAGCCTTTTCATTTCTATAAGTGTTTCGTTACATGTCCCTTAGGGTGTTTATTTAGCAATATAATTGTATAACAATTGAAATTTACAATTCACTAAACATTGCAATAAGATGCATTTTTCAAAGTTTGGATTATTGAAACAAAGCTTGAAAATTCAACAAGGTATCCTAATATATGCAAAACATGTATTCTGTCTACATAGAATTATTGGAGAAAAGGAAGATATTGAATTCCCAATCCTCTAGAAATGGCTCTCAATGGTTATCTGTATTAAAATACATATGTATTTAGTTATAATATTATGAACCTACAACAAGTCTTTACTAAAATGAGCTTATATCTCATTTTGAAAACAATTCTGAAATTAGTAATAGGGTCCATGATATTCCCATTTCTAGAATAAAATATAAACTCAAGTACTCGTTGTGTTCGTACCGGCAGACAAAGCAGCAAATAATGTAGTGGTGGTGTGACGCATATACTACATGGAAGTTCTCCAAAACGAAATTATAAATTCTTCTACATTCAGGTCCGTACGCTCCACAGAGAGTCAAATTGTAAACAAGCATATCACTGCCACTACCCAGCTTACTATGTTCTGACCTAAATTGCACAAAAACCATTTAAATTCCGTTTCATCTCCGCATCTAGTAAGTGTTCTACTACCAATCTATCAGTGCTTCTAACTACCTCCCTTACTAATATCAAAGAACTTGTTACTAACTTTTGTAATAAAGCTTATGAAACTAATGGTATTAATTATTTTTGGAGTGTTAAAAATTCTTTAGAGGTTTTAGATAAAACACATGCTTTTGATGGTCCTTTTAATTCTGTTGGCAGTTATGATTTTTCTACTCTATACTACACTTCCACACAATCTTATCAAGAAAAATATTTCATATTTGATTAAACGGTCTGTTGAAAATATCATTGCAAATTTATTTGCTGTAACTCGTTAAAAGCCTTTTCTGTAACGAAAAGGAAAGTATGCTAGATACACTTACTGGAAATGTGAAGATATGATTGAAGCTTTACATTTTCTCCTGGACAACATATATGTACGTTTCAGCGATAAAGTGTATCGACAAGCAGTAGGTATTCTATGGGCACTAACTGCGCCCCTTTAATAGCAGATTTATTCCTGTATTGCAATGAATCTCAGCTTATGACCAAACTCAGTAAAGACACGTTATTGTTACATTTGGTTGATATATTCAACAATACCTTCCGTTATCTGGATGATATTTTTCGTTAAATAATCCAAAGTTCTCTAAATATAATACCGAAATTTACCCAAAAGAACTTACTTTAACTAAATCTAACATAAACAGCAGTAGTTGTCCTTTTCTAGATGTGGACATTTCAATCTCTAAAGGAAAACTCCATACTAAAATCTACGACAAAAGAGACGACTTTTCATTCCCTATTGTTAATTTTCCTTTAGACGGCGATGTTCCTTTGGTTCCATCATACGGTGTTCATATATCCCAACTCGGTCGTTATACCCGTGTGTGTAGTGATGTCATAGATTTTAACGAACGTAATCAATGCATCACTGGTAAATTATCAAGTCAGGGATTTCGTTAACATAAATTACGTAAAACTTTTACTAAATTCTTTCAAAGATACAAAGATTGGATTAGTAAATTTGGCTGTACCTGTAGAAAACTGATTAAAACGGTATTTCACATCCTAGATTTTACGGTAATATTGTACTTAAAGCGCGGAAATCACTATGTGATCCGTGTAAACTCATCGAACCTTTAAACAAAGTTATTAGTAAAGGTTATCTTACCAATGTTGTAATTAGATCTTTGAATATAGTTTACATTGGCACTAATATCGATTTTGTCATCAGCAAAATAAAACATAACTAAATTTGTATTCTTTTCAAACGGGATGTATAAAGACACACTCACGTTCATTTTGATCTATAAAGAGGTTAACTCCTAACTATCCTACTGCCTGTCGATACATTTATTTTTGGCATTGCACAAGTCATGTATTCTTTGACTGTCCATAACGTTAAAATACTAAATCCCTGGGATGTGTTTTAGTTGATTTTAGTCTCTGATGCATGATTTTTATTATTAATTGTTTTCGGCTTTTAATTAGCTGTCAGTAACTGCAGTACTCTCAAATCGTACTTTTTGTTTATTTGACCTGTTGATACTAATTGTAATGCATTTTGTTATTTAATGTTTACTAATTCAGGGTTATATCTGGTCTATATACCAGCTTTGATAAGTGTTTGGTATTACTATAAATTTTCACTTCTTCGTACTATGAACATCAAAATTATTTATTTTGTAAAATATTTCCTTTCTCCATTTGAACTGTACATGTATACCTAACTACAAAATTATTTTCATTTAGCTGTGTTTAAAGTAATTGCAAATGGCTGATATTTTTGTTCAAGGATATTGGTTTTGTTAAATTGTTTAACATTTCACAGCGGTATAACATTTTACTTTAATTATTCTTCCCTTAGTTTATTTATTTTGTATTTACATTTTATCATAGATTAAATTTATTTGTTCAGTGTATGTTCACTGGTGTTAATATGTCTTTTGATTTAGTTAAGCCATTTCATTTTCAATTGATATTTTATAGTGTGTCTTTCTATGTTGTAATGTTACACTATTGTTTCAGATAAGGGTGAAGGTTTGGTACAATTAAAACGTTTAAACCCGCTGCAATTGTTTGCACCTGTCCTAAGTCAGGAATCTGATGTTCAGTAGTTGTCATAAGTGTTTCTCGTTTCTCGTTTTTATATAGATTAGACCGTTGGTTTTCCCGTTTGAATGGTTTTCACTAGTCATTTTAGGGCCCTTATAGCTTGCTGTTCGGTGTGATCAAGGCTTCGTGTTGAAGACCGAACTTTGACTTACATTGGTTTACTTTTATAAATTTTGACTCGGATGGAGAGTTGTCTCATTGGCACTCATACCACATCTTCTTATATCTATTAAAATCATATTGCCCAGTATTGCCCAGTATTACCCATTTCTTGGGTTTTCCCGGCCAGGTAATACTTTGCCAAGCCTGGCCATTTGAAATGCTTGTGAAAACAACTGTAAATATACATGCAATTAAAACATGTGAAATAAGGAAATATGATATGATATCAACCGATGTCCAAATGACGTGGATTACGTTCTTGTTTCAAAGAAAATAAATTGTGCATTACTGTTACGCTTCGAATTATCATTTATCTCACCAAAAAAATCATAAAACAACATTGTAATCAGTATAATTAAGAATATATATTTAGTCTACAGATATTGAGGGTGTCAAGCAATTTATACAATCTGCAATTTTAAATTTTTTTTGTATCGGTGTGTTCTCTTTTTATTCATTAGCACACTTTGTTCAATTTATGACAATTAAAGTGCCAGTTTTTGTAAGAATCAGGCAATTATGAAAAAATAAAAACATGGCAAAAAACACACCGACCTAACCATCCTGTTTTGAAGTTATCCTCATCCTGAAAATCCAAAACCGGGCAGATTTTATCTTTTACCTAAAATTCACAAGGCCAATAACCCCGGAAGACCTATAGTTTCAGCGAACGGTCATCCGACGGAAAAAATATCGGAATTCGTTGACTTCCATCTTCGTCAACATGTTGAAGACTTACCATCTCACATTAAAGATACAACCGATTATCTTAGAAAAATGCAGGCCTTAAATCCACTTCCGTCCGACACGACACTTGTTTCCATGGATGTCACCTCCTCTACACAAATATTCCACATGCAGATGGCATTGATGCATGTAAAGAAGTTAGGAATTCCAGACCAGTGAAACATCCACCTACTGAATGCCTGGTCAGAATGCTCACGCTGGTACTAAAGAAAACAACTTCACTTTTGATGGAGATCATTATTTGCAAGTTAATGGAACTGCTATGGGCACCAAAATGGCTCCATCATATGCCAACATATTCATGAGCAAATTAGAAAAACAACTCATTGAATCTTCCATCGAAAAACCGCTTTCCTGGTTTAGATTTATAGATGATGTGGATATGAAATGGAATAAAAGTGGCGAGGATTTAGATACTTTCATCACTCATGCCAACAACATACATCCAAGTATCAAATTTACTCATGAGAAATCTAAATCCAAAATCGCCTTCCTCGATACTTCCAGCTCGCTCACAGATGGCATCATATCCACAGATCTATATTCTAAACCTACTGACATTCATCAATATCTGTCCCTAAAAGTTGCCATCCTCCTCATGTGACTAAAAGCATCCCGTACAGTCAGGCACTAAGAGTCAAGCGAATATGTTCCAACACGGAAACAACCAAAAACAACTACGTCAACTTGAAACCCGCTTGAAGAGAAGGGATACAAACACAGAAATATCAAAAAGTTTTCAGAAAGCGGAATCAATTCCTAGGAGTAAACTTTTAGAATACAAAGATAAAAATAAAAATAAAAGGACTCCATATGTTCTCACTTACTTCCCATCCCTCAAAACAGCTTTGGTGTCCTTCGTAAACATTGGAAAACAGTTGAAAAGAATTCCAAACTATCCAAGATTTTTCCTGAGCCTCCTATGATAGCTTTTAGGCAATCCAACAGTCTGCAGAACCTGCTAGTGCGGGCTGAAGTGTCTGATAATAGAAGTACTTCTGGAGAATGTCGTTCGTGTGAGGAAAAACGCTGCAAATGCTGCCTACAGATGCAGCATTCATCAACGTTTCACAGTAAGGCAACCGAAAAGAATTATAAGATATTTTGCAATGTTACTTGCAAAAGTATGAACGTTATTTACATACTGAAATGTTCGGTTTGTGGCCTCCAATATGTTGGTGAGTCAAAGCAGCCTTTCCACAAACGCCTCAATGGCCATAGGGTGATATCTCTAAGAAGCCACTTCTCCCAGTTTCTCAGCATTTCAGACAATCAGGTCACAAACTTGATGACTTTAATCGCATGAAAATCCTAGTGATTGAACAGAACATTCACTGGAGTGATGCCCAGCGACAGGTTCGGGAAAGCTTTTGGATAAAGGAACTAAATGTACATCATCCAAACGGCATCAATAAGAAATACTAAGTTTTGTTTTCACTCATTTTGGAATGTAAATATACACAGTCACGTATATTAGAGTATCGAGTTTTGTTTATATTATGATGTTCAAGATTATGGATTAAAATCAACAGACCAAAACTTACCTGTATTACTGATCTATTTTAAACTACAATCAGTATTGTTAAAATCATTGACACCGAAGAAGGCTATTTGTTAAGCCGAAATATTTGTCAACACGATTTAATAACTACATCTTCGTATAATACCATCTTATATTAGTATCATTGTGCAAATTTTTAGACTTATATAATATTTTCCTTATCTGCACAGTATCGTCTATTCTAGACGATCCGGTACATAGTAAATTTGCTGGTTGGTCCTTTTATAGACTTCTATATATATATATATATATATAGGAGGGCACATTACCCTGTTGTTCAGATCAGAAGTGTCTGTTTTGTACTACCAAACTTCCGGGAACCATTGCGCTCTAATATGCAATCATAGTATGCTACATTTTGAACACAAGTCAGAATAAGGCATAGTTTTAATATGAAATGAATGCCACTTTTTTAAATTTAGACAAAGTAGCTATTCATGCTTGAAATTGCAAAAAAAAAATACCATAGAAAGCAACGGAACTATATATAAGTGATTTTATTACTACACATTCTATGAATACAGGTCTGCTGTTCTGTCTAAATTCATATATTTGAAAACCTAATTTCACGAATATATTCATTGTTTTCCTTCTCTTAGTTTCTACATTGTGTTTAGCAATTTTGTGACTATGAATAACTAACAGAATGCCACATTTGAAGAATGATATGCAATAAAGAAATGTGTCGTAGTTGAAGATGAAGCAACTATTTAACAAATTCCACATTGCGTGCATTTAATTTATTGTATGTTAATATATGGCCGTCAACATTGAGAAAGACATATACCCTGCAGTAAGCTCTAAAAGGCCCTGACATGACAAAATAAATGTCAGAAGATGATGTCAGAATTTCCCGAAATCACGTTGAAACATCCTATTACAATCGACTGATTAACCGCAAAGTAACAGACTGAAAATCAAATGTATAAATACTGAACTAAACAGAAAATATGCTATGAAAATAGAATTAACGTTCAAAATAAAACCAATCATAACTACTTTCCAATAACCTGCTTAGATTGTTTTTCTGAGATATTTTGATTACCGGTTAGTATCTTCTGCCTCTACATCAGCAGACAACAATTAAATAAAAGGTTACAAAAACAAATGAGTCACTGATAGTAATGTGTATTTTAACTTTATTTTCATATTTTTTTCCCGATAAATATGATAGTTGTAATAGTTCGATGTTTGCAAATTATACGTTGCCAAACTCATATCAAAATGTACAAAACAAAATAAGCCAAATACTTACATTGGCGAAATAGCTGCAAATGTTTACCAGTCACTTAACGGAAAGATCCATGGGTTTACGGGAACAAAAAAGAAAACGGTGCGGAAATAAAAAAAAAAAAAAACGATAAATTACAACACTATCAAAAGAAGGAAAAACAGTTCACAAAATATTACACAAGTTAAGAAACTACAGAATGAGCCGCAAAAGATCAGAGGTGAACCCGGTACTTTGACATAGGAGGTAGTTAAAGCAGGTTGTCACCATTGTTGCTGATAACAGATATAACGAAATGCAATTGAAATGTGCAACGCATAACCCTGTAATACGTAACAAAATTTTAATGTAAACGAGACTTTAAAACACTTTAGTAATACAGAAACTTTACGAATATATGTGCATCATGTATTTCCTATCTTCAACGATGAACTTGTTGCTAGAAATCTTTACAACTTACATGAAAACTATGATGATAAACCTAAAAACATAGTTAAAGTCATAAACTATGATGAATGCAGCTGCGTTTACCGGTCATCAGAAAACTCAACATAGACATTGATTAACTTGCCAAAGAGAACATTCTAGACAAAAACTAGGTTTAGTTATGTTCCTAAAATTTAAACATAGAGATTCAAAAGATATTTCTATACTTTAATCAATACCAAAATATCGAAAAGAGGTAGAAGATAACCTACAGATAATCAAACTCATCAATCGAAAACAAAATGAAAACGCCATGGAATAAAAGTTATAGGAAAAGACAAACAACAGTCCACATAACACTATATAGAAAACTAAAGACTAATCAACACGAACTAATCAAAAACCGGAACTGATCTGGGTGTCAGGAAGGGTAAGCAGATAACGCTTTACATGTGGTACCCTTGGTGTTGATCATTTAAGGGCATACAACACAGATTTGATCCCACGGTGATTTTTATGAAAATTTGCATACAAACTGTTTTTAAGGAATCAACATTGAAAAAAATACATTCATGTGCTAAATTTAAAGATAAATGGGTCGAAATATTTACCAGTTCTATCCTTTGGACAGACATACTTAATCTTTTTGTTTTAAAAGATTTACATGCGGATATTTGTAAAATGAGTTTGAATATTTTCGTTACAAAAGTTGGCTCTTAATTTGTGTAACAATTCTTTGTAAATAATTAATTTTATTAAATTTTATGATTCTTTGGTTGTATATTTATCTAATTTAACAAAAAGTCATCGGTGATTTCTTCATAAAAATTGGAACAAATAATCTTCAAAATAAAGAAACTGAAGAAGGCCGGTGGCCGAAACGTCTTAAAAATAGTTTATTACTAAAAAATCAAATCAAATTGTTCAAATGAAAAATACAAATACGGTTTAAAAAGATCCCTTTAAATTTACTCTTGTTTTCCATTCGTTTGATGTGTTTGAGGTTTGCCTTTGCCATTTGATAAGGGACTTTCCGTTTTGAATTTTACTTAGAGTTCGGTATTTTTGTTATTTTACTTTTACTCAATGTCGATGCTTTCTTTCTTAAGGATACAAGGGACAATTCAAAACTATGAATTGCATTGACAAATCAATTGAAGAAAACGAGAAAAGGTGAACAGACAATGAACAGAGCACAGAAAACTTCACATAATACTGGAGTGCAGCAAGAGTCCCAGATAAATTCTTGTGATAGAAAATGGTCGGAGAAAGCTTCACTCAAGAATAATTGTTTTCTCAAGTTCATAAGTTGTAAAATTCCTTCCAAATGATTGAACAATAGAAAAGTGTCTTATTTCAGTTAAACCGAAAAGTTAAAATTTCAACAATTTTCTATTTAATATTACATTTGAATACTATAATAGTGGTCCCTTTAAATAATTCAACCAAAGAACAGTTAAGCCTACGCTTTTGATAAAGATATACAATACAGGTCTTTACATTGACAATTGTTTATCTGTGTGTTTTCAAAATAGAAATATTTTAACATTTACATTTACACAGACGTGTGCTTATCGTGTTGCGTTTTAAAGAGATAATAGAGTTAATAACCTCCTAATTAGTCGTATCAGTGATGAATTTTGTTAAAGATAACGAAGCGTATTATGCCAACGACGTGATGTATATCTACGGTGGAAAGGTAGTGTTTCCTTCTTGGCCATAGGGATTACAATAGCATTTTAAAATTTTTGTCACATTCTAACACTGACCAAGAACCGACATACACAGTTAACAGAAGTACTTTTATTATAATATTCAGAAATGATATTGAATTTTATTAATGACGCTCGTTAATTTTTTGCTATCTTTATAAACATAAGATCACTAGTTAGGCGTTTAGGCCATTTGTCATTCAGTGTATACAAAAAGTCTAAAATTTAATCTTCACCTGTATGTAAAATTATTTCATATTTTTCTTCACCTGATTCATCCCTTCGCTTGGGAATATATGTTCAAAAGATGCTGTATTTTTGTTCAATCATAGTGTTCAGATACAATGACCTAAGTAGGGTACACAAAAGACCAATCTAGTTCCCAAAAGAAAATATTATCATCCACTATAAGTATCAAAACACCGGAAACAAATAGGAAAAGACACATCACTGTATATGGTGTAATTATAAGTCAAGGTGGCTCGGGTGTCTTCCTCCATCTTGGATTTTGAAATAGCAGATAACAATTGGTCTAGATCTTTAATGAAATCTGCAAATTTCGGGAGTAGTATGTAATTTTGTTTTACTAATTTTTTCAACTTTGCCAGATAAGGGGAGATAACTCAGATATAAGGGGAGATAACTCAGATAAGGTAACTTTTATAATAGAATGTGTTGTGAATTTACCTTTTTATATTGTAGCAAGAAAACGAGTCCGGTGACCCCATTTTTTACTTTTTCTTATCTGAAAGCATAATATTAGGGCTATCTTTTCATATTTTATCTTAAAATTCTATGGTGTAGTTTTCTTTTATCACACAATATTGGGTTTTCCATGCATAATCTTTACAAAATGGGACAATTTTGCACAACCTGTAGCGTGATAAAAGCCCAGTGACCCATACTTTTATTATAGTTTTGGAAAAAGCACGATATAAACTACATTTTGACAAATTATTAAAAATTCTCTGGATTTTAACTTAGAACCCCATCTACCTTAATGGTAGTAAAATTAACAAAAGGTAAAAGATAAAAATGATAAAAATAATGGACGAGAAAAGATTTTCATACTTAAATACATTGTATGTTATGGAAAAGTAAGCATAGTGCCAAACTTCATTATGGTAAAAATAAGAGTGTCTTAATCTGATTCTATCACTTCAATAATTGCAACTCTTCTTACATTAAATCCTAACAATGCTGTTTAAACTCGATTTGATCTTTAATGTATAAGATATATATAAAAATGTGTATGATTGAAGAAGAGACAACCATCCATTAGAGGACACGTGACATAGATGTCAACTATTATGGGTCACCGAAAGGCCTTCAACAAGGAGTAAAACCCATACCACATAGTAAGCTATAAAATGCCCCGAATTCCTATGTACAAATTATATCATATGATGCTAGAAATTCATGTATTTGTATCGAAGGAGCTTACGTCGTCAATTTGAAATTATCCATAACATCAACAGTACAAGTTTTTGTCTGCATCAGATGCGCTTTTCAACAATTGATGTCTCTTGATTTATGCTCCAGATCAAAATATTTGAAAATAAACAATTGTTTACAAAAGTTGAAGAGTTGATAGGATCCAAAAGAATTCAACATACACAAAGGTCAAGAAAGTTGATGCTACGATGTTGTCGATGAACTATGTCTCCTCAAAGGGATTCAAAGGGATTCATAGAAGATAAGCTAGGATTTACATTGTATGATACAATTTTGCCATTTCATTATTTTCTAAGAGAATTAATTTAGTTTTTATCTTTTATCACTGTGTTCATATGTAATGAATATGTTAATCAATTATAGATTTTGGAAGATATGCATGTATTATACAAGTTGATTACGTACAACGATAAGTTAGTTAAATGGGATCATTAAAATTGCATAGATTTATACAAGGATACCGGATTTACAACCAAACTGACGTTACCGGTTTAAATATTCCCTTTCCTAAGTAAGAAACATTCTGAATAGTTATGATTAGAGTTTTAAGAACTACATGTTCTTTATCGGAAAGTGATTCATTTTATTTGCTGAGAATCAGTGTATACTAAAGTCTTACCCAACGACAAATATCTGCATTTGTATGATTGAAACATTGCGGTAAATCATCTTTATCATCGCAAGCTGTACAAAATAGTTTGCATTTACCTTAAACAAGTTATAACGTCAATAGCTGACCAGCATTACTCAAATTTTGCGGAAGCATGTGGTTTAATCTAATTAGGTGTAAAACTGTGGCGTTTCGAAATCGAGACGAGAACGCTATCACATGACCTATGATAGGATAAACTATGGAAAGTACAGGGACCAAATGTTCAATAAGTGCATCTACAGACTATGGAGAGCATTCCATTTAATCATCTAGGAGTCTACAAAACTGGACTGTAATGCAACTCCATTTTCAATCTATAAACAATACACACTATATTCAGCGACCACGACATTTCAAATGATTTCTTGAAAATGCCCTCAAAAACATTCCATATTTTTGAGCCAGAGACCTGCTGTATATCATTTCTGGCGCCTTCTATAAAACTAATAAGACATAGTTTCTTATACATATTTTATAAAAGACAGTTGCATGTCTTAATGTTTAGGATGATTACATATATAATGTAACCCTCTAACCTGATAGAAAACAGCTTTTATCTCTGTTTTTTTTATCGTTAGAGACCTTTACCAAACTGTTAATAATGAGAACACAAAGTAAAGATACTCTTTTTCTAGATTGCATTGGATTTGGAGGCATAAATACAAATATCAGTAAACGAACCAAACAAAAAACGAGGATCTTATTTTCATATTTTTATCAATTTCTAACGACAATTGTTTAATCATTTTCACTGCGAGTAAAATAAAAGCATTATTTTAGTTTCAGCCAAATCTAGCTATACCAAAACTTGAAACACCTTCAATTTTATAACTGAAATTTCCTTTGAATATTATACTAGTGATTCATTTGGTTATTTAATAGTGACAGAATAAATGCTATCCCTTTAATATAAGTCTCAAAATTGTAACAATAGATCGTTTAATTATTATAATTGATCAATTATTCAATTATCATGTTACTTGAACATCTATCATGTTAAATGGCATATTTAGAGTTTTGGGACAACCAAACCCTCCCTTTGGTCATATCGATGTTGAATGTTTTAAAAATCACGAAGCGTGTAATAATAACAACCATACCACAAAACTGTGTTGACAAGGAAATAAAAGATCAAATTATTACTAATAGTTTTTATTGAAAACCTGGGTTTTCCTATTACATATTCATTGATTTAAATTTACCAAATAGGTATAATAACGATCTTTAAACTGTGTTCATCAAGATTACAGTTAACGTATTCTCTTTGTGTCTGAAAATGAACGCATGGAATCAAGGGAATACTACACGATAATTCTGATAATTTATTGTTTGTCTTTTCTTTTCTTTGTTTTTTTTTTTTTTGGCCATTGCGATTTGTGTTTTAATGAGACTAAAGATTTCTATGGGCCTCCACTTATTCTCTTTTAAAACAATACATAACAAATAAAACGGCAATAAAAGATATTTTCGAGGAAAAATCTGTGACATATAGAAATTTTATAGAAAAAACTTGTTTCCATTTTGCAAACTTCTACGGAATACCTTGACATCTGTTTATTCTAATATCATATTTAATATTAAAGTGACTTAAGTGAATGATAAGAATGTTGTTCTTTGAAGTCGAAAATGAACATATAGTCTTTCTGATATTGTTAAACATCTAACCCCTTGTTTTATTAATTTATTCGTTCAGTGTATGTTCACTTGTTTTTGTTATTGAGTTAAGCCATTTCAATTGATATTTTATAGTGTGTCTTTCTATGTTGTGATGTATCACTATTGTTTCAGGTAAGGTAAAGGTTGGCGCCTATTAAAACGTTTAAACCCGCTGCATTTGTTTGCACCTGTCCTAAGTCAGGAACCTGGTGTTCAGTGGTTGTCGTTTGTTGATGTGGTTCATAAGTGTTTCTCGTTTCTCGTTTTTATATAGATTAGACCGTTGGTTTTCCTGTTTGAATGGTTTTACACTAGTAATTTTTGGGGCCCTTTATAGCTTGCTGTTCGGTGTGAGTCAAGGCTCTGTGTTGAAGGCCGTACTTTGACCTATAATGGTTTACTTTTACAAATTGTGACTTGGATGGAGAGTTGTCTCATTGGCACTCATACCACATCTTCTTATATCTATATATGTCAGATATCATGAGCCACAAAGTTCATGACACTCCACAGAAGAAAATTATGAAATGAATAGCGCTTCTATCTGTACTTTATCATAACATTTTAATGCAGGTGTATACCCCGTTCTTTCTATCGTATACCTACAACAATGACTAAATTCCTTCAAATCAAAATTTATAAATCAATTTAAAAAATGTTGTTTTTATAAGTATCAAGATAATAAAGAGATGAGATTGCCAGTTAGACTATTATCATCATGAAAGGCGTAGATATAAGCCACTATAGGTCCCCTATAGGTGTAAAAGCTAATTATGTAAATTAAAATTCAAAATTAAAGTAAGCTCTCTGGAAACATCAGTAGATGAAAACAATTTATAATATTGTGCTCAAATAAGGTAAAATGAAATCAAAGTTAATATGAAGCTATTGCAAGTATGCTTATTTATAATAGGTAAATAAACTTATTATAAATATCAGGCTTAAAATTTTGTACGCCAGACGCCAAACGCGCAAAAAAAAAACAACTGAACAACATCGCTACTTTTTTCTGAAATTTTGTCCTTATAAATGTTATTTTATTGCTTGTGCAGTTGATTTAAATTGTAGTGTTCGTCTTGTTACCCTTGAAGTACGTTCAAATATATATAGATAAATATAGTTTACGTAAGATCATTTTATCATTGATCACTAAGGGAACAGTTCAATTCAAGATTTTCGTGTCTGAATAATCAAAATATTTACTAGTAGTAAAAAAGAAATGAAAATAAAAACAAAATAGGCAAACGAGATTTGTATTCTTTCTTTATGAAAGATTTTACAATAGCACCAAGAAAACGCGCAGGTTGGTTGATTGAGTGTCCTTAACTTAACTCTTTACCGTTCCAATGACCCAAATTCGTTCTCGAAAATACGTATGCAATGTCATACATTTTTAACAGCTTAGATTCTGAAGGTTTTAAATATGTAACTGTCATGGGAAATAATTGCTAGAATTTACACAAACAAGCAATTATTTAAAATACAAAGTTGAAAACAAAATGCATATATTTATTATTTATTGGCATTTCACAAATTGCAAAGCTGCCGTTAAACAGAAAATTATGTACCAAATTTCGATCGCCTATACATGAACAAATATTTAGATACTCAATAAACACAATTAAAATTTTCCGTCGATTTATGTTTTTCTGAAATCACTTTTAAATTTATTGAAACCGATTTTCGTAAATATACATATGTTCTCGTAAATGTTTAACAGTTTGTCGTTGATTTTTCACTGTTTTTGTACATTTGGTTCCGTACAACTTGATGTGCATTTAAAAGGAATAACTAAATTAAGTTGCACATTACTCATTAAAGGAAATAAATTCACAGTGATCAGTGAAGGTTTCATGTCCCATGATGATAAAAACCGAAATGATATTTACCGTCGCGACTTGCGATTTGTAAAGACTTCTTATAAAAATGGATGGAAGTTGACGAATAAATAATTTAGATTTTCTAAAATTTCAAAATCATTTTGACTTATATTATACCATCTGTTATTTAATTAAACAATGTTGTGATAAAATGAGGCAACATAGTTTCACAGTCTTATTATGTTACGCTATGTAGACGAAAATGGAACTCAGAGCCGTAGTTTTATTTCGACTTTGATATTTGTCGAGTATGAATGCAAATTTATGTTTTAGACTCAAAAACATGAACCATTCCCTTGTATAGTATAACACTGAGTGATAACATATTCGATGTCATTATTGTCACAGTCATTCTTACAAATAATGAAAAATGTTTATACCGATGGAACCTTCAGAAAAAATGGACGTGTTTGTACTGATAGTACTTTAAGATATACGCGTGTTAAAAGTACGTTTTTTGGTAGTGTTTCGTGAAATAAAATGTTACCAATACATATCCCTAATGATCTATACAACAGAAACAGATTATTATTTAAATTGGTTGGAAAAATCAGGAATGCATAACTTTTGCTCTCAGATTTTGATGAATATGAAGAGCCATATACAAATGAAGGAGTGTCTGAAAAGAGGAAGAATATTTGGAGAAACTCAAGAAGAATTAGAGGATTTTGATGATGCATGGATACCAACAGATAACTGTGTTTGTTTTTTTTAAATTTAGTTGTACTCAATTGTGCAAAGTATTTCATAAAAAGGATTTAAATCTAATCAATAAATATTCATGATAGAATGAATTGCATAAACATAGTCTTTTATTTTATAATCAACTGAAAATACAGCAGTGTAAGACAAATTGCCAATTAAAGGATTTGTATACATATTTCACATATTTTCTAACCATCATTGAAGTTGGTTTTATATAAAAAAAATACAGATCTTCACAGTTATCAGTTGAAAGTGGTTCAAGTACATGTACCACAAATAGTACTAGGGTCTACTGAAAAGATGAAAACAATAATGCTGATGATGATTCAGATCCGAGAATGTCTATATTTATCTAAATTTACAAGAAGAAAATGATCTGATCGATATTGTTTTAAACTTTAGGGCTAAACTCTTTACCGTTTGTGCTATTTTGAAGGAATTTTACATGAAATGAAAACATTACTTATTCATTAAAAACTGCTTAAGCAACATTCTTCTCAAGTAAATACAAATCTTAACACAGAATTTTGATACACTGATTCAGTCCATCAGAACATGAACTTAACAGTGAAATAGGGTCTGTTCTGACAATTACATAATCTAATAGTGTTTACTAAAACAAAAGTGGTAAATTATTTTACGTACATCAAATGGTTTTCATAATGTTCTGCTGCTAAGCAACAATCAAAACCTTCCTTAAAATGCCGTTTTGTCATGTAATTTTCAATAATGATTATAAATATCAGTTTGTCCTTAGTTACATTTAGTCCAACACAAACTATTTCCTATTTCTTCAGGATGAGAACAATGCATATGCACTATATATGTTTTGGCTGGGGATACATTTAGTTTTGTTTTGGAAAGATAAATGTAAGTTGACAAAAACAGCGTTAAAAATAAAACACATTACTGGAATATTACAAGATCAAATGGGAACAAGAAATTATTTTTGAGTTTAACTATTGACGATTAAGAAATGTTTGCGTGCATTTAATTATTGCATTCACATTTGTTAAAGAAAGAAATACAAACAAAATGCGAGATTAGTTATTACAATATCAGAAAAATAGGCATAACACAATAATATTGAATTTAAACCGCGATTACAAAAATTTTGCCATAATACAAACATGGCAAAATATCCCGAATTTACTTAATTACTTAAGGATGTATTCTTCTGACGTTACAGTCTCGTTGAAATCTCGTTCTGGAATTATTTCCAAAACATGTGATACAAGTGGAAAATATCAATGAATTTAAAAAATGTTATAATCAAACTTAACTCTGCGTATTTACAATAAATAGTTTTTGAGTAACCAATTTTTCAAATTTTATTACCAATCAAGTCAGTCTTTTTAGCCAAAATTTTGAGAAAATGGGTGAGGGGTACAAGAAATGATTTTACCAGAAACATGTACATCCCATATCACTTTTTTCTTTTCAAATTTCTTAGATATGTATTTTTTCAATCATTTATAACAAAGAAGTTGAAATAATATGCATTTTGTTCTTAAAACAGAGAAAAATCACAAATTTACAAAATTGACAGCATGGTTAATTTGACACAAAAAAGCATCAAAATATGATAAAACTTTCTTATATTAACACCTACCTTTAGTTTTTAAGTTAAATTTATTCAGATTTTACTTCATCTTTATCGAAAGTATGAAAAAAGTTTAATTGTGGAACTGTGATTTTTTCACGATTATAGCCCCAAAATAGGTAAAAATTTATGAAAATGGGAAAATCATCAAAATTGGGTACTTTCAAAGGGCCGTAGAAAAAGAAGTGCCCCACCATATGATATTTTCTTCACCAATTATTTTTACAGTCATATAAACACAAAAATCAGGTTAAGAAAAAGTTTAATTCTAGAAATTTTGGTTCCTCAGAGGTGTACATCCTTAACTCATTCTTCGTGTTTTGTTTTTTTTTTGGCAACAATATATACTGTCAAAACAAGATTTCATCATTTCAGTTAAAATAATGTCGAGTATCACATTTGTTTAGAGGCTGAAAGAATTGTACTATATTTTTTAAGGGGCCAAATAATGGCCTTATCAAACCTCCTGTTGTATCCTACTTCGGACTTTTGAGGTGTCTACTTTGGACTTTTGAGGTGTATGTGTGTATACATTACTTATATTTACATTATCTGTTGTAGAATACAAACTTTTCAGATCAAAACAGATGACTTTTTGTTTGTTCCTTTGTCGGACTTATATAAAATGTAATCCTGGTATCTTTAATGAGATTTTATATTTACATTGAATATTAAAATTGGTCATCGTGCCTATCATAACCTCTTCGTGTCGTTATTAGAGTTTTGATTATCTATAATTATATAAATACTATTTGGATACAAATTGGTTAGAAATTAGATACATACATAATTTATTTCCGGGCGAGAAAAGATTTAAAAAATAATAAGTTTGATAAAGCAGGCGTCACACTCTCCCGAAATTGACACCAGATGGACACACGGTAAAGGTAATCTTCAAATCCGGGTGTGATCGTAAAACATCAGGCTATTCGTGAGGGTATCTTAAGCCATCGTATGACCGCTGGTTGAGTTTTCAGGCTCCGGCAGCAACTTTGTGAGGGTGGAAAATCTTTGGCATGCCAAAAATTTCCGACAGACCTTGCGAAGGTTCATTTTGTGTTGAATACGTATGTCTATTTTGCCCTTCGTAAGGCTATCGTGAGGACATGGGGTGGAAAATCTTTGGCATGCCAAAACTTCCGAAAGACCTTGCGAAGGTTCATTTTGTGTTGAATACGTATGTCTATTTTGCCCTTCGTAAGGCTATCGTGAGGACATCTTGTCAAATCGTGTCATCATCGGCTATACTTCGTGTGATCAATGGTGCTATCGGGAATTTTCGCCGTCGTGTAGCCATCGTATAATAGTACGATGATATCGAGATGGGACAACGGTGTCAGCGAAAACAGCCGAATTTGAGTAGCTCAAGCATTTCACATGTGTCATAGTAACGTGGACATATGAAATGTCAGCCTAAGAGCATCTTCTTCACACAGTCCTGAGCAACTCTAGAGAACAGAGGCGTGTGTAACTCCCAAAGCTTCATTCACAATTATTCACAATTCAGTTCCTTTAGAATGACAGACTTTGATGATGAGACAATCAGGAAAAAGAAGGCAACATATCTTTGTCATATCTTGCTATTTACCCATCAAATATTCGACAATGTCCTTATCTTGTCTTGCTTTATTTTTATTTTCCAGTGCTAGGACAAACTGAGACGAAGGAGGAAACCGAGTTCTATGTGGGTCAGAAGATGGCTGTCTGACAAAAGAAGAGAACGCTATGGCCAATAAAGCACTCTGCTAAAGGAGCTGGAGTCACAAGATGAAAAAGCCTTCTACAACTACACAGAACTTCACAGAGGCGTCTAGGATAAGGTCCTGTGAAGGGTATAGGACAGAATAGAGAAGAAGGACACATGGTACAGACAGTCTCTTCCTCCTTGTCTAAAACTGTTCATTACTCTACGACACCTGTCCTGCGGTGACAATTATTCAAGCCTGTCCTTCAACTTCAAAGTTGCTTTAAACACCATCTCCTTATCATCAATGATGTCTGCGATTCCACCAAAGACGAGTTAGTTATTGAGGTGATCCAGTGTCCTACTACAACTGAGTAGTTGATCGCCATTGCTGAGCAGTTTGAAAAGAAATGGAAAATTCCACACTGCTGTGGTGCTTTGGATGGCAAGCATGTTTCGATCACCTGTTTTTGGAGTACTGGCTCTGTGTACAGAAACTACAATGGCTTTTTCTCCATTGTTCTCATGGCCCTGGTCGACGCAGACTACAAGTTTCTTTGGATTGATGTCAGCTCTGATGGTTCCAGGAACGAAGTTAGTTTCTACAATGGATCAGAACTGTAGGGAGGTCCGAACAACATATTCAATCTCCCTGAAGATAAGTCTCTTCTTTATGATGACGTTCCTGTTCCGTACTAAATAGTAGTAGAGAATGCTTTTGGGATCAACAAGTGCCTGATGAACCCGTTTTCCATCAGAAAAATGGATCACCATGAGAAAATATTTAACTATAGACTCTCCAGAGCCAGGCGTGTAGTGGAGAATGCCTTTGGTATTTTGGTACACAAGTTCCGAGTTTTGCTGAGGACCATGAACCAGCAGCCAGAGACATACAGAAAAAAATAAACAATCTCATCAGACTGAGATATCCAACAACCAACAAAAACCTGATGGAGGACCAAAACCAGAATGCCATCCCAGGGGCAGGGTGAAATGACAAAGTTCTTCTGGATGTTTACCACGAGAGGACAAGGAGCACTAGAACCCAGGAGAGGAGGCAAATTAGAAGATCCCTGGGACACTACCTTACCTCAAAAGCTTGTTCGGTGCCAATGCAGGACAGGATGATCCAGTAATTACTCCCGCAATGCATTGACAGAAAATCAATACACAGACACAAACATTGTAATGATGATCACATTATTTTCACATATTGCATTGTAACTTAAAGCAAAATGTGAATGGAGTAATCAATTTGTTTCTGAAATTTTCATTGAAAATCACTTTAATATAGAAATTAAAATAACATGTAAATTAAGAATAAGGACAAAAAATTAGGTACATGTAATTAAATTATATTTTCAAAGGCTGGCCGATGGTTTTATACCATCAGGAGGTCTCGTGACGCCTTCGTGACTAAGTGCAAACGCATCGTAATCTCCATTCGACATCGTATATTCATCGCGTTGCCTTCGTGTATCCTGCGTATAAACATCGTAATCAAATTTATATCTTTGTGTTGCCTACGTGTGTTGTTTGGGTGCCATCATGTGACCTTCTGTAGGCATTGTATTTGCTTCTGCTGATGATTGGCTGTTGAACAAGTTCGGGACCATCTTCGTGCGAAATTCAAAATTCCATATTCGTATGGCCATCTGGTGTCAATTTAAATACAGTGTGACGCCTGCATTAGCAATGTCCATGATTATCGCAATCAATCAATACTTCGTTGAATTTTTACCAATAACGAAAGTGGTGTTGGGCTCTTGAAGTAGTGAATTGAGCTTTGATAAAAAAGAACTACGAACGCAGAAAAGTTTTTAAGTGCTATTAGATCTTCCCACTTTCCCGCAGCAAAACATTATTTTGATATTGTTTTAATATTTGTTTCCGCCAATTTTTTTCTCGCGCTGTTTGGTTGTTTCTAAAGATGTCGCTTAGATATTTTGTGTATGATACCGAACAATTTATACTCTTTTGAAATTGATACCGCTTAACCAAACCCTTTACTTTGTTATCTCCCCAAACAATATGCGCACTACTCCTTTGTAACTGTAGAAGATTACGACAAAGTTATTTTCCCAAAATGGTTGGTATATCCTCAGGATGTCGCGAAATATTTTACCGGAGAATTCTGGAGATTTCATATCATATAAGAATTGTTTCCTTTATGTATTCGACAAAAGTGAAATGTAATAGAATCTTATAAACAAAAAGTGATAGAGACTTTGGGTCTTATGATTTGAGGTCTTGGGTCCACCTAAAAAATACTGTCACTTTCCACAGTAATGGGTCATGTTCATTTTTTTACTATTTCTTGTGATTCATTCTTCTCAGAAACAGTAATATAGATATACACAAAGATTTTTACTAGATTGATAGTTGCGACATGTCGTAACAGAAATTATAACGGTTGAACCATATTTCTGCCTTTTTGTATATTGGTTATCCTTTATCATAGGTGAATTAAAGCGTCGCATTAATAATTCGGTGCAATAAATCTATTAAACTAATGTCGCCGAAGTCAAAGTACAAGAAGATGATGTAATATGTAGTAGGCTGTGGATTAAAATAACAATTGTGTTCTTAATCAAAGTTTGTTTGTGTTTTACGCAACTTTGAAATAGCTTAGCTATGAATGTAGGATATTTCAGCAAGTTTTTATTCATAGAGAACCCAGAGTACCCGGAAATTTCTTTAATATAAAGTCTGATCATATTCCAATGCGTTCGTTTCTGGAAAGCACACATTCTTTTTATTTAAATAATTTCAGACTCAAATTATTTGCAATAAATGCTTTAGGTTTTCCTATTGTTATTCTAAATTAAACCCATTTATATTTCCTAAAACATTTTGTCGATCATTCCTTCCTTGTAATTGTTCTTCTTAAAACAAAGTCTTCCTTATGATACATTGTGTCATAGTGATGCCAATGTACTGTGTTATTCTCGATAGCCATATGTTAAACAAAGTTAAATATCTATATACGGTACGTGAGTGGGTAATAAAACCGAAAAACAACTTTAAGTCAAAGCTATTATAGTAAAAATATGTTCTAAACTGTTATGCATAGTAACTGTATAAGCAGGCGTGATACAGACATAATAAGAGTAATATTAACTGAAATCAATACAATAGCTGCTTTAAAGACAACAAGCCTTTAAAATATATTTCGTTAAGTTGAAATATTTCATTATGTTCCAATAAATTAGATCCTTTTGCGGACACGTGGTCTTTTATTGTTGTATGAAAAAAGTTTACAATCAACCTTTAATGAAAATGTTTTGTTATTTTGTTGCAGTATGTCCTTTTTAGTTTCCTCTCAAAAATGTTTCCGTCAATTATACCTTGTTAGTATTGATCATAAAACAATGTTTGTTTTAAAATGCACTGTGTAAAATTGATATCAGTCTACACGATTATCCGCAATAACAATTTGTAAAACAAAGTATATTTAGGTTAAACATTTACTCTCTTCGTATATAATAAAGATTCATTGTTTTTATCAAAGGTAAAAGGGTTTGATATTCAGCTGACAAATCCGTTCAGCCAATGAATATGATAGTATTTTTTTAGGACTGTCATGCGTTATTATTTAAAAACCTAGCTTGATGCAGACAATCTAACATCAATACTTCCACTGAAACTTTTGTCAGACGTTCTTGTGTTTTCAAAATCACACAATGAAAAAACAAGGCTTTTAAAATTTTGTTTATTTGAAATATTTTATCAATTTTCACTGACTTTGAATCAAGGGAGTACATTTTCTTTATAATGCCAGAGTTTGTTTAAAAATCGATCTTCAAGTCTAAGCTTATTAAAAATTTGTTAATAGATTTGGCTTTCAAACTGCTTTGATTTGAGCGCCACTATTAAATCTTATGTAGACGAAATAATAAGAGGAAATGTTGCTCCGTGTTGAAAACATCACTATGACTTTGAGATGAAGAACAGCAATAAAAGCGCCGTATTTGCTTTATGTGTGTATTGTTTGCTGTGCATGTACTGATTTTGTGTTATGGATGGATACCCCATATACTTTGTTTTCAGGTATCATTGATCAATTTTTTTAATCAAAGTTTATTAAGAATAAAACTACTTAGTAATACTATGCATATGATACAGCGTTTTGTTGTTTTTACGATGACTAATGGGTGTCAAATAACCCAATTCTTTTTCAAACCAAATGTTTAATTGAATATATTTGTCCCTAATTCTCTAAAAGATAAATTAAAAGCAGGTTTGATACAGACATTTGAAATTCATGTATAGAGAACATTCCTATACTGATTCTGCAACTAGACTCGTTATAAACTTTCCAATCTTTTTAAATCATCACAAGACTTGTTTATAACGAAATGTTAAAGTGCAAATACATGACAAACAGCTAAGAAAATAATAACTCCATTTTGTACTAATATCATGAGTAAATGTCAATCATAGAAATAATATCTTTAGTTTCATTGTATTCAATGAAAATAACTATTTTCCATCAACTCAAATTACATGGTTTTCAAATTTTTTTATGGTCTCGTCTAATTTGAGTAAATCCAGAAAAACGAAATTTGAAAAATGTGATTTTATATTGTAAAATATTCCACCTACTTCTTATAGGGATTTTCCTTATAACATTTTGAATGAAGATTTTCGCTTGTTTGTCCATACTATCATGAGTATGCTGCGCTGTTTATTGTTCACGTTAAGTGCTTTACTATATTAAGCATCTATAAAAAAAGACTTTTGATACATGAAGTAATTCAATACAGGTCGATAACAGAATTTTCAAATTTAAGGGCGTGACTAGGATAATTGATGATTTTCTACAGAATGTTCAGCATTGAAAAAGCAAAATGATAATTAATCTTTTAAACCTATCGAAAAGATTCGTAAATTCTAACGTTTACTCATGTTCTACTGAATAATCGGATTCACGATGGTGTACTTTAAAACAAAATATAAGGTAATTAAAATTGTGTATAACACGTATAAGGTAAATTAAATGATGTAGACCTAATTGATACAAACATTCAATAGTATATAATGAGTCAAATCAATCACCAAATGGTGTTAAGGTCTTAAAAAGAGTTCATCAAAAGCAAAACATCACTTGTCTGAAATGGAATCTAACTGAAACTGAATTAATCATTTGATATAACTAATTTTCATCAGAAAAGACATACTATTATATTACTTCTGATATCTCCTTAAATATGACGATGACTATTTCATTTAATCAAATATGTTATACACTAATTTTGTTCAGATTAAATATCATGAAATCACTCCTATATTTTATTAGTCAGTCAGTAATATTTAGTTTAAAGCACCGTTGTTTTATATATATATATTCAAATATCATAGAGAATCAGTTGTTTGTTTTTAGTTCCATGCATTTATAAAGGGATTTCGTTAATTTGAAAGTTTATCATGCTTTTCTGAGTTCGATTCTGGAAAATACATAATATGTTGTTTTATTGTGGCATGATTTGATGTTGTAAACTTTGTTGTAGTATGATTTATATTATGTACTTTTGTATGATCAATCTGTTTGGGTTAGACTTCAAATAAGATAATACTGATGCCTTTATTTTTAATTTACTAGAAAACGTCCAAATAATATAAACTATTTCCCGATTGATTGCCTTTGTAAATGTTGTAAACAGCAAATTAAAAAGACAGAGTACATTGGCTGTATGACTGTACCAATAGAATTCTGATAAAATTGGATATCACATACTGTTATTTTTGAACAAAGATTTCGCTAACTTAAAGACGTATTATGATCCAATGAGTTCTGTTCTAGACAGTTCACATTTTTGTGGTATAATTTTTACTGAATTTTCATACAATCAGCTAACTATGAATACATTTTGTACTCTTTTATAGAAATATGCTTTACGTTTCCTCAAATTTTTGGGGTTAAATTCTTCCTGGTATTTGTTTTGCATCAAACGTGGCCTGTAATGAAATATATTGTGTCATGTGGATATTAATACATAGGATTCATCTGTGTAACAATATGTTAAACAAAGTATGTTTACGTGAAGAAAAAAATTAGTACACGGTGTATCTTTCAAAGTTTCATTGATACAATAATTGTAAGTTGTGTGAAATAAAGCCGCAAATTACATGAATAATATTGTATGTATCTACTTTCTGTTTTGATATTTTGGTCCATAGTTCTTAGTTGACTCTTTTAAGTTTCTAACTGTTGAATTTTAGTAAACGTTACAACAATGCATTTACAAGAAATAAACCTGGTTCTTAAACACCTACGACTATTAACATGTAATCGATTCATGTTTACGAATACATATTTTTATTGATTGACTGGTGTAATGTCTACGGAAGCCCGTTAAAGATAAAATTAAAACAAAATATTTCGCTTTCATTTTACCAATTTATTATTAAGTCGCCAAAACGGAGTTTTGGAGACTTTATGTTTTGTCCCGTTTCTTATTATTATTATTAAGTCGCCAAAACGGGTTTTGGGACTTTATGTTTTGTCCCGTTTCTTATTATTATTATTATTATTATTATTAAGTCGCCAAAACGGAGTTTAAATGATGTAGACCTAATTGATACAAACATTCAATAGTATATAATGAGTCAAATCAATCACTAAATGATGTTAAGGTCTTAAAAAGGGTTCATCAAAAGCAAAACATCACTTGTCTGAAATCGAATCTAACTGAAACTCGAAGCCCTGGAGTGCCACGCAAAAAATTACAACTTGCGCGCACAAGTTACTATCTTGTGCGCATGAGTTACTATCTTGTGCGCACGAGTTACACAGCTTATGCGCACAACTTTCACAACTTATACAACTCATGCGCTCGCTTCACGTGGGCCTGAATTGACATGCGCGTGATTTGTACTCAGAAGAATTGTCATTTCCTGTTTTGATGCAGTTAACGAAGAAAGGTTAGTTTTAAAGAGTTTTCGATCGAAAATGTGTTTTCACGAAAATATGGAAAATCATAATGCCTGGAAAGTAAAATGTGATGCGGTGAGTGTATCAAAGTTATATACACTATTGCAATTTAGTTTTTATTCCGCTTTGACGGAGTCAAAAAGCGAGACTAAGGTATGCTGTTGGCAGCGGCATCAACTATGTGTTGGTGCGTAATTAGGTCAGTTTATAGGGAACCACTAGTGGTACGTGAATGATATTTGGTATTAACATTGGCACATTTCATTTCCATGTAGATTATTTGGCTCTGCCCCTTCTGTCATGGTTTATTGACTTTACATGTTTTACAATGTGTATATGTTAACGTTTGTGATAAGATCAGTTTTAAGAGGAATCACTAATGTTAAGTCAATTATATTCTGTATGCGGTAGCATTTATTTGCAAGTCTCTTTTCCATGGATATTATATGGCCCCATTCCCTCATTATGGTTCATTGACTGAAACTTTTGTATTGTTAACATATTAAAGTTTGTGTTTTGGTTAGTGTAGGGGACATATCGTATAATAAATCAATGGTATTTGGAATGCAGTGTTATAAGCCTTAGTATTTCTCATATTCATAGAGATAATTTGGTCCTGCACATTAAGTCATGGCTCATTGACTTTTATGTTTTGCATAGTTTACATGTTTAAATGTTGCCATTTGGATTTGATATTTGTATTACACTACTAAAATTATAAAAGGCGACACATATCTCGTGTCAACAGTTTATTTCAAAATCTTGTTCCCTGAGGAATATATCTGGTTTTCATTTAAGAGATTACACAACAATTATATGTCTCAAACTTTATTATAACTATCAATTTTGCATACCATTATTTTTCTGCACTTTGGCTATTTCAGATAGATTTCCGACCTATCATCCAGATGTCGGAAGAGTAATTAACAAAGTTTGTTCCACTGTATGGTGATCGTAAGGCAATGATAGCTTTTAGCCGGGACAGGAAAGATACATTTCGCAAGAGAAAAAACAAAGACTTCTTGAATGAAAACTTAATGACATAACAGGAGGTGCTTCTAGTAGTAGAGATGAGGATGATGACGAAAAGATGGATGTAGCTCATCTTTTAGTAAGAAACTGAAGGCAATACAAAAGCAGAGAAAAGAAATGTCTGGTAGATTTAAGCTGTTTCCATCATGATGGTGAAGCCTATCACCAAATACGCGGAAACAAGGGTGGTAGACCTAAATAATTTGAAATGGAAAATCTGATACGATGTGGCAAGTTTTAGAGCTGTCCAAACAGCTGTATTTCCCAAAAGAAAAGAAAACTACTTGATAGTATTGTAGTATTGTTAATAATCTTTATGTTAAAATTGTTTCAGTCAAATAGCAGTAGACTTTGTATTTACCTTCAGTTGTTATTAACTCGGTTGTTCTTGTTTTAATTTGATTGCAAGTTTTAATGAATGAATTCTTTTTGATAGATTATTAATACAACTTGTCATGAGCGATTTTGTCATCACTTGGATTCGCTATTTGTTTCCCACCATTGCCATTCATGCATCATCATAAACATTTTGGAAGATCTTCTGTTACACTATAAGATAGATTGGAATCATACTTGAAACAAAAATGTCCCCACAGTTAACAGAAGAAAGGTATAAAGTACTTAATTATATCCTAATAGTTCATTTTTTATCAGCCAATAAAGATTAAAATATAGGTAAAACGTTTTCTTCTTTTGCCTTTTCAGACCTGACTGGAAAACAAATATGACCACTATTACTGAACTAAAGTTTCATTAAAATACACCATGTGCATGTTCTATGAAAATTGATGGGAGCTATTTAATTCACTTATTGTAGACATAATTTGATGGTGGACATGACTTTGAAACAATATTGAAAAACACAAAAGTAACAGTCTTCATCATGTAACTTGTATTAAGATCTTCAAAATGAGATAAAAATGTCACTTTAATTGATAATTTAGCACCAGTTTGAGAAGAACTCTTTGCTTAATGCTGATAATTGCCATTGAAGGTGCAAAGCTGTGGAGCACAATCAGCAGATTACTATAAAAGATTGAAAGTTATGCAAATCATATCGCTTTTTAAGGTTTGTTTAGGCAGAGACATGTATAGTATATATGTCTCTGGTTTAGAAATATGAAAAGGACCTTCGTTTGTCATATATTTCTTCCTCCATATTTGACCTCTAACAAGAAACACGGCAGGTGTCTTGTAAGAGGCAACCCAGAATGAACCAACTGAATTCGAACCCTTTTTTCGACGGAGTCTGTGTTGCTTGATATTGATTTTAAGCTTATTGGCGTAGTGCCGTCCTTTGAGTGTCTTGTTTTTCTTGATGCCGGTTGTATTTTGTCACCCGATTTACTTTTGACACTTCGGTTTTGCGTACTTCTTTACAATATCCGTTATAAGTCCCCAAAATAACTTCGGCATCGAGCTTTCCGCTCTATCAGACAACAAAGACACATGGCTTTAGTGCAGAAACGACATTAAATACTAATCAATCAATCAATCTTTGAATTGACTGGTTTTAAGTCGGATGAGTGCATGAAGAAAAGTGATGTTTTGCAGGACAACACAGAAAAAGGTTAAACGGATTACCCTTTGGTAAGGGCACCTGGGCTAAAAGGTCAAGAAAGCTTTACTATCACTTTTGTGTGTGTCGTCTACCGTTGTTACTTTTCAAAGATATCTGCAACTAAATAGTGTTCAAGTTGGTTCATACGGGTCACATAGCGTTTTTATTTCTGTATCGATTCGTTAACTGCAAGCAACATATAAAAATTACACAGCAATAGTCTTTTGGTAGTCATCATTCAGAAATGTGTCCAATTACATCGCCCTCAACCAAGATGACCACCGTAGCTAAACATATTTTAACATGGGAACATCGCTAGGTCCTCTTTCATTAATGTATTCATTGTTGCATAGTTAACTTTGTTTCAAATGAGAAAATAAGGCAGACAATGTTATACTTAAATCTCTCGAAATGATAACAACGTAAGTCGGAACCAAAAATACTTTGCTTTATATCATTGTACTCTTTATTTCTCATATTGATAATACTATAATATTTTTGTCTCGCCTGCAACGAAAGTCCTTCCGAGACATAGGAATTGCTACGACGGCAACGGCGTCAACAATTGTAAGGTTTCTGCTTAAGTTTGTTTAATAGCAACTACTAGTAATATATCATTAATATTTTATATAAAGTTGCATTACCACCAGTAAATATCAGTTTGACGACTATTTTGAGGCCCTGCCCGAGGTCATGGTCCAACCACTTTGAATTAATTATCAATTTACAATATTTAGTTTTCTGCTTATGTTATATTGATAGGCACTACTTAAAATAGACAACAGTATTTTCTATAAAGTTACAATACTGTTTGTACATCTCAATTTTCAACCAGTTTGAGGCCCTGCCCACTAGATCATGGTCTAGCGACTTTGAATTAATAAGCAATTATGTTGCTGTTCATCAGGTTGTCTTTTTTCGAATTTTATGCCCACAGGCGAGACATATCTCTGTGTCAACAGTTTATTCATAATCGTTGTCAAAAATTATGAAAAAAAAATACAATGGAAGAAAAAGCAGAAACCAACAATTTTATAACCGATAAACCAAAACAAACGACGTAAAGGAATAAGTGTAGTTTTCACAAGTAGTGACATTAATTGAAAAAAAAAAATAACACGTCGAGCTATGGCATATTCAAACAAGAATGCACGCATGCTAAGAATACACCCAAACATAATTTAAAGTATCGACAATTAAGAAATAGGTGTCCGATAGATCAGAAAAAGTGCACGCACGTTAAAACTAATCATTGTCGAATTGCTGACATAGTATTAAGTCTTTCTATTCTTTATTACTTAAGACGAAAATTGTAAAGTTGATCATGTCAACATATTGAAAAATTCGAAGTATCGGCAAACAGGCTTGTGAAGCTGCTGACCAAATATAAAGTCATTCCATGCAGTAGTTTCAGAGAAAAGTGTAACGGTAATATTTGTATGACGAACAGACGGAGAAGGTGAATGCAATATAGCCACACTTTGAGAGTTGGGGTAAAAACAGCAGTTGCACATAGAACCGAAATATGAAAATAATCAATTTCTGCTGAAAAATTAAAAACGAAGTACCCAATTTCATTAAATGGTCTGGCAATTAATGATTAACCCCCAAAATCAATCCCAACCTTCCATTATTGGTATGGAACCTCGTTTTACAATATTATAGGGATCCATAGACTTATACTCAAGTTATTGCCCGGGAACCAAAAAATCCTTCTTGTTAGCCCCTAGTTCCTAAACTGTTTGGGCCATCCAAAATCAATCCCATCCATCCTTTTCTGATACATATGACCGACCTTGTGGTACAATTTAATACAGATCCTGTATACTAAAGTTATTGTCTGTAAACCAAATGTCTTCGGACGACGATGACGACTATGTCGTACCATTATACAAAACAGTTGTATAAAAAAAAAAACTATTGCATATCATTTTGTATTGCATAAGACCAATTGGACAACCCATTGTTGGGTAACTGTCTCAGGTGTTCTATTTATTTTAGGAAAATTTCAGATTTTGGTTATCGTGTAAATAGAAAGAACTGTAAACAGCACAAATGTTCAGCAAAGTAAGTATTTCAAAAAGTCAAATGACTAAAATTGTAAATTCATTCCTTATTGGAGTAATTGTCCTGCAGATGAGGTTTTTCTTAGTGTTTTTAAGAAACTGTGATGAATATAACCATAAAACGTCATGTAAAGACATGTATTAATGTACTATAGGTATCATAAATTTAAGTTTAACTGATAAGAGATGTACACAAAAACATTACGGGTGTTATTTTAATGATATACCATTCCAGCTTGTAATTACAAGTAACAAATATCACGGAGATGTCTAAAAATACTTGATTCAGAAAAGAAATACAAAACTTGTTGTCAATCAAAATTCAGTATTTCTATATGAAGTGAAATTATAATACTGTTGATTTTGGAATTTGCATACATTTTGGTTGAATGTTTGACATTTGTTTCTGTGTCGGGTACGTAGTTCCTGTGATGTTGTATATGCTCTTACTCACTGTTAAAGGCAAAACAGTGTCTTTTGGAGACTTATTGTTTTGTCCCGTTTCTTATTATTATTATTATTATTATTATTCTTATTCTTCTTTTCTAAACCCTTAAACTGTCCTACCATTTTCTTGCAAGCTATAGAGGATGGAAACTTTATATTTTTCTGGGTATGGGTCTGCATCATGGGGTTGCAGAACCCAATGTTCATGATACCAGGGTGTCATCTTGGCATAATTAGGGGGCTCAAAGATGGGTGGGGTCAAATTTATTTTACATTTCTTAAATTTGCTACTGTATGTAGAGTAGATGGAATTATGATTACTTTTATGAATATTAAGAGACACATGTCTGCTTCAACATGGAACTTTTTATTTCAGTAGGGGTCTCCTTGGCATAATTTGAGGGGGTGAATTTTCATGGAACATTCTAGAACAATAGTCATGTGATTAGTCATGTGATAGTGTTGAATTATTCCTATGTACTTTTATGTTATATAATGATAGAATATTACAGGTAGCACCATATGTAGCTGTAATTCGACTTTGGAATTTTAAAATGGCCGCCGTTACCATGGAAACTGCAAAATGTGAAAATTTTAAAATGCTTCAAATTTAATGAAATTTTACAGATATGTTAACGAGTGTATGTAGATTTGAATTTGACTTTGAATTTCCAAAATGGCCGCCGTTGCCATGGAAACAACAAAATGCGAAAAATCTAGATTTGGTCCAATCTTTATTAAAGTTGACAGTAATGTTACCTGTCATGTGTAGATGTGCCATCCGACTTTGGAATTTTCAAAATGGCTGCCGTTACCATGGAAACTGCAAAATGTCAAAAATTCAAAATGCTTCAAACTTAATGAAACTTTACACAAATGTTGACTGTATTATGTAGATGTGGCATTTGACTTTGGAATTTTCAAAATGGCCACCGTAACCATGGAAACACGAATGCCTAAGTTTGAAAATTGGTCCAATTTTATGAAACTTGTAAGTAATGTGACCTGTCATGTGTAGATGTGCTATCCGACTATGAAATTTCAAAATGGCTGCCGTTACCATGGAAACAGCAGAACAATGGTTGGGGCCGTTTGGCGACTTTTGTGTTAGCATCCTAACACAGGATTACTTGTTATTATTATTCTTCTTAACCCTAATTTGTCCGACCATTTTCTTCCAAGCCTTAAATGATGGAAACTTTATATTTGGTATGATGTTGGGGTAGTATCCCTAGGGTGCATTCACTATTTTTATTTCAAATGGGGTCAACTTGGCACTTTTGGGGGCCGGAACATGGATGGGGTCATTTTCGACTATTGATTCGCTACTGGTAGAACCTTTAAGTTTTGTGTAATACAAGAGACCGATGTCCAGGTGTCCATTCCACATTTTTATTTCAGCCCGGGGTCATCTTGGCATTATTTTAGGGGTCAATTTTCATGGAACATTCTAGAACAATAGTCATGTGATTAGTCATGTGATAGTGTTGAATTATTCCTATGTACTTTTATGTTATATAATGATATATTATTACAGGTAGCACCATATGTAGCTGTAATTCGACTTTGGAATTTTTAAAATGGCCGCCGTTACCATGGAAACGGCAAAATGTGAAATTTTTAAAATGCTTCAAATTTAATGAATTTTACAGAGATGTTAACGAGTGTATGTAGATTTGGAATTTGACTTTGGAAATTCCAAAATGGCCGCCGTTGCCATGGAAACAACAAAATGCGAAAAATCTAGATTTGGTCCAATCTTTATGAAACTTAACAGTAATGTGACCTGTCATGTGTAGATGTGCCATCCAACTTTGGAATTTTCAAAATGGCTGCCGTTACCATGGAAACTGCAAAATGTCAAAAATTCAAAATGCTTCAAACTAAATGAAACTTTACACAAATGTTGACTGTCTTATGTAGATGTGGCATTTGACTTTGAATTTCCAAAATGGCCACCGTAACCATGGAAACACGAATGCCTAAATTTGAAAATTGGTCCAATTTTATGAAACTTGTAAGTAATGTGACCTCTCATGTGTAGATGAAATTTCAAAATGGCTGCCGTTACCATGGAAACAGCAGAACATTGCTTGGGGCCGTTTTATGACTTTTGTGTTAGCATCCTAACACAGGATTACTTGTTATTATTTATTATTATTATTATTATTATTATTATTCTTCTTAACCCTAATTTGTCCGACCATTTTCTTCCAAGCCTTAAATGATGGAAACTTTATATTTGGTATGATGTTGGGGTAGTATCCTAGGGGTGCATTCGCTATTTTTATTTCAAATGGGGTCAACTTGGCACTATTTGGGGGCCGGAACATGGGTGTGGTCATTTTTCGACTATGGATTCGCTACTGGTAGAACCTTTAAGTTTTGTGTAATACAAGAGACCGATGTCCAGGTGTCCATTCCACGTTTTTATTTCAGCCTAGGGTCATCTTGGCATTATTTTAGGGGTCAATTTTATGGGACATTCCAGAACAATAGTCATGTGATTAGTCATGTGATAGTGTTGAATTATTCCTATGTACTTTTAATGTTATATAATGATAGATTATTACAAGTAGCACCATATGTAGCTGTAATTCGACTTTGGAATTTTTAAAATGGCCGCCGTTGCCATGGAAACTGCAAAATGTGAAATTTTTTTAAAATGCTTCAAATTTAATGAAATTTTACAGAGATGTTAACGAGTGTATGTAGATTTGGAATTTGACTTTGAATTTCCAAAATGGCCGCCGTTGCCATGGAAACAACAAAATGCGAAAAATCTAGATTTGGTCCAATCTTTATGAAACTTGACAGTAATGTGACCTGTCATGTGTAGATGTGCCATCCGACTTTGGAATTTTCAAAATGGCTGCCGTTACCATGGAAACTGCAAAATGTAAAAAATTCAAAATGCTTCAAACTTAATGAAACTTTACACAAATGTTGACTGTCTTATGTAGATGTGGCATTTGACTTTGAATTTCAAAATGGCCGTTATGACCATGGAAACACGAATGCCTAAATTTGAAAATTGGTCCAATTTTATGAAACTTGTAAGTACAATGAAGTAATGTGACCTGTCATGTGAAGATGTGCTATCTGACTTTGAAATTTCAAAATGGCTGCCGTTACCATGGAAACAGCAGAACAATGGTTGGGGCCGTTTTGGCGACTTTTGTGTTAGCATCCTAACACATGATTACTAGTGTTTTTTTTGTTTTTGTTTTTTTTTTTAACAAAATGCTATAGCCCGCAATCATTTGTTTTGGGGAATACTGGTATGTTTTCCTTTATTGATTATATGATCTAACAGTGAGACAATTAACATTCAATTATGTCTGAAAACATTTACTTGATATTTTGTTAAAATAAACCCTTTTAGTTTCCTCATAAATATGTTTCCGTCAATTCTTCCTTGTTATTGTTGATCTTAAATGCAAAGTATGTCTAACAATAATTTATTATATTATTGTTATATTGATACCAATCTACACGATTCTCCTAATAATATATTAAAGTTTATTGATGTTTCAAATATACGTATACTCATAAGAAAGCAAGTCTCATTGTATGTTACAATTGAAGTGGGTGTGAAAATGTCTTCACCAAATTATATAGTGAATTAAAAATACAGTATATGCGAAGAATATGAATTAGAAGTAGGCTTGATATAGACATTTACAATATTATGATTGCAACAATTTCAAATGTTGATATTCCACGGATTTGTCTCTAAGATTCATTACTATTTAAGAATTTATTCACAATCAATGTTTTTAAAAGGTGATTAAAACATCGATAGCTTAAAAGTTGAATCATGTTCCATTGAGTTCGCATCTGGATGGTGCACCTTTTCTTTGAATAAATCAGTCATGCACGTGAATACAATGTATCTTAATTGCTTATATAGTTAATCAAATATTTTATTGAAAATAAATTTAATGAAATTAGGCAACAGGCCAAGCCTATGTCACCCTTGTAATCTCTATTATTGTTTTCAATGCGTATTTTCAAAGGAGTTGGATCACGAACCCAGAAAATGGCCTTGTGGATATTTTTTTTTCAAACTAAATTACAACGTTTATATACGTTTTTCTTTTATAATACCATTTATCCGTTTTAAAGTATTTAAAGAAACCTCAAAATGAAGACTGTGTATAAAATTACATCAGCTGTCGAAAAGAAAATGAAAAATAAAAAAAAAAAAAAAAAGATAGAAAAATAGGTTAATATGTTCTAAAGAAATTATATCGCTTAAAATAAAAGCTACCCCAGTTCTCAATTACAAATGTGGTAATTCCATATTGTAGTCAAATGAAAATAAACTGTTATACGAATTTGTATATCCATGAACTTGATTAGTATATACTACTGAGTACTAGCAATATCATCTGTTAGTGCCAATATTGAAGTTTAAATTAAAACAATAACCGATAACAAAGGAATATCTCTTATAAACAGTATTTCAAATTTAAATAATCAAATTTTACAATAAATAGTATGAAATAAAATAAAATGTGGTATGAATGCCAATGAAGCAACCATCCACCAGAGACCACATTACAAAAATACCGAGGGAAATTCAAAACGGAAAGTCTTTTATAAAATGTCAAAAATTGAAATCTCAAACACATGAATTGAATGGAAAACAACTGTCATGTTCCTGACTTGGTACAGGCATTTCCTTATGTGGAAAATGGTGGATTCAACCTGGTTTCAGTTCAGGTTTGAACGATTCATTCATATTTGAATGTAAAAGTAAAAACATAATCCATTGTTTGCATGCTTTGTTGACTTGCGTAATGTATTCTACTCTACCTGAAAACTACATTGTCATATAAAAACAACCTGTTTAATCGCATGGCATTTGCAATATCATTCATATCGACAAAGTATTTCAACTAAAATCCTTCAGTTAAAATAAATGATGATCTCACTTACTGGCTTGAAATAGCCCGAAGTGTAGGACATTGTGACTATTTAAGTTCCACTTTATTTATATTTTCATAAATAATCTTCCACAATTTAACAAACTGACTGCCAACCTTTGAAAATACAGCAGACAAAAATTGGAAGACATTTTGTATGATTGGGATATATTTATTGTCTGAAACTAAATATGGACTACGGTAAATTTTAACATTTTGTCCAAATACTGTGAATTTATAAGCACATGTCAAGATAAAAGAATGATAAAATACCAGGAAAATGATTGATTTTTATATCTAAAATTTGGGCTTTCATATTCATATGCAAGAGTCTTACAAAACATAAAATATTTCTATATTTAATGTCTGAAACTAAAGAGGGACTACGGTAAATTTAAACATTTTGTCCCAATACTGTGAATTTATAAGCACATGTCAAGATAAAAAGAATGATAAAATACCAGGAAAATGATTGATTTTTACATCTAATATTTGGGCTTTTATATTCATATGCAAGAGTCTTACAAAAAATCAAATATTTCTGCGAGGTAAGGTCAGGTTCTCAAAGGACAGTAATTTATCACAAGATTTATTTTGGTTTGGAAAAAATAAGGATTCACTAGCATCTTCAAATACAACATATTGCATATTCAATAAAAAGCAAGAAAATAATCAAAGGTAATGAGATAAACTATGGGTTTTCATTTATTTATATTTCTTGAACAGCTCAATAATATATCTTTTAATTTTCGTAATGTACTGGGTCATCTAGAACAAGCTCTATTGATTCGAGCAATACCCTATATCTATCTTTGCAAATCTTAAGAGTGTGAAAACACTGTATTAAGGACAAGTTTCCAAAACCAGCGTTACTATTTTTATACCACATGAAAGTATAGTGTATCGCTTTGTGTAGATTGCCAAGGTCATTTTGTTCGAATTTTGGTAACATTTAATAACTAATAAACTATTTATATTCAAGTTTATTGTCTTTGTAGACTTCATTTATAATATGATATTCATATAGTTTTAGTGATTCACATAATTATGTACATATACAACATTTCAAAAATAGCGTCTACTGACTTGGGACGGGCACATAAAGAATGTTGTGGGGTAAATCATGTTTGTTAGCGCTCGACATTCACCCTTACCTTGAATGTTGGCGAAATAGCACAACATAAAAGTAAATTTTAAAATGACCTGGAAAAGTTTGATTCATCCGATAGGCATTAAGCAAATACAAAATACATAGAGACAAAGTATACACATAAACTGGAAGTAATAGCTTTAGTACTGACATGACTAAACACATTCGTTTCGTAAATATTCTGATTATAAATTAAGAAACTATTTAAGAATTGATGTTCCAACTCCCTTAGACAAAGTTGTAAACTTTACAGATACATTTGGTTGTTCCTTTTGTGCTTTTGGTCATACAGCTTCTAACGTGTTCTGTTTGTATGCATCATTCTCTTTTTAAGGTTTGGTCGCTCCTGATGAAGATAAAACGATCAAGGACGCACGAAATTTATACTGTGGTGTTTTCATTTACGGAATGCTAGTGAAAAGCTTTTCACAACTGTCAAAGAAACATTTTTTCTAAAATACCAGACAGTACACATCGAACGTATTTTTTACTCTCAAAAGTGCATTTAGTGTTATTTTAATCCGAAATCTGATGTTCTCATTTTTGACATCAGACAAACCGGATATTCATATGAATTATTAATCATGTAGACATGACATCATTCAAAAGAAATAAATACAAAGGTTACTAACAAGATTAGTGTTTTTAATTGAATAATAAGTTGTTTACCTAAATATAACCATATACTTTAGTATTTAGTCTGTAATCGTAGGGTAGTTTGTGTGAAGTTAAATATATAATAACTAGACTCAATAAAAGAAAAATCAAAATATAATCTAATTTTTGTTTAATTAATGTGCTACTTTATGAAGATTCTGGAACACGTTTCATTCTTATAGAAATTATGTCAAACAACATATATGTACATATATCGTTTGATTCTTAAGAAAGATGAAAGAAAAGTCCACCAGGAAGAAGCATATACCTTTATCATTTGTGTTCTCTAATTCTTATATTATTATGTAGCAAATAAACAACAAAATATACAAAACACGTGAGTTGTAAAAAGGTTTTCATTATTTCTTATATCAAATGTCTTTCTTGTTATATTCATCTGCTCATACAGGCGTAATTCCTAGTACGAATATCATATCCAACTGAATATTGATATGTTGTTTAAAGATATGCGTGATAACAAAATCAATGCCATATGTATTATCCCTTTCTTTTAATTGAATTATTGTTATCAATAATTTACCATTTGCAAGGTATCATATTCTTTGGTTATACCTTCATGATCTAAATAGTTTTCACTTGAAAATTTTAAGACATCGTTATTTTTTTGAAACAAATTGTTAAAAAAGTTACATAATTTTTGTGTTTTAAGTCATGTCCTTGTTTTCTGTTCTTAACCATAACAACAATGACTCCATTTAGTGTATTTTAGCTGTATTTCATCACTTATATTTGAAGAACAATTAACCATAACTTAAACTATTATAATATCTATTTCGAGATACAATCATGAGATTGAACTATTCAACATACTGGATATGTTAAGGAAATATGTTCATTGGGAAATACCTGTTGGCAAGCCCATAAAATATAAATCATCAATTTTGCATATCTCGATTGGTCGCTTCTTTCCAGCCGATCATCTAAATTGACAATCTCTTGTAATGGCATATTATTTCATATATTAAGCATAAATAGCATAAATTGTTTTTCGTAACTTGTGAGTATTTGAAATTCCATTCAGTCGATCAATGAAAAGAAGATATTGCAGCTTTTACTGTATTGAAATATCTGATTCATTTGGAAGCTTGTCATTTATTTTAAATACCTGCTGTCGTCTCATTGCATACATTAGGATTGGGAGGCCTTACACATACAAATTTCTGTTAATTAAGACCTTCGGCCTGCAAGAAGAACCAGGCGGTCGTAATTGTCAATGCGTATGCAAAATAATACACTTGTCGTTTTTAATGGTCTTTCTTAATTTTAACCGTAAGTAGAAGTATCTATTAAATTGATCGCCTGTTGTCGTCTGAATAAATACGAAAGGATTCAATGACTTTATGCAGGGCAATGCGGTCGAAATAATCCTCGTGTAAATAACAAATAATCGATTTGCTGGCTCTTTTCTGTGTTGATTTTAGACATATTGACTTTAACCAATGAAAAAGACCTATTTAATTGAGAATTTCAAAATGCAAGATGTACTATGCAGTCAAAATTGTCAAAGTGTAAGTATAAATAGACACTTTCTATTCCATCAGACAACTTCCAACATCGAACATATTCAAATCAGTTTTATTCCGAATGCTAAAAGGACTGGACATCATTGACAGCATACGTTTTCAACAATAGACCAAATCAGATAATGTTCAGATATTGCTTTGGAGTATTTGGAGTCTAATTGCTGCATTTCTGTGTAATAATCTTCATTTGACGTTTGAAATTTTAATATGCCGGTTAGACAAGATGTTTGGAACAGGTAAACCAAGTTTTAACAATTACCGAAATGCAAGGTTAATTCAAAAGAAGTCCATAAAACATGACAAAAGCAAACGACTATATCATACAACTAAACATGGAAAATAATTGCCAAATTCCTGAATTTGACACAGGTATTTTCCGAAGAAAATGTTGGTTTAAATCTGGTTTTATAACTGGCAAAATGTACCATATTTGTAGAATTTTGTACTTTAATCATTTTAGAAAATTTGAAATGGAGGTGTCTAATAGTATCATTGAAAATAATGAAAAGCTGATCTTGATTTTTGCTAGAAATTATCAATTTGTATTAATAGTTAAGTTGATTTAAAGTATTACTTGGCTGCATTACTCACCACTCACCTCAAATAAACTCATCATAGATACCAGTATATATATTTTGTACGCCAGACTCGAGTTTCGTCTACAAAGGACTTATCAGTGATGGTTGAATCAAAAAGTTGGAAACCCAAATCAATTACGAAGTGGAAGAGCCTTGCCGCCTCAAAATTCCGAAAGGTTTTGCCAAACACAGTTAAGGATGTTCGCTACTCTGTATCAAAATAACAAGCTTTTTAAAAGACTGTTCTGAAATGATAGTATATAAATAAAGGAACTAAAAAGCAAAAATCCGTCGTGTTCTTGTTTTCGAGAAAAGCCATTGAAAATTTGGCGGAAATGATTCTCTCTAGATTTTTCATACTTTTAACATTGGCCGTTTTTGTTTGTTTCAAAACTATGAAAAATAACAAGGATTTTATAAAATTTTAAAATATGGATTTTTAAACTATATGCAATAAAATTATGAAAAGAAAAGTAGGGGTTAGTGGGCAAAATTTTTAATGGCAATACATGGATAAAACCAGAGGATTCCGAAAATCTGGCAGAAATTCAAAACAAGAGGAGCAAACATCCTTAAGGTAAACTATTCCAGGGAAGAAAATCCCAAGATTTTAGAAAACATCCAAGTTTTGTAAACAGTTGATTTATGATTACGACCATATAAATAATATGTCATACCAATACAGAATCATAGCTGAATCATAATTTACCTGTAGATATATATTTTCCCCCCCTTTTCCTTTAAATTATACAAAACTGTACATAAGTTTCAAAACATACCATAATGTGTATAATTGTTTATTTTTTTTTTGCCACAAACATTCAGTTCAAAGTACATTTAACTTTTTTTTCTATTTCAGATTGTACACAGTACTTAGTACAAATACACGCACGTTTCGGTTTGTGTCGTTGTTGCAATGCACTACTTTGGTATGCACTACGTATACCATATTCACCATATCAATGAGTTTTTTTAAATTCATATAAACTGTTGAGAACATTTAAATCTGAATAAGTAAAGTGGACAACATCGTAACAAAGTTAATATATTTTGTAATAACAGTGAAAAGTTAGACATACCTAATCAGTCTATCATCTGATTAAACTTCGTAGACCTTCCACTTCTCTACCTGACGATCCACTGGATCTACTGACGTTTATTTAAAGTTTTAGCTGATTATCTTTTGTTCTAAAAATAGTAAGTTGTAAAAACCATTCAGTATCTTCAAAACCATTTATTTAAACTATATTGATTAAAGTACGTAAGTTGCGTTCAAATAGATAAATGATTTTGACATTGAAATTAAAGATAGTGTGGGCAAACTCATCAAAGATATCAGGCGATGTCAATCAGATTGTAACTAGGTAATATAAACCCTACTTTCAAGAGTAACCGAATGCACAAAAGATTATGAAAAAAAAAAACAAAAGAGGTCTAATAAATTTTCGACACATTTAAACCTTATTATCCACATTCTTAATATACGAATTGTGAACCAAAAGGAGAGTATTAAGCAATATTTTATTTAATAGTACAATTTTGTTTGCAGTTCTGCTTCGTTATCTTTACTTTTATCTTATATGTTGAACTTAACTAATGTTGCATCTTATTTGGTTTTTGTGTTATTACCCTTAACGGATATAGCTTAAGATGCATTTGTAACGACGGAAACATATACAGCAGGTATAGCAATTGATTCCAAATGTGAGCATATGTATTGGACAGAAACTGCACCCTGTATGATTATTTAGTGCAATGTGCAATCTGAATTGAAACAGATTTAATATCAGATAATTGAAGTAATCCATTTATAATAAACAGGTATTACAAAAGGGCATAGGATACCAACATGACAATTTTGAAGAAACCAAAACAACTAGGTAGGAAACGAAAACAATGAAAAGACCAGGTATGATTGCCAATGAGACAACTCTCCACCAGAGGCCAAATGACATAGAAGTTAACAACTATAGGTCACTGTGCGGCCTTCGACGATGAGCAAAACCCATACCGCATAGTCAGCTATAAAAGGCCCTGAAATGACAAATGTAAAAGAATTTAAACAAGAAAACCAAAGGCCTGATTCATGTACAAAATAATGAACGAAAACAAATATGATATACAGCAACAAACGACAACCACTGCATTAAAGGCTCCTGACTTGGGATCGGCACATACAGAAGGTGGTTTTGCAATGATCATTTTGCAACACGAACCTTTATATCTTGCTGTGATCTAAGGTACTGAAGGATAGGTAGATCCTGCTCCCCATATGGTATACGTTGTGTTGCTCAAAATAAATACATTCCGTGGTGCATCTCTTTCGGGGTTTTCACAATGTCATTTGCACTTATCGTCTGCTATTTATTTGAAATATTGCATTCTTCCTTATTATTTCTTTCTTATTACTGAAACTGATTTTCCAAAGATTAATTTTCTCGGCTTTTGCAGTTATTATCAAGAGAATATAAACCGTCGAGAATATGTCAAACTAGAATCTTTTCTTAAACAGATACTTAACAAAGTTCGTAGTTGAAGAGCATTTAGGATCAAAAATTCTTTCAAGTTTTGTCAAATACAGCTAAGGTTACTTCTTTCTGGCTTGAAAATCCTTAATATTTCGAAAAAAATCATAGTTTTGTAAACAGTTAATTTATAATCATGACCATATTGCCGTGACAGTTAATGAAGCGTTTTTTTTATCGTATAATATCCCTGTATAAAATTAACATAGCACACATATCGAATGTGCCATAAAAGTATATGATACCAGGTATACTGTATCTTTTCATGAATATCACATAGTAAAATTCTGCATTGACTTAAAACACGTAGGTTTTATACAGTGAATGCTAATAGAAACGTAACCCTTCATGTATTTTCCGTTTTAAAGAACATCATGGCGATATATTGTCTTTGGAGGTTGATCCATTTTTTATTTTGTTAGGCTTTGCTCTTAATTTGTAAAAAACTTAGAAATATATATTTAGGACCCTTTTGGTCACATAGGTCCTAAGTTTATAAATAGTTTTACATCTTTGGCTTTCAAGTATTTGGGTTTGAGCGTTTGTGAAGCACAAAATTGATTAAGTTTGATTTTCATTAAATTTCGACAGGTAAAATGTCATCTATACTTTAAAAAGACAAATGACACCTAGGGATCATTCCAAATCAACAAGTCTAATTACAACAGACAACCCCATCGCCAAAAATATAAACGACGAAAAGACAAAAATTAATCTATTGTTAAAATACAGCTGCTCTACAAAATTAGTCGATCCGAGATTCCAGGCTTATAATGGTGTACGCCAGATGCCCGTTTTCGACTAGAAAGACTCATCAGCGATGCTCAAATAGAAAAAGTTAAAAGACCAAATAAAACTTACAAAGGTAAAGAGCATTGCGGACCAAAATGTCTGAAAGGGTTTTGCCAAATCAAGCTTAAGTTAACTATTCATGGAGTAGAAAATATGCATAACATCTGATTATCTGTGTATTTATCTCAAACATTTTATTTAATTATATTCTTCATAGGAGTTCCTCATTTAAAGAAGCGTTGGAACCAAAAGTGCTATGTTTAGGTTAGTAATTTCCATGAATCGGTGAATGTCATCTTTCATCGGATTTTTTTTCACGTAAGGAGTAATGTGACTGGTTTACCTAGCTTTAAAAACAGGTTTAATCCACCATTTGCTATATAAGAAAATGCCTGTACCAAGTCAGGAATATGACAGTTGTTTTCCATTCGTTTGGTGTGTTTGAGCTTTTGATTTTGCCAATTGTTAGGGACTTTCCGTTTTAAATTTTCCTTTGATTTCGGTATTTTTGTTGTTTTTATTTTTACCTGTTATGCAGACAGTGCCTATCCTTCCAAAGAATCATAGTTGATTTGTGTTTTTCATGTGTTCTTATAATTCCATGTTTTTTTCTGTGGATTCATTATTATTCGTTGATTACCAATGTTAGTGAATTTCATGGGTACAGGTGAAATACGAATTTAAATGGTCAACGAATTCCAAATTTGCTATACGGTTGTATGCAGAATAGGTCAAAACCAAAAATCAAATATCCACAAAATGCAAGCTTTTTCAATCCACGATCATTGGTACCCTAGAAAATATGTAAATCTGCCGTATCTGCTTCTCAAATTGTGTTTTCTAAAATTCTCACAGTGGAAATCTAATGTCAACATACTACTTTCCAGGCAAACTCTTAAAACTTGATCTTTACAATGTTTGTCCCGTATTAGCAAGGACGCTATTAAATATAAATTTAAAAGAAAACGTTCTGGTAAACAAAAAATAAATTGAAATAATAACAACATTTCCATACAATGTCATCAATTCCGTCTTAAGATAACTAATAGTAGAAAAGAACAATAACCCGAACTCCAAGGAAAATTCAAAACGGAAAGTCCTTTATCAAATGGCAAAATCAAACGCTCGAACACATCAAACGAATGAAAAACAACTGTCATACTCCTGACTGAATACAGGCATTTTCTATATAAAATGGTGAATTAAACATGATTTTATAGCTAGCTAAACCTCTCACTTGTATGACAGTCGCATAGAACAAACGACGAGTACAGCAAAGCAATATGAGCTTTGTGTAATATTGGTTTAAAATCATTATTATGCGAATACATTTCTGGAGTATCAACTTTTATCTATTATTCTACAGGCTGTATATTTCTTTGTAACTTGCCAATCATCTGTCTATGTATACAGCTAGATCAGAATAATTTAGAAAAATACCAAAAGAATTGATTGATACGTAGCAAAAATTAACACTTTGAAATGAAGTAACTAAGAAAATGAAAACGGACCTTATCCAGATTTAAACATTGAATTCGAATACATCAAAAGACCGCAAATACGTTTACAAAAGTCTAACCTATTCTTTAAATTGTTGAAAAATATCAAGGAACACAGTTTAATAGTTTCTTTAAAATGTTAGATTGATGTTTAGAAATATTGTTTAATCAGTATCGTCACCGGCATTGTGTTACTGCTGATTTTATCGACTTTTCATAAAAAGAATTACATATTGTTATCGCGCTATCGGTTTTACCACTGCTCACATACTCTCAATACGGACATGATTGTCATTTAATATGTTGTATTGCGTATGCACTTTTAAAACTTGTATCCCATATCTTCTATGAATCATATTTATTTGTAGGTAAAAATGTAATACATGTTTGTATTGCTTCATATATAATGTACTTGTTTAATTATAAATATGAAAATAAGGAAATATTATGTGACAGCCAATGAAAAAACTACCCATAGAAAAAGAACAAAATGTGTTAGTTTTATTGATTCTTTAAATACAACAGATGAAATGCTACTAAAATACACCGAATGGAATTATTTTGTTACTGTTAAATCTTAGGCTCTAACGACAAGAAATGTTTGAAATATTTTTCACAACAGACAATTAATTCTATTCTAAATATGCCCTTTGTCTAATACTATGTAAATCAGAGAAACTTGTTTCTTGCAAATTTATAATGCAATATTTTTAGAATTTTTATAATATGTTATAAGTCACATAACTTGAAAAAAACCCAGAAAAATGAAATGTTTTTATGCTTGTTTTTTCTAAATAGTGAAATCACTTTTGTAGTCTTTCTTCATGAAAACAAGACAGTTTACAAAACTTAAGAGACACTATTAACAAATATAAATATTTCCTATTGTTCATCTTTCTTTCGTCGTTTACGATTCAAAGTAACTGCAGCTATCTTTATACGACTGAGTTCCTGCAATGATTATCATTTTCAATCTAATGTATTACTGAAACTTGTTACATTCGTTTAACTTTTTATAACATTTAGATATCGTCCTTTTAATTATTTTATTTTAACAGCCTTATAACAAACGTTCCTATGTACAACTTCTAGTACTATATATTTACTTTTATTTGGTTTTATCTAGTTTAAGTTTAAATGACATTGTTCGAGGTTTAGATGATACGTTACCTTCCTCAATGATCGTATCGGTGTGAAATGTTGTAAAATTAATGAACCGTCTAGTACTGATAATGACACTTGATAATAAAATGCAATAATACGGAAAGGTACTTGATTTTATTTTACAATATACACATTGTGTTAAATTATCAAATTAAATTGATCAATCTTAATTGATATCAATGAAAAGAACAATATTTAAATAATCTCACATTTATATTGTACATACACAAACGAGAGGTGAAATATACCAAAGAGAAATTCAAACTCATAATTCGAAAATAAACTGACAACACCTTGGCAAAAATAGAAAAGGACCAAACGACAAACAACAGTGTACAAAACACAACATAAGGTATGCTTTAAAAGAGAGGCGAAAGATACCAAAGGAATATTCAAGTCATTAATCGAAAATAAGCCGATAACGCCATGGCTTAAAAAGACAAAAGACAAACAGACAAACAACGGTACACAGAACATAACATAGAAAACTAAAACTGAGCAACACGAAGCCCACCAAAAATGGGGTTATCTCAGGTGCTCCGGAAGGGCAACATTATCTGATTTTTATGAACATTTATGTCAAAATGTCAACGTATACATTACTATCACGTGTGTTTAGCTACAATACAGGAACGTTTATTTAGTGTCAACCCTTGGACAAAACGGAATGGCGTTGCGTCAAGTCGCAACCTCAAATTTGACAAAATGTCATGTCGACAACTCCTTCGATTTCTGAGGAATTGCGATAACAAGTTAAGTTCAAAATTTAGAACATTATTTCGACCTTCGACCTTGGTCCACTTTTCCTGTTTATGGTCCAAGGACCTCATATCAAAATACTATAAGTCTCCATGACTCAGAGTGTATGAGATGTAACAACATACCGCTCAAGTCAAACACAATATACGGAACCAATTCAGTCCTTTAACAGTTCATCATAAGGAAGATATAACTCCCATATGAATAAGTGCTTGGTTGATCAGCGTCAGTTCCAAAATGCAATAACTGCAGTGGTGAAAATAATAGTGACCGGGTCCAGCTTAAAATGTCAGTTCCATTGTTAAAAAAAGCAAGTATATATTTCTTGTAATATATACCTTTCTTGGTTATTTTGCCATGACAAAACATTTCCTAATTGTTCTTTCTAATTCTGTATTAAATATATCAATATCTAACAAAAATGTAGGTAAGTCTTCACTTACAATACAATTTTTCATAACATTTCTATTTCAAAGGAGCATGTTCTTTTAACTATAGTAGATGTTTTAACCAGTCATTGTACAATTTGGCACGTCTATTGTTGAAGACTATTTGTTTATCTATTAACGTTTTACTGGGATATTTTGTAATATTGTATTACAATCATATTAAAGGTGATTGTAATTTAATCCTAACGAAGGTCATGGTTCTCTCAATGGACTCTGGCTTCTTCTACCAGTAAAAACAGACTGCTGTGTTTTAACCAAAAGTGCTGACAGTAGCGTTAAACATCTTTATTTCGATTAATTGCAATAGCTATACTGTACAAATTCTTGGAGATTGGTTTCTGTAAATTATGGTTTTCATGATGTTGATGAGGCATCCCAAAAAAAAAGGAAATGATCAGCTATGATAGAATATTATTGGTAGCAGATCCCAGATGTTGCGAACCTAGGAAGTCTGATCCCTGTGCTCTTTATCAGAAGTCATATTGTTTAAATGAACATTCATCTGGTGTCCATTTATCACTTTTCATCTCAATTAATGGTTGAGTATCAAATATGACAACTATGAGAATATTTTTGCTTTAAAATAAGAATATGTGGTTTGATTGCCAGTGAGATAACTATCCACCATAGAACAAAGAATAAGGATGTTAACAACTTGTTGTTGGCTGCTAGTTGACAACTATATTTCATGAAATAATAGTATAAACTACATTACCATGATATCAATTGTTCTAGGTCATTGAATGGATAGACTTGGTAATCGCTTATTCCTTCATCACTTTGATCAGGAACATCAGCAAGACTTATCTTTGTGTTAACAGTCACTTTTAATTTAGTGTACCATTATGTCATGTTGTGAAACCGTTTACTCTGATTTGGTATGTCTGAAATCTTTCATATTGAGCATGTTTCTCGCAAAATATTGGTCATTAGGATAAACCATTTTGATTTCAAAATTTAAGAATTGTTGGAGATCTTTAAAACGTTTGTGTCCATGGTATATTTGACTTATTACATGTAAGCACCCTATGAATGAATATGATGACAACCTGATGACTTTGGTAAATTATATTCAGGAAGTAAATGTTCGTAATTTCAATCGTCAACTTGTGATACAAATTTTTATTTATGCTAGGTTAAATAGCTTGACACATTGTATCTTATTTTTTCACTTCCAAAAACAAATTACATGAGAGGTTGTCATCTTTTGCTTACCCTTGTGTAAGGTGTTTAAATAGATTAATGTCCTCCGAAACACTAAGGCAAATCCAAACTAAAGTTGACTGAATTGTCAGTTCCTCTATTTTGTTTGTGTGAGTATTACGATTTAAATGAAATGTCTGTTTGGGTAAAATAATTAAAAAAAAAAAAAACATTTCACACGAAGTATTATCCGTTAAAAGTCCTACTTTTTTAAAAAGTATTTTAAACGCATGTGTTTCGATTTTGTAGATCTGCATGTACAGTAAGTCTTCTGAATGTATTATGTATTCACATAAAAGTTATATTAGAATAAGGTCCGTTTGAATTTCCCTATTGATTTAAGAGGTTAATCTTTGCTGCAAATCAATCGATTATGGTTCATGTGAAATCCAAACCTCCGGATTGCTCATGTGCATCGTCACAATACAAGTATAGTCCAGCTGGTCATATTATTACTGGTGACCTTGGCATCGTTACCAATGAACAACTAAGAGAGTTGTTAGCCAAGAGACCAAAATATAGAATTCCCAGCCCATCAACTGGAAAAAGAATTTCAAGTTACTGATGGATGCAGTTGAGGACTATGCAAGAAAATTGGTAAAGCGCGAACCAGGCGAATTAGAACTGGACACTTTGTCTGAATGGATCAAAGCTATTCGATCATGCATGCAGAAGCGCATTCAAAAACTACGATGCAATATGAGCACAAGAGTTACTAACCCTTTCAAAATCCGGATGTTGTTGATGCTTTATCCTCTTTGCATGACAAATATGTCGTTGTTCCAGGAGATAAAGCCTCCAATAATATTGTCTTCATATGTAAAACCATTATTTGCAATGTCTCACAACAGAGCTTGGAATAAATAGAACTACTGGTAACCCTACATATTCTTTAACATCATTTACCAAGGACGAAATTTTACAAAATCACAAATCTGTTCTTCTTTCTTGTGGTATCAACATCAAAGAAAACGAAGAAAATTTACCATCATTATACTGGATACCAAAACTACACAAAATCCATATAAAGAACGATACATAGCTGGGTCATCAAAATGTTCGACTAAACATTTTCTAAAGTACTGACTACTATTCTTTCTACAGTTAAAGATGGGCTTCAAAATATTGTGATGAGATATATTCTACCAGTGGTGTTAACCGGATGTGGATTCTCAAAATTCGAAAGATCTACTGCTTAATCTTCGATCACAATCTTTGCAATTTTGCAGCAACATAAAGACTTTTGATTTTCTACGCTTTACACTACTATTCCCCATGCTCAGTTGAAAGATCGACTTCACCATCTCATTAAACAGAGCTTTTCTATAAAATGGGAATCGTGGATACAAATTTCTTGTTTTGGGTTACAATAATTCATATTTTGTGAAAACTACACTGAATCTACCAGAAAATATACTGAAGATGATATCATCAAAATGCTGGACTTTTGATTGACAATATATTTGTTGAGTTTGGAGGATTTATATTTCAACAGACAGTCGGTATTCCAATGGCAACTAATTGTGCACCCTACTAGCCGATTTGTTTTGTACTCGTATGAAGCAGAATTCATTCAGAACCTTCTAAAGACAAAAGAAAAGCACCTTGCGAAATTCTTTAATTTTACTTTCCGATATATTGATGATGTTCTATCATTGAATAACCCATATTTCAGCCAATACTTACATCTCATATATATCCCAGTGAACTTGAAATTAAGGATACTACTGATACTAGAAGGACTGCTTCATACCTTGATCTTTTCCTCAATATTGACACAGATGGACGACTTCACACGAAAATCTATGATAAACGGGACGATTTCAACTTCCCAATTATCAATTTTCCATTTCTCAGCAGTAACATACCCGCTGCCCCTTCGTATGGTGTTTACATATCTCAATTGATACGTTATTCTCGTGCTTGTTCACACTATACGGACTTCATATACAGGAGTGTGCTCCTTACGCAGAAACTGCTCAAACAAAGTTATGAGGAGGACAGATTAAAATGACACTCCGTAAATTTTACGGACACCATCACGAATTGGTTGATCCATACGATGTGTCTTTGTCCAAACTAACTAAGGACATTTTACCACGTGTTAGATTGTGGTTTGTCATTACGTCGTCTGATCTTTTAATTACCGAACGTGACTTATTCCCGATTGTGACTGTTTTGTTGAGTGTGAAACCGCATTGCTATAAGACGTGTCACGGTACTTTTCTATCCCAAATTCATGTATTTTATTTTGATGTTATACTTGTTACTTCGTCGGATTTTGTCAAATGTCTTAACGTCTTTTCTATTATATTCGTGTGTTATGGTAAAGATAATTAATCACCCCTTCATTTATTAGATTTTAGTTTGGTTCAACGAAATTTATACGATACATTTGGTTTACAGTTTGATTCAGAAGAAACACCGACATAGCTAGATAATACAATTAATTATCTAATTACTACCACAATTTGATATTAATAGTATTGTAATTTTCATTGTTATTAATAAATGTAATGTCAGTATTACAAATCTATTCTTGAATCAATCCTAATTCTATCTTATTTTTGGGAAATATTTTACAAATTCAAATGTGACGTCACTTTGTGTGTTTTTAGAATTTCAAATGTGACATCACTTTGTGCGTTGAGGCTTTGGCTAACTCGGCTGTGTATTTTATGTGTTGGATTAAGTTGTTTTATGTAATGTATCCGTTTTTATTCTGTAGTTAGTCCCCACTTCGGTTTTATCATGTATATCTATTATATAGTCATTTTATAAAATTTACTGTTTGCAAAAGTATAAATTATTCTAAATAATAAAGATGTTCTTGTCCCAGACAGAAAACCCTGGCCGTGTAAAGCGCAACTTTTGGAAGTTTTGGTCCTCGGTGCTCTTCAGCTTTGTACTTGTTTTGGCTTTCAAACTTTTTCATCTGAGCGTCACTGGTTAGTCTTGTGTGGACGAGACGCACGTCTGGCGTATTAAATTTTAAACCTAGTACCTTTAGTTAGCTATTATTCGTGTGTTTCTTTGTCCTATATGTTCTCCCATTTATTTGTATTGTAGTCATGTCATGTAATGTTGTCATTTTAATGTTACATTTAACATTGCTATAAAAGCGGGAGGTTTGGCATGCCACAAAACCAGGTTCAACCCACCATTTTTTTCTTAAAATGTCCTGTACCAAGTCAGGAAAATGGCCATTGTTACATTATAGTTCGTTTCTGTGTGTGTTACATTTTAATGTTGCGTTTTGTTGTGTCGTTGTTCTTCTCTTATATTTGATGCGTTTCCCTCAGTTTTAGTTTGTAACCCGGATTTGTTTTATCTCTATCGATTTATGAGTTTCGAACAGCGGTATACTACTGTTGCCTTTTTATCTGAATCCTTTGGACTTGCTGCTTCAATATAAGGTGAAGTTCTGGTGATGTATACAACCAGTACAGAAAAAGATTGAGGTTGGTACGTGAGTACTGGTTCACATAGAAATATTTCAAATCTATTTTACACATTGTCAGTTCATTTTGAATTGTGAGTTTGAGTAGGAATCCCTTTGGTATATTTTCATTTCTTTTTGTGCATATATGATTAACAGTTCTAATGTAAACAGCTACATACTAGTATATATCATAAAATTAGAAGGGGACCAGCTTCAATAAAGTTGTAAATGGGAAACACGAACTATGTTAAAATACTGAGAACTCCAGGAACTAGGACCGTCACAAAATATGGGAGAAAATTTAAAAAAAAGTCATCATGATCTCTTCATGTTTAGAGTTAAAAAGAAATATTGTTTGGTATTCTATTTAAATACGGACTTGAAAACAAATGTCACACCTTTTTGAATGTGTAAAAAGTTGTATAGCCCATAAATACTATAAAAATGCTTAGCTACTTCATGACCGTCACTGACATTTCGATATCTCAGAAAATAACTATAAATTTAACAACACCAATTTAGTTTGGCATTCTAATAATATGACATTCTTAAAACGTTTAATGATAATATAAGAGTAGAAAAGTTGGAATGCTTTGTGTGTTATGGAGTTAAGCACTTGGTGACGTGGAGTTCATTTGCAAACATGGATTTGTGTTCTATAATAGTTTGGCCAAAAGCCCGAAGATCAAGAAATCAAATTGATGTGGCCTTAAATTACCTTACAAGCTATATTTATTCAAAGAATGACTGCAACTTTAAGAAATCATAGCGCATATTCCGCCATATCAGAAACAAACTGATTCAAGAAATCATAAATACTTGGTATATGAAAAATATGCTGCATACATATGCATGGAAGTTATTGTAGAGAAAAAATATTGAAGGTAACAAAGAACATTTTTGTACTTGCATAATTACCATATACTTAGTACTTTTCTATCAAATGAAAACAAAATTAGCCTTTCATAATTGTCATGCATTTTCTAAAGCACAAAATATTTGTTTGATTATCTATTAAAGTCTTTGTAATTATACCATTTCGACCGTGATGATCTACATATTATGCCTTCTGAGGACCAATACACATATATATAATATATTTGTGTTTTTCAGTCCTTCAAATGCTTCGCAAGACTATACGCGCCATTTAGTTAAGGCTAATAAAACAATAAACACAAGTAACAATAAACACAAGTAACAATAAACACAAGTAACAATAAACACAAGTAACAATAAACACATGGAACAATAAACACAAGGAACAATAAACACAAGGAACAATAAACACAAGGAACAATAAACACAAGGAACAATAAACACAAGTAACAATAAACAATAGTAACAATAAACTGGTAACTATTCTAGATCCTTTACCATCCACCCTGTTTAAAGAAACGTCCTAAAATACATGGGTATTTAATCAAAATATCAGTGTAAAACAGAACAAAGGTGAATTCACTTGAAAAATATGAACGTCTATTTTAACCGGAATACATTTCACTCCAAAATTAAACTATATGTGTTTCTATTGAAATATAAGGAAAAGGGCAAAATACAAACTCATATCCACCAATCAAAGTATCAACTGTTAAATGACCCATCCCGAATATAAACAACAGGGAACTCAAAACTGACAGCGATCTTATGATAAATGAGGTCTGTATAAGGCACGGGGAAGGGTGGTGTCACTTCTGGCGTGCTGCTGAAATTTAAATATATTACCGAAGACCAAAATCTGATCCATGTTATAACTTATATATTTATATAGGAAGTAGCCCACAGCCATCCCGTGGTATAGGGAATATTGAGATAGGGAGGTTAACTTGCCCTTTTATTGATTTAAAAGTCGATTGGATATATGCAATATTTGAAGCAAAACATATGGCATATTGAAATGTGGTATACGGAATTCATTTGAAAGGATTGCACTTTTGGGATATGGGATAATGCTAATAACCCCACCCCTTTCCCCATTTCCAAAAAAAAAAAAACCTAAACGCGAAAACAACATTGAAACTTTGAAAGAATTCCTATTATGTGGAGACGATCATAGTCTATACCTTGATTTGTATTAGAAGTTTTTGCATGTATTATGGAAGGATAGTACTATAAAGACACCTTATGAACACACCTCCTCAAAGACCGTTTGATAGAAAGCGCTAACACTTGGTACAGTATTTGACAATACGATATCGTCATTTTGATTTGACGATTTACACAGGAGTTATTGAACTTTGACAAACTTATGGATTATTGTAACACAATGACAACTCTTCGTGTGAATCTTATGATGGTTTGATAAAACTCGTAGACGGTAGAACTCTCGTACAACAGTTGTGTAAGAAAATAGACCATTGAACTTGGATTTGAAATATACAGCTATATCAAAAGTGGACATATCAACCATACGATTCACACGATGACCTTATGAACGCACTCCTCTGAGATGGTTTGATAGAAAAATTTCATAATTGGTAAGATTGCTTGCCATCAAGTGTAGTTAAGTATACAATAGTATCATTTTGTTTTAAAGTTGTTATGCGACTTCGACCATTTCCCCGAATATATTTTTAACACAGTGACACCTTAAGCTTGTGAAGGCAACCTCCTAAATGACCTTGTGCTAGCGTGCTCGCGTCGAGTGCGGGAAGTCTTAGTTTTATCCCGACTGGGTCAAACCAAAGACTTAAAATTGGTATTTACTGCTTCTCCGCTAAGCACGCTGTAATTAGGGTAAGACAAAATACTGTCTGCCTGCAGTCACAGTAATAAGTCCGGGTATGGTGACATGGCTTCCTGCGGACTGTTACCTTGTGAACTAGCATGTTAACAAATCCGGCTTAGCGTGTCGGTCTTGTACAAAGCAGGGTCTATATTCATATCATATATTCATGATCTCTTCATATATATGTTTTATTTTTCCATTGGACATTAAATAGTCATCCATAAATCTATGCCTGTGAAGGCAACTCTTCCAAAATCATTTACCAGAAAGCCTTTATACTCGGTTGGATTGTTGTCATCATGTGTGGTTTAACATACTATACACTATACTGTTATTGATTTTATTTTTAGGAGGTATATGACACTTTTGGACTATTGTAAAACAATAACACTGCTGGATTCAAAGCCTCTGATACAATTTGTCATAAAGCTTTCATGAGTGGTATGGCTGATTTTCATCATATTTTATATCAACATCTTTATTCGAAATTTCACGTTTAGAAGATTTGGTTTTCAGCAATTAATCGACATTCCTATGGGAACTTGTGCTTTTCTTCTTGCCGACTTGTTCTTTTATTCAAACAAGGTAGAATTCATACAGGATGTCATCATGAAAATAAAAGACGCTAGCTTTATCCTTTAACTTCACTTATAATTATTACTATAGAGATGATGCCTCTCATTTAAAAATTCAAAGTTTGGTGAACACATCTTGCCAATCGAACTTATAATATTTAAGATACCAGCTAAATCTCATATTGTGACTTTCATTTAGAAATTGACAATATGGGTCGGTTGGGAACAAAGCTTTAAGACAAAAATGATGATTTTAAATTCCCAATTATGAACTTTCCATTTCTATGTAGCAAGATTTCAGCAGCGCCTGCATGTGTAATATTTATCTCCATGCTGACACGTAATTCCAGTTGTTGCGTTTACAATTATTTAACACTTCTGCTCGACGATGGTCACAGAAATTTTACACCACCTGCTGTGTACACCGTGACAATTAATAGTCTGTTATCGTCTGTTCAAAACCTTTAGGCAATCAACATATCAGAACTAAATTATACTCAATTCCTTTATCTAAACTTTATTTACTATATCAAGAGTCCCAACGTACTTCCGTCATTGCTTCTAATTCTGTTTTGTATAGATTAGTTTCAATAATCATGGACATTGCTAACCATAGACTATTAAAACCCGTAACAACTACTTCCAAAAATGAGGAAAAACGTATTTTTTTAAAAGTAGAATTCGCCAATAAAGGTTTAAATGCTATCAATATTAGCAATATTTTCCACCAGAAATCTGTACAAAAACTATACCTGATTACTTCAAAATAAAGCTACACCTGTAATCACCGTGTATCATCAGTACAGCGGATATAGGTACTAACCAAGCGGGCGTGATCGATTTTGACCTCATACGGTAGCGAAAATCTTTGTTTTGTTCACATAATATCAATGTGTACCTCAATCTAAACATAGTTGTTGTTTTAAGAAATGATTTGGTCGTAAGGTTGATGATTAGAGATGTCTCGTTATTTTCCCAAAACAAGAGCGATTACTAAAACATGTGCAAATACTTGTCAAAGAAGTTGGCACTCGTCTCATCCGATATAATTCTATATTCATTGCAACTCTTTTTCTGATAGAAGGCCACTGTGCGTGTGTAATAAGTATAGTTGTATCAATAATTGGCATTGAAATCTTTCATGCATATGTTTTTTTCGATATTTTATTCCGAAAAGAAGCGTTGTGTACGGTGTTTAGCTGACCACATAAATCCTTCTGTACGGTGCATAGTTAAGTTGCTGTACACCGTACACAAAAACTAAATTTTCATACTCGTTTATTACCCAAAAAGTTTCAAGGAATGAGTAATCACAGGTAGGTTTATGATTGGTAACTATTACTTTTGCCATGTATTAGCTTTCTTTCAGGTAAAACATGTAAATGTCTCGACAATTGTATCGAAATTGAAAGTTGGTGTTGACATTCACAACTATTTGCGCATTAACAAGTTAATTGTTCTTATTAGAATATAAAAAATTGTCTTATAAATAGGAAAAATCGTGGTGAAAATTATTTTGGAGCAGGAATTTCAGATGTTGAGAAATGTACACTGAATGTTGATAAAACTAAACAAAGATTTTCGTTACCGTGTCAGTTCAAAATCGTTAATGCCCGCTTGGTTAGTACCTATATCCGCTGTACGATGATACATGGTGGTAATTATATATACCTACACCAAGTCTATTGCATCCAAGATTTTCAACCATAAGAGGGTTTTAGAGGCCTTTAACGTCAAAGATGTCAAATTCAAACCTCCGGATTGCTCATGTGCATCGTCAAAATACAATTAAAGTCCAGCTGATCATGTTATTACTGGCCTTGGCATCGTTACCAATGAACAACAAAGAAAGATTTGTTAGCCAAGGGATCAAAATACAGAAGTACCCAGCCCATCAACTGGAAAAAGAACTTCAAGGCTCCGTTTTGAAGACCGTACTTTGACCTATAATGGTTTACTTTTATAAATTTTGACTTGGATGGAGAGTTGTCTCATTGGCACTCATACCACATCTTCTTATATCTATTTAGGTTATGAATGGATGCAGTTAAGGACTATGCTAGAGAATGGGTTAAGCGCGAACCAGACGAACCAGAACCGGACACTTTGTCTGAATGGATCAAAGCTATGTGATCATGCATTCAGAAGCGCATTCAGAAACTACAATGTACTATGAGCACAATGGTTTCTAACCCATCCAAGAACCGGAAGTTGTGGATGCTTTATCTTCTTTGCATGACAAATATGTTGTTGTTCCAGCAGATAAAACCTCCAATAATATTGTCTTCGTATATAAAACCATTATTTGCAATGTCTCACAAAAGAGTTTGGAATTATCAGCACAACTGGTAATCCTATTCTTTAACATCATTTATAAAGGATGAAAGTTTACAAAATCACAAATCTGTCCTTCTTTCATTTGGTATTAACATAAAAAAAAAAAAAGAAAATCTACCGTCATTATACTAGATACCAAACCTTCACGAAACTCCGAATAAAGAACGGTACATAGCTGGATCATTAAGATGTTCGACTAAACATCTTTCTAAAGTGTTGACTACTATTCTGTCTACAGTAAAATGATTGACTTCAAACATATTGTGATGAGATATACTCAACCAGCGGTGTCAATCAGATGTGGATTCTCAAAACTCTAAAGATCTACTGCTAAATCTCAGATCACAATCTCTGCAGTTTTGCAGCAACATTAAGACCTTTGATTTTTCTACGCTTTACACTACTATTCCCCATGCCCAATTGAAAGATCGACTTCAACATCTCATTAAACAGAGCTTTTCTATAAAAATGAGAATCGTAGATATGAATTTCTTGTTTTGGTTATATCAATTCTTATTTTGTGAAGAACCACACTGATTCTAACCGAAAGTACATTGAAGATGATATTATCAAATCGACAATATATTTGTTGAGTTTGGAGGATTGATATTTCACCAAACAGTCGGTATTCCAATGGGTAGTAACTGTGCACCCTTCTGGCCGACTTGTTTTTGTACTCGTATGAAGCAGAATTCATTCAGAACCTTCTAAAAGACAAAAGAAAAGCACCTTGCAAAATTCTTTAATTTTACTTTCAGATATATTGATGATGTTCTATCACTGAATAACCCATATTTCAGTCAGTACTTGCATCTCATATATCCCAGTAAACTTGAAATCAAGGATACTATTGATATAAGAAGGACTGCTTCATAACTTGATCCTTTCCTCAATATTGACAAAGATGGACGACTTCACACTAAAATTTATGACAAACGGGATGATTGCAACTTTCCAATTATCAATTTCCCATTTCTCAGCAGTAACATACCCTCTGCTCCGTCGTATGGTGCTTACATATTTCAATTGATACGTTATACTTGTGCATGTTCACACTATGCTGACTTCATATACAGGAGTGTGCTCCTTACGCAGAACTGCTCCAACAGAGTTATGAGGAGGAAAAATTAAAATGAAAATCCGTAAATTTTATGGACACCATCACGAATTGGTTGATCTATACGATGTGTCTGTGTCTAAACTAACTAATGACATTTTTACCACGTCTTAGATTGTGGTTTAACATCTATGTCGTCTGTCTGCTAAGTACCGAACGTGACCTATTCCCGAATATGACTGTTATACCGAGTGTGAATTTGTATTGCTATACGACGTGTCTCGGTATTTTGTACATCCAACATTCATGTATTTATTTTGATGTTTCTGTTATAGTTTCGGTTGGATAATCTGTTATGTCTTATCGTTTGTAGACCAAATAAATTTAAAATTGCCTTTCCATAGCATCAATGTCATAAAAATGTTTGCACGAGTATTGTGAAAATAATTGTGTAAAGTTCGAGATTGCATGTTAGTTACGTAAGCGTCACTGTTTGTGATTTCCTGTGGTGTCTGTTATTGATGGAATATGTTCGTTGTTGTGCAGTTTGCATGTTGTGTCGACTATTATATTATTATGTGTTTGTGCTATATTTCTGTCTCGTAGTGTTGTTATTTTAGCGATATTTTTAACAATGTCATAAAGCGGGAGGTTTGGCCAGCCATTAAACCATGTTCAACCCCAACATTTTGCTTAAATGTCCTGTATCATTTAAGGAATATGGCAGTTTTTATCAAATAGTTCGTTTCTATGTATGTTGGCGTTTGTTTTCGTTGCACTTCAGTGTTCCTGTTGTTCCTTTGTTTTCCTCTCATAGTTGATGTGTTTCCGTCGGTTTTAGTTTGTAACCCGGATTTGTTTCCTCTCAATCGATTTATGACTTTTGAACACCGGTATACTACTGTTGCCTTCATTTCCCATCATGTGATTGTCGCTTATTAGGAAGCCATTTAACCAAGGTTTCCATTTGGTAAAGTTGAGGTCATCCTTTTGAAAGTTTTACAGACACCATAACAAATTGTTGACCGTTATTAAATATCTATGCCATAGATGACCACATATATGTTTCAATTGTTCTTACCACAATTCTGTCCTCTTATACTCGAAAGTGCCATCACCGAATGAGACTTGTCACCGGATATGCGCTTGCATGAGTAACATTACGGTGTCACATGTGGAAAAGGATCTGCTTTATAACCTTCTGAAGCACCAGAGTTAACCTCCGGTTTTTGTGGGTGCGTGTTGCTCAGTCTTTAGTTTTCTATGGTGTGTTTTCTGGACTTGTTCGTCTTTTCGTCGTTTTTGTATTTTGCCATTGCGTTGTGAGTTTTTTTCGACTTATGGGTTTTAAATATCTCCTTGGAATGTTCCTTTTTTCTGCTGGAATTATGGAACTTTAAATATATTCGGCCTTTGTAGCATACTCAAACCTTTACTGTATTCTACCGTACAAAGGAGGACATTTAGGAGATCTAAAAAAAATAGTTCAACCCAACCAAATCTTAATGTGCCCTCCCAAATCAGGAGCACTGTCCGTCGATTTCTTATATCATATTTTAGTATTTTCGTTGTTTGGATTTATGGCAGATCTTTGATAGTTCCTTGTTGTTAACATGATTGACTAGAGCGATTTATAGCTTAACATATTGATAGGCACCTGTCTATTGCTGTAGACTGTATATTGCCATGCAGGTGACCTTTGGTTACATTTGTCGTTAGGTTTGTCTAATTGGCGTTTACTCTATATCTCCTTTGTCATACATCATGCTCGATTTAGTGAAATCTAAGTGTTAAATGCCAATTGACTGATAGCTAATTTGTATTAACATAATTAGTAATATTTTCACAAGTATTCAATAAAATGTTTTAAACGCAACAACATGTTTAAAAATTCGGTTTAATTGCAGAACAGTTCAATTTGACACTTTTAATTGTCTTTTTTCATTTCATAGCCTTAATAGAAATTAATGTCATAGCGATTAATTTCATGAACAGCAATAAACTACGAAACTAGTCCTTTAAACACTTTTTTTAGAGATTTGTAGTGTCTTATATATTTTTCAATGTATTTAAAAACAACTTAAAACCTAATTTATTCTTAATTCGGCAGCTCTATTGCAAAACAAAACATGCAGAAGTCACTTATATTTATATAGTAAGATACTACAAGTTTATTATTTTCTCTCATATTGATCTTATTTAAAGAAAGATTTGGAATGAACTAATCAAAAGTGCATAGGGACATTAGATTCAATCGTTGACAGGTTGTGTTCATTGCACAGTGAACCCAAAGTGTGACTGGCATGGGGAATAGAAATATACGGGACTCATTATTGTTTTTTCCGTTTGTTTGTGCGGATGTATGAATACGCACCACGTCCAGTAAGAATGAAGACGTCGAATCCGATACATCGTGCTGAGATATTACCACGCTATATGTACGTTAAGAATCATTGCAACAACCCTTTGGGGGTCCATAGGTGGTCTGTTGCCATGCAACATTTATTTCCCTATCCAATATATCTTAATTTTCCAGTGGCAGTCGAATTTTCCCGCCCACCATCCCGGTTGAGCACTGTTACAGGACCTACCCTTTGTATTTATTGTTAATTTGTTCTTGTCCTGAACATGCATGAAATTTTGCAACTGAATGTTAAGCAATTAACAATAAATAATGCACAGTAATTGTTCGATTAAGACATAGGTTTTCATCTATTTGTGTAAATTGTCCTTTTCGATGCAATGAAGGGTGGCATAAGTAATGCTATAAGACAGTTGAGCTCATATAAAAATAAAGGTACGACATTTTATTGCCAATGGAGAGACTAATCATAGAGACCAAGAAACAAAACATGCAAACAATTATGAGTCACCGTACAAAATTCAACTATGAGCAAAGTTAAAACCCATATCGCATACCTGTATTAGGCTATAAAAGCCCGGTATCGTCCGGTATGACAAAATGTGAACCAATACAAAAAGAAAATCAACGGCCTTATATGATTTACTACCATAAAAAATCAATGTTTAAACGAAAAACAAATATGACACAGGCAACGACAAACGACAACCAGTTGATTATAGGGTCCTTGGATGGACCAGGCACATAAAGAATGTTACAAATTTGTTTGAGTCCTATGCGTAACTTGAGACAGTGGTGGAACAACACAACATTAAAAACTGTTAGAATCAGTTGAAAAACCATTGCATGATTTACATCTATGCATGATATGAACAAACTAACAATTTTTGTGGTATATTATACGATTTATATGCAGTGTCGTAATGACTTTGATAAAAGGAATAAGTATGGAGGAAAAAGCTTGTATCTATGTAGGGCCAATCGAAACCACAAACAAATTTACAAAAAGCTGATGTGTTTTTGTATTGCGCATGTCAAAATATGAATTCCAATGTATTTGTATTTGATTGTTAATCATGAACAACGAAATAAAACGTGAGATGATTTAAAATATTACGAAACAAGAAGGAAGGGTGGTTAGCCTGGAGAAGAGGGATCTTTGATTTAAAAAAAAAAAATGCAATGAATTTTGTGAAAATCACGAGCCATATATATATATATATAAATATTGCATTGCAAAATCATAAACTATTCATGATTTCTCAATTGTCACATGAACAATCGTTGAAATGGTATATTAAGTTAAAAGGATTGTTTAAGTTATATCAAATAATGTTAAGGCAGATAAAGATGTTTACTAAATAGGCCCTTTCATATTTAAAACGATATAGAAGGAGTGGTGCATATCATATGAATACGCTTAATCGAAATATGAAAACTGCTAACCATGCACCTGACATATTACCTCAGTGTAATTGCAACCCATTGACATATTACCTTAGTGTAATTCCTATCCACTGCCATATTACCTTGGTTCAATTGCAACCATTGATATATTACCTCAGTGCAATTGCAACCCATTGCCATTTTACCAGAGTGTAATTGCAACTCATAGGCATTTTACCTTGGTGCAATTGTAAAACGATTGACATATTACCTTGGCGCAATTGCAACCCATATACATATTACCTTGGTAGAATTGCAACTCGTTGACATATCGCCTTAGTGTAGTTGCATCCATTGACATATTACATGTGTGTAATTGCAACATATTGAGATATTACCTTGGTGTAATTGCAACCCATTGACATTTCACCTTGTTGTAACTGCAACCCATTCACATAATACATTGCGGTAATTGCATCCAATTGACATATTGCCTTGGTGTAATTGCAAACCTGTGATATATTACATTGGTGTAATTACAAACCATTGACATATTACATTGGTGCAATTACAACCCATTGACATATATCCTTGGTGTAATTGAAACCCATTGACATATCACCTTGGTGCAGTCCAAACCATTGACTTGCAAACTATTGACATATTACCTTGGTGCAATTTCAAACGATTGACATATTACATTGGTGCAATTTCAACCCATTGACATATTACCTTGGTGTAAATGCAACCCATTGACATATAACCTTGGAGTAATTGCAACCCATTGGCATATAACCTTTATGTGTAATTGCAAACCATTGACATACAATGTATTACCCTTGTGCAATTGCAAACCATTGACATATTAAATTGGTGCAATTGCAAAGTATTGATATTATCTTTGGTGCAATTGCAACCCATTGACATATTACCTTGGTGTTATTGCAACCCATTGACATATAACCTAAGTGTAATGGCAAATTATTGACATAAAACATCGGTGCAATTGCAAAGTACTGACATTATCTTGTTGCAATTGCAACCCATTGACATATAACCTTGGTGTTATTGCAACCCATTGACATATTACTCATGTGGGATTGCATGCCATTGACAAATAACCATGGTGTTATGGCAACCATTTGACATATTAACTTGGTATAATTGCGACCCATTATCATATTACCATGTAGTAATGGCAAGCCAATCACTTAATACCTTGGTGTAGTAGCATCCATTGACATATTACCTTTGTGCAATTGCAACCAATTGATTTATCACCTTGGTTTTATTGCAACCAATTGATTTATCACCTTGGTTTTATTGCAACCCGTTGACATTTTACCTTGGTGTAATTGCAACCTATTGCCATATTACCTTGGTGTTATTGCAACTCATTGATATATTATTTTGGTGCAATTGCAACCCATTGACAGATTACCTTGGTGTAATTGCAATCCGTTGACATTTTACCTTGATGTAATCGCAACCTACTCACATATTACATTGGTGTAATTGAAACCAACTGACATATTACCTTGGTGTAATTGCAAACCTCTGGCATATTACATTGGTGTAATTGCAAACCATTGACATATTACCTTGGTGTAATTACAACCCATTGACATACTACCTAAGTGTTGTTGAAACCCATTGCCATATCACCTTGGTGCAATTGCAAACCATTGACTTGCAAACTATTGACATATTACCTTGGTGCAATTGCAAACGATTGACATATTTCATTGGTGCAATTTCAACCCGTTGACATATTACCTTGGTGTAATCGGGTTAAACATGTTTGTGGGCGCCAAACACTCCCTAACTTGGGACAGTTGTGTAACAGTACAACATAAGGACAGACTATAAAAATCAGTTGAAAAGGATTAACTCATCAGATGGATTTAAATAGAAATACATTTAACAAAACACAGAGTGTACGTGTACGGGTTAGAATTCCTTTAATTTAAACCATTGCTACCGTTTAGATGAGGTTACCGCTTATAAAACGATTATCTGATAAATAGTGCTTTAGTTTTTAAGCCAACAAGTAGCAAATAAAGACAAGATTTTGTGATATAATCCAAAACTGCGAACTTGGTACCAGACAATTTCGAGGTCAATCGACCTCCTTCGCCCCGTTGGCCAGATATTAAACTGTTTTTCATTCCTTTTCAAGACAACTTTTTATTACGATAGTGCGATTTTATTTTTACTGATATTTGCTTTCAAATAGATGTTTACCACAGAATATGTACCAAAATAGTTATTGTTTTTTCGGTAAATGGCATGGCGTTTGCGAAAAAACAACTTGTTTTTGAACGGCGTTTTACAAAATACTGTAATGCAAATATGATATTAATCACTTTATAGATATAAATAAAGTGTATATATCAATGCGTTACCAGCTTAAAGGTACTAGTGTACGAAATAAACTACATAGCAAAAAAAAAATATCATAAGATATGCCGTTAATTTTATTCAGATGTCATTATTGAGTATCCCTATTGGACGTTGCGTTTTGACAGACAAAACTAATTTCTTCACTCTAATTATCATAAGCTTATTCATATTTCGTTATACAACTAAGAACTGTTGTTTCATTTTTTGTAAGGGCGAATTTCAGAAAGTTCAATTCAACACCTACCATTCATCGTTTGCGGGTTTTTTTTTTATATATATTGTTTGATTTATATTTTTGAATCAATCATGTAATTAATTCCTTGTTTAGACGGTAAGTGAAGGCATTGTTTTGTTGCCATTGAAAATTAGGGGAAAATGAATAATACATTAGTATGCTTCAAACTAATTTTATACTTTCTGTTTTATTTTAAAATAGCACGTTTTTGTTTTATTTATTAAAGTCGAAAATAATGTTTGTCATGAGAAAAAAAAAAAAAAAAAAAAACACCATGCCGCCTCAAAAATTAACGGTCGATGTTTAAATTATAATTCTATAGAAAAATCCTCAGAGAAACAGCCGGCTTTAAAGAGGATTTAGTTCTTTGGTGCGACGTTAAACATCCAAACTACTAATACGGCAATCTATAAATGTGTGGTTATTAAAGCCAAATAGTCATAGATGAAAACATTACAACTTTTTATTTTGAAGATAATAATAAAGGACTGTTGTTAATGCTGTTTGGCCTCCATTTAAAGAAATGGTCTGAGGGTAGTATGTATATGGGGGTGGAATTATTCGCCCGATTACTCTTTTGTACCACTTTTTCACGAATAAGATGTTTAACATTTCGAAGTTTTACTTTTGTTCTGTGTCAATTGCAATGATATTATTCAAGTCTTGTTCCGTTGATTAATGATATTTAACTTTGTCAGTTGTTATGAACTCTCCCTTTTAAATACTTGAAGTGCGGTATTTTTGTTTTACTTTTTGAAACGTATACAGGTATTGACCTCGACCTATATATAGAAATATGAATGTACATGTATAGTGTTTCAAATCAACATTTAAAAATTTCAAATATATGAAAATAATCCAATCTTTAACTCTAGATCACTTTTATATTAAATTTTAAACCAAATTATATTGATTTAAGAACAGGAAGATGTGGTATAATTGCCAATGAGATAAGTATCCACCAGAGACTAAATGATGTGTCTTTACAATGAGCAAAACCAATACTGCATAATAAGCCATAAAAGATCCCGAAATAACTAATTCAAAAGAATTTAACGAGAAAACTAACAGCCTGCTTTATTTAGAAAACAGTAAAGAAAATGATAAGATATACAGCAACAAACGACAACCACTGAATTACAGACTCCTGACATAGGACAGGCACATACAACACGGTGCATGGTTAAACATGTTTGAAGGCGCCAACCCTTTCACTAACGTAGTACAGATGTTTTGAAAATGAATAACTTACTTGGCCTGGCGAGCTGAGAATAAATAAATTTGCTCAAAACAGGACGAAAAGGAATATTTTGCAAAACAAAAATGCAGGAAATAATTGTGTACAAAATGACGAAAACAATTTGGAGAAAAAATAAGAAAGCGTAGCAACGGATGAAAATGACTATTCAATCCGGAAAAACTTCTTGTCACCTTCACCCATCTCCAAGATATCAAATGATCGTCTCCTAAAATGCAAATGTTGGCATGGTGATACTTTAATATGTTGTTTCATTTACAATCATACCATATCTTCATATTCTATATAAACTATGCAAAACACACAAGATCAATGAACCATGATTGCAGATGCAGGGTCAAATAAAGCTACGTGTAAATGAGGGATTTAATTTTCAAGTGGTTTCTTTAAAGCTGGCCTAGTCACTAACTTTAACAAATAAACCATGTAAAAGTTCCAGTCAATAAACCATGACTGAGGGACAGGACCATTCAATTTTGAAAAAATTCTGCCGATGTTAATACCACTGTCTTAATCACGCATTTTAATAAACTATCTACGCTGTTTCTACTGCCGATGGCCGAAGCAACACACCTAAGTTTTGCCTTTGTCATTTTACTGGACGACACCGCAAACAGGTCAATGAAATAATGACACCCTTTCCCGAAAGTTTAAACATCTATCTACTCATAGGTGTATCGTATTCAAATTTAAAAGCTTAATTTAACTTACAGCAAAGGTTAAATCAGCACTGTCTCTGTTACTTGACATGGGGAGCTGCAAACACTTTCGGAAAGGGTGTCATTATTTCAATGACCTGTTTTTCGGTGTCGTCCAGTAAAATGACGGTGGCAAAACTTAGACGTGTTGCTTCGGCCATCGGCAGTGGCAACATCGTAAATAATTTATTAAAATATATAAGCGGGAGGTTTGGCTAGCCATAAAACCAGGTTCAACCCTCCATTTTTCTTAAAATGTCCTGTACCAAGTCAGGAATATGGCAATTGTTATCGCATAGTCCGTTTTTATGTATGTTGGCGTTTGTTTTGTAGCAGTTCAGTTTTCTGTTCTTCCGTTTTTTTTTCTCTTATAGTTGATGTGTTTCCCTCAGTTTTGGTTTGGGACCCGGATTTGTTTCAGTTAAATCGATTTCTGACTATTGAACAGCGGTATACTACCATTGACTTTATTTCTCTGACATTTTAAAATTTAGTGTCGATCAATTATTTTTAAAGAGTTATGCACTTGAAAGTTTTAGTTATAAGAAAATTGCATTGTAAGTGCTCTCATGTGAACAAATCTTGCAAGATTATCATACAATTCGTATCAAATATTTATATCTACAAATCTCCGACAAGTTGTAAAATCAATTCCATTTATATTTTATTATATATATATTCATAAAAGAGTTATGCCCTTTTAAGTATTAATTATATAGAAAATTACATTTTAAGCGCTCATATGTGTACAATTCTAGTCAGATCTACACTTAATATATATCAGAGGTTTATATCAGCAACGTCTGACAATTTCGAAAATCACTGCCAATCAACAAGAATTATATTCCTTGGAAATATTAATTGTACGGAAAATTACATTGTTAGAGCTTTCAAACCTTCATTTCTCTGAGATATTCATAAACAATCTTTACAGAACTAAACAAAATGTTATTAGTTAAGACACAGATAAGATATGTGCAACGCGGTGAACAATGAAACTCAAATGTATAAGATATGCAATGTAATCTATAAAACAAATAGATGCTAAAAGTTCTTAACAATTCAAAGGGTTTTATTTATAGACACTTCATGGAATGTTTGTATGTGTAGTGCGGGAAAAATATTGACAATAGAAAATGAAAGGATATGGAGTAAATGTACATGGGACAAAATCGCACACAATACATAGAAAACATAGAAAATTATCAATGAACAGGGCTTTTATTCCTGTTCTTCATCTTGACAGTTGATGTAGGGTCTTCAACAATGAACAAATCATTCATACCCTACAACAAACATGAATACATCTGGAAAAACATGGATTTTGTATTATGCTGCTATGGATCAAATAGGACTTGGTTGCCTAATATTGTCTATAACATGATCTGCAATGCAACGTCAAGCGAATAGCATTTTATCAAAATATATATTAATAGGTATTTCAACTTATAACACTATTTCTTGAAAAGAACAGCATATAAATGTTATAGATCTAGCAAGTTACTATACCGTCGGAAAATAAGTTGCCGGACTGTTAATCTGTCTACACGAGAAAGTTAAATAAAAACCAAATTATCAAAATCTTAAAAAATTGTGTGGCAAAAGAATGAAAAACAGTTGAATATCTGGCCAACGGGGCAAAGGAAGGCGATCGACCTCGAAATGTTTTGGTACCAAGTTCACAGTTTTGGAGTCGAACACAAAATATAATCTTTGTTTCAAACTGCTTTGAAACCTTGCTCATTTATTTCTTCCTTTCTCTCGCTTCGTTCAAACCGAATTTGTCTTTAGTGCAATGTGGAGACAGTAGAGTGCCACCCGTGCTTCAAATGTATGCTCTTATAATATACGAGATAATTGATGTGTGTCCGAGCGAAAGACATCAAATACGTTCAGGTATTTCACATCAATCTTTTATGGTAATATTCTATACAAAGCACAACAATGTCGTCATTTACCTCAAAAGCTAACCAAAGCTTTAAACAGACTTATTCGAAAGGGACATAGTTACGATACTATTTTCAAGTCATTCAAGAAGGCTTTTTTAATTAATACTGATTCACTCATAGGATCTTTGCATCGAAAATAAACACATTTATTCTAAAACCAGTTGTTGGCATGATACGTGTAATGTTCGTCGCGTATATTTTATGATGGTATGATACTAAGTCCCTAAAGGGAGGGATTGTGCTTGATTTTAATATGATAAAGACATAATTTTTCAATGAGTTTAATTGAGGTATGGGGCTGGCATGTCATTAACTGCTAGTAGTCCTTTGTTACTTTATGTATCATTGTCATTTTGCTTAGTTTCTTCTATTACCTATTCTAACATCGGACTCGGACTTGTTTTAAACTGTGTTTTACTGTGCATATAGCTGTGTGTTTGTTTTTCTACACTGGCTAGAGATATAGGGAGGGTTGAGATGTCACAAAATATTTTAACCCGCCGCATGTTTGCGCCTGCCCAAGTCAGGAGCCTCTAGCCTTTGTTAGTCTTTTATATTTTAGTTTAAATTTTGTTCATTCATATGTTTTTCAGTTTAGTGTGACGTTCATTTTCGCTAAACTAGTACACATTTTGTTTAGCAGCCAGCTGAAGCCCGCCTCTGGGTGCCGAATTTTCTTGTTGTGTTGAAGACCCATTTGTGGCGGCCTTGAGCTGTTTTCTACTCTTTGGTCGGGTTGTATGACATATTCCACGTTTCCATTCTCAATGTTATTGTATAATTAAAAGTCATTTCACTTACTGCAAGTTTTTGAATGAAATGATTGTTTTCCACCAGAAGACATATTTTGCCCATTTGGTAAGGGTTGGCATTTAGAACTAAATTTCTACGACTTATTCTGTCTTTTAGGGCAGGTCATATATTTTACAAACCGCGTCAAATGCGTTTTGTTTAAATATACTTTTCACTTTTTTGGTCTTTTGGAAAATGTTGTTTGTGCTGTATTTAGACCCTCTTCCAAGACATTTAGTGTATAAATAAGTCTAAATTGAAAACAACGTTCAAATCTATAATTGCGTAGGATAAAACAGCAATTTTATACGTGTGCATGCAAACAAATTTCTTGTTAGAGGGTCTAAATACAGCACAAACAACATTTTCCAAAAGACCAAAAAGTGAAAAAGTATATTTTAACAAAACGCATTTGACTAACAGGTCGAACAACAAAATTCTTAAACCCTGCTGACTGCCATTGGCGATTGCCAAATAAACGGATCACCGATGTAATAAATGGATCTTAATTATAAATTTAATACTAAACAGAAAACAATAAACTTGCGGAAAAGATGGTATACCGCAAACAAAAAGTGCATATATATATATAATGCTCAATTAATATTTCTAATGCTAGCTATTTTTGTTAAATAATGTAGCGAAACTCAGATTACTTACATTTATCAACACAAATGAATAATTGCTAAACGACAATCATTCATCTGCAAGTGTAACCGATCGTGTTACTTTGTCGTGTTTAAAGTATTAAATAAAATGTGATGGCTATGACTACAACAACATATACGTCGAATTATAGTTGCTACCATCTACGTCTTTGGATCTCCGGTGGATAGTTTTCTTATTATCAATCATACCACATATTCTCATTTTATATAAGTTGATTCCTTGCACAACCAAAAATAATGGCGCAAGAAAACCAATGGCCAGATCTAGATGTACGTACAAAAACAATTAAAAAAAGAAATATGATACACAGCAATAAACATTATAAATGTTACAAACCACATTTTATCTTGAGCGCTTCAAACCCATATCTCAAAATTCAAAACCTTTAAATTTCAAAGAACCCTCATCTTTAACTGTTAATTAAGGAATAACAATACTGTATTTGAAGACCTGATGTGGTCAATATGGAATGGTTTATAACTCAATGGTTACTGTTTCATTTCAACTATTAATTTCTCTTCAATGATACTCTAGATTTGAACTAAAAGTACAAAACAGGGCAGATAGAGCACTTCCGGAAAACCATATCACTCCCGGTTTTAGAGGGTTTGTTTTGATCAGTTTTAAGTTTTCTTTGGTGTCTTTTGTTGACAGTTGTTTGTATTTTTGTTGTTTTCGTTTTATTCCATGCCATTGTCAGTTCATTTTCGACTTGTGTGTTTTGCTATCCCTTCAGTATCTTCTGACTTTTTTACACACATATGAAATATTCAAAAGGAAAGAAACTATGAAAAAGCAAAATGTAACTTGTTTATTGAAAAAACATTTTTTATAAAATTGAAATAGATGTTGTATTAACTTTAATGTAATGAAGTAACAACTTTCAGATCTAAATTGAACTGAAATATAGAGTTTGCTTTTAAATTCTATAGCATATACAATTTGTAAAAATCTTGTATACGGTCAAGAATACATTAAGCTGTCTTTTAGTTTTTTCATAGGGTTTTGTCTCAGGGACGTAAAACCAAATATCTTCTTTCTAAAGATCTCCTTTCTGAAGGAAATATGAATTGATGTTTCACAAACAGTCAATAACTTGTATGTCATACATGTACTTAATCAGGGCGAAACCAAAACTACATCAAACTTTTCAAATAAGTCTTATCTGAAACAGAACTTCTAATAGGCACAAGACAATAAGAGAATCACATTTCAAACAGAGTAAATTCGACTGCACACGGCTCCGTATCTATACATTATGAATGTCTTGTAGCAGCATAAAAAAACATTTTCGGATTTGATGAATCCTTTAAAAAACAAAGATAATAAAGTGAACATGTCATAAAAACATACATTACGATACATATGTTATTCCAACGCATTAAAAAACGAAAAGTTCAGATATTCTAAACTTATTCTATGTCATTTGGTCTCAGGTGGAGAGTTGTCTCATAGGGAATTATACCACATCTTCCTATTTTTATAATATTATAATTCTATTCTTCTGTTAATCAATTGTCATGCTAAAGATCTCAATACATGTATCATGTTTTAACTAAAATTATACATAAAAGTAATAAGAATGCAAATTGCTTGTGTATGACATATTCACGTAAAACATAACACACAGAAATCAAAACTAAACAACAAAGTGATCTTCTTACTTATATTTAGTAATAAAAAAAAAAATATTTCCTAATCTTTAGCACATAAATACTTTCCAAAGTAACAAACCTGTGAACCAATATGAAATAATAGGACATTACAAGTGTGTTATTTTTTATCAATGTTATAACGAGTTTTAAAACGGTAAGATATTGTATATTGATAGAAAAAAGGCTTCAGATGAAATTAATTATTTTCTTCCTTAAAGTTAGCTATATCTAAGAATAAATGAAAATGAGAAACAAAATAAAACTTTTTCTAGGTGTATTTATACTTGTATTGGAACAGTTTTGTCAAACATTTGACAATCCACACTTTTATAAAAGTCTATCAATCTGGATATACAGAAACCCATTCTGACAAAAGTTCTTTACAGTACTTTAGAAACACATATATTTTTCCATAATGTCTTCACTTTTAGTTTGACTCTTGAACGACTTTAAGTAAAATCATATAAAACCAACTAAGTATTAAGGTAGAACCTACATTAATCGGATGATCGTATCAGCGTATTGATACAGGTATAAGGTATCGGGCGCTAGCCACAAAATCAAAAATGATTTTGGCATTTCAAAACACTTATGTCATAAAATCTTATTTATTCGATCAGAGGAATGTTCCCCGGTGGATGATATCTCTTGAGCCAGAACATGATTATTCACAAATATCCTAACGAAGATGATCTGTCAATTCTTTGTCACAAAACGTGTTTCAATTCAAAGATTCACATTCAATCAAGTTTAAGTGTCATAAAATTTGGATACTCTATATGCATGAATCGATGATATCTTATTGTTGGATAAGAGTCAGTTACCAATCTGCTATTGCGTGTTGTCATATAATTTAATATAACTTCACAACGTATGTTATAGGAGTACCAGGACGGGTGTCACATGAGGAGCAGTATATGCCTCCTCTTCCGCAGCACCATAGATCCCTCAAGGATTTTGGTGGGGTTCGTGTTGTTCCGTATTTAGTTGTCTATGTAGTGTTTTGTAGTCTGTTGTGTGTTTTTTCTCTTTTGTTTTGCAATTGCGCAGTTACTTTATCGTCGACGACTTATATTATTCTAACATCTATATCTAAAATTATATTACAAATATATTAAAATACAAAAATCGAGTATCATGAACTATAAAAATACGACTGTGCATATGTACTGTATTATGTATATCAGTAAATGCCGACATATATATTATTATTTATACTACTTTAGAATTTATCTGGCGTTCCCCATGATCTTTATCTTATTATAGTTCATACATTAGTATATGCCATATTAAATTTCATAAAATGTGCCAGTCATATAATAATATTTAATTCCTGATTATAAAGATTACAGTTGTTAAACAGATAAGAAAAAATAATTTTAAATCAACAAATGGTAGTCAGTTAACCGTATATGCATTGATGATGTATTATGTATTATGACGATGCAAATTAGGTAATAACACTTATTCTGGTTATTTAGACACCTAAAACTATTGGAGTTGACTCTGATTCGATTATCCCTGGTTTAGTGATGCAGTCATAAATACAGGGGTCCCTAAGTATGCGACCTGGAGTATTAATACATTTATATATCAGGTATTGTTCGAATAAACATATTTGATTTCGTTAAAAAGATCGAATTTAATGGCAAAGACTTTAAAAACGAAAACAAAACTAAAAGATACGTTTGACCATAATTCAGAATTTCGTTCCTTGTAAATTATAAGACAATTCACTTTAAACAAAATAGCATATGAAGTCTATTACGAACTGAACAAACTTCACTCTGGGCTTCATATTTCACTTTAAAGCACAATGATCAAATACCAAATACAGGCTTTAATACAACTGCATGAAATGAACTGGTTGAAAACATATTTAAGCATAACATGTTTTAGTTCAATTTGCATAACAACAAAAGAACCCAGAATATTTAAAGTAATAAAAGACACATGTTGTAATATGTTTTAGCAGTGAATTTCACTATTCAATGCAATCGAACACCTAAATAAATAGATAATTAAACGAATAAGTAATAGGCAAAGGAAATTTACATGTTTTTAGATGGATACGAAAATCAGAAGTTATTTTGAAGTTGTTGTATAGAAGTACTAAATGGAATTTGATAAAGACATTTCCTTATTGATAAAATAAACGTCGAACACTTCTATGTAGGTTTTCTCATTATCAGTTTGCTTAGCATAATGGTCTATTTATTTTGTAGCAGTCTAACAACAGCGACAGAAGATACCAACGGGATAGTTAAACTCATAAGTCGAAAACGAACTGACAATGTCATGGCAAAACTTAAAACGACCAAAATACAAAATTGTATACAAAACACAACATAGAAAACAAAGACTGAGCAACCCGCACCCCATCAAAACCCAGGTGCTTTGGAAGGGTATGCAGATCCTCCTTTACATGTTGCACCCGTCGTATTGATCATGTAATTACAAACCCGGTGATAAGTCTAATTCGGTAGTCACATTCGAAGACATAGGAACAGGATTGTGGTAATGACAATTAGACCAAACCATGCGGTACATTGTATTCTTTAAACTAAATTATTACGAAATAATGATGCAATCTGTTTCAGTCTTACGATCTACTTGATTAAGATCATCAGTATCGTCTATCGTCGCTAACTGAACTTGTCTCCATTTATGTTGAATGGCGTTTCGTCTGACAGCTTTCAAATCTAAGTGCTCTTGGTCGATATTATGTAAAATCCACAAGACCAGATCCTCATGCATATGATTTTTAATTGCTTCTTTTAGAGCTGTTTTGACGTCAAGAAATTTATGTTCTACTTTCCGGAATATTACTTGGACAACGTCTATTTCACCATGTCGACACGCTTCAATGAGGACGTTTCCGATATCTAACCTTGTGGGTTCAAATTTGTCCAATAACAATATAGCTATTTCTTCCCATCCTCTAACAGCGACAGAGTGCATTGCTTTGTCAACAGTTAAAATCTGGTGGTCAAATTTTTCTAACAAAAGGTTCACGATGTCTATTTCTCCATTGTCACAAGCTGTGTTAAATGCTAATGTGTAATCACAAAGACAGCGTACATCATTTTTAAAATGAAATCTGCAACGTCTTTCCAACCAAATATACATGCATTTATCATAATTGTTGCTACATCTATATGTCTGAGATCAGCATTGTGTAATACAAATGTTGCAACACCTTCTTTGCTTGCATCGCTATATGTGTTATCCGAAAAGGAGGAAAAATCAAAACATTTTCTGCCAACTTTGGAAAGAATCCATTTCGCTATTTTCAGTTGACCCTTTTCTAGTGCTTGTCTAGTTGCAATATGTATGTCAGATATATGAAAATTATATTTTGTTACAAGCAAACGAAAACATCTATCCATCCATTCCGACCTGCTTCCCTAATAGTAATAAACAATTGAAACATTGGAGATTACAGTTTTAAGAAGCCACTCAGCGATATGGGACCAGCCGTATGTACAAGCTTGATCCATTGCTGCTTGAACATCGAATACGTATTGGTTACAATGTTTCTGAATTAGAACCAAACATTCAAGCCAACCATAGGCACATGATTCAATCATAACTTTATCAATATCTATTAGTTTCGCATCAATATTTGTTAACGACCATTTGACAATATTAAACGCTCCATGTTGACTGGCGACATTCACCGCATTGCGAATATATGTACTAGAATAAACAACATGGTCTATTTCTCGAATAATCCATTTGAAAATATCTAACCAGTCTTTTCACTGGATTCTGTAAAAGTTTAGAAATTACAAGCGTTTTTTATCAGTTTGTTTATGAACTAGACACAAAAGAATAAGTTTAGATTTTTCTATATCTTTTTTGTTTGTTTAGGAGCATCCATATTGAATATAGAAGTGATTGCATGGTTTATGTCGAGCAAATTTCTGGTAGGACTTTTATTGAAATTATTATTTTCTCTGCTGGTTTCAGTAACATATGTTAAATTCTGAGCATATGTTTTAATTGTCCATTCCGCAATATCGGTCCTGTAGCATTGACGTGCGGTTAAAAATACAGCATTAATATTTAAACGTGATTCATCAGCACGTTCGCATAAAACTTTGATAATTCGTAAACCGAATTCTTTATTTTGACACGCTCTAATTATGGCCGATTGAAAATCCAAAGTCTTGATTCCATTTCTATAAAGCAACAGTTTAACTGTAAATTCCTCACAATGTTCACACGCACTGAGCAAGGCGTCTTCTAAATTAAACAATCCGATGTCAACATATGTAAGCATCCATTGCACAACATCGTAATTGTCACATCGGCTTGCATAATTAAGTGCTGCGTTCATGTCGAACAAATTACGGTCAATGTTCTTCCATAACCATTCACAAACATCTACAGTTACCCTTTGCGAATTATTACAAGCCTTTATCAGTGCAATTTTATAATCAAATATTTCAGCACTATAATTTTTACAAGATATTTGACAAGTGTAAGATCACCATGATAGCAGGCTTTATTCATTACATTTCTCATATCAAAGTGACATGAAGATTTATTTTGTAGTAACCAGAACTGCTGGTGAATGACCAATGTTACAAATATCCTTCATAACACGATTGAAATCAAAGAATTTGTGGTTAACCCTTTGTAAAAGTAACAGAAGTATACTTCAAGTATATGTTCAGACAACAGTTTATCTAATGTAATATTAAGATAATATGCTATATTCTTAACTTTGTGCAATAGCAATTCATCTACAACATTATCGAGTCCAGCCTCACATGCTTTCTCCATTATCTTATGAATGTCGATATATTCTAGATAGTATTTCATTATAAAATTAACAATCTTTTCACAATGTGCATCGTCACGATCATCGCACTTTTAAATTTATATTCCAGAACTTCGGCGATTTCAATTGATAAGTCGCAGTCGTTTTTGAATAACTTGAATAACAATTCCAAAACACCATACCATCTACTATTATTTGCCACATCAACAAGTCTGTTTATTTTACAATATTTTACTCAGGTTTCCGTAAAAGAAGTTCTACAATTTTCTCGTGACCCATAAAATCGTCATGATCAATATATGTCCTACTTTGTTCATAACTATCAATGGTGATATTGATTAATTCTTCTTCATCAAATACGTCATGATCAACATTCTGCAGCAACCATTCGAAAACGTCGATGCAGCATTTTTACAACATGCTTTTCCAACTTCATTGATGTCCAACCAGTTCAGGTTTACCTTCTTTAGTATGTGAAATATTAAATCAATGTTCATTAGCCAATCTACGAGCAGGTATTCTATACATCTATAATAATTTACCAAAGAATTGTCTACATTATAGATTATACAATCAACTATATGTGTCTTGCTTTTGGACCATCCAAAGCATACATTGATTATCAATGTCGTCATCTCAATCCTATTATGATTTACATTCTGTAACAGCAACTGTATATATTCAAATTCATTATAGATAAAGTTGTCATTCACGATTGAATTAAAATTGAGCATGGAATGGTCAGTATTTTTAACAACCACTTAAAAATGTGTGCATTTTTTCATTAAATGCCATAGCTAAAGATATTTGCGGATTTACGGATAATGTAATGTGTTGCTCTCAATTATGACTGATATTAACATTTGATCTTTGTTATGATCTGTGGTCAGCTTCTTGTCATTAAGTTTTCTATACTTCTGAGCAAATGCAAAGAAAAATAATGCAAAACGAAATCACTGATGTTCGTTGTTGCCAACATTGATGGGATCTCTTTTTCATTGTGTATACAACGAATCAATTGATATACAAGGTCTATATCGTTTTCTGTAAATGTTTTGCATTCTATCAGTCTATTTTTCCCCTAGTGCAACAAGCATACACAGCATCGACCAATGAAAGGAAGTGTTTCGCAAGATCATAATAATATGGTTTGGAAATTTTATGACAATTTCGTCTTCTTGTTCTATGTAATGATGAAGTCGAACTAAATCTACCATGTGGTTGATACTAAGCAGTGGAATAATGGCTTTTGGATTTATCTTACTATAAGAAACAATGACAGTGTCTTGCAAAGAAAGGTGTTAGAAGTAGTATGTACCATCTTTGTAAACTACATAGTGATCTGTCAACACTGTACACACGTGTTCTATATCAGATGTATAAACTGTCACATTCTTTTGTAACATAGAAAGAAAATGTCTTTACAAGCCTGTAAATCAATGTTCTTTTGACTAATGAATAAATAATTTTGATTTGTTTATCAAGTATTTATAGTAGTTTTCATGATATTTACTCCGTGTGAGCATATAAATTAATGTTACGTACTTAAGTCCATTTATATAATTATCGTGTCCTTCCATTCTTAATTTCTCAATATCCTTAAGTAAATCATGTGACGGCCATTTAAAGCAAATGGCACCTAGGGTAGTATTTTTCTCTTCTCGGAAAATAATCTACAGCATTCTGGAAATCCAACAAACGGGTCAGATTGTATGATTTCATTCATAGTTTCTCTTTTAAGAACTACAGAATCTTGATCAGACATTGACTGAATAGTCTGGTTTTCAATGCTTTCAGTGTCATTTAACACTGACTGATCTGTTTCGTCATCAGATATCATAATATTGTTTAGGTAACAATAGTTAGTAAACATTTTGTATTTTTCTACATCAGGCAACTTAAAGTCATCTGAATTAAGATCAATATCAACCAAATCATGAAATAGTCTGTGCGTTGATAATAACATTTAGCATGCATGTTTCACACTGTTTCTCATTGTGAAAATCAATTTGGCCTTATTTGATTTATATAGGAGTATAAGTGGTCAAAATGTGTTTATCATTCCAAAATTGATCACTAGTTTTATCAAAACATCATCAAAAGGATAATACTTGTCACATTACATTTAACAATGTCAGATACATAATTAAGTTCTATCAATTTAAAACCTCAAAATCTTTGTGTTTTTCCTTGAGCTGTCTCAGTATTTCTAAACCATTTCTACTTTTACCACACCCTCTCTGCCAGACAGTATCACAATATTTTACTCTTTAATAACTGGATACAGTATCTTACTGCTTCTACCTCTGTGTATGTGCCAGGTTTGTCGTGGCTCGTAATTTCCGCAGATGTTTGGTCTACATAAAAGAACGTCGCAAATAATCAATAATTAGGAATTGTTGCTCTATGTTCTTATATACGATGGAGGTCATGGGGACATAGTGTATATAAAATTAGGATTGATCTTATTTCTAAATTGTAAGTCGAATTTAGGTCCGTTTTGATCTTGTAGAAAACTTGGATGTATAAAGAAAGAGAGGCAAAAGATACCAAAGGGACTTTCAAACTCATAAGTCTGAAAAACAGACAACGCCCTGGCATACACAAAACACGACATAGAAAAATAAAGACTGAGTAACAAGAATCGCACTAAACACTGGGAAGTGGGGGTTGATATCAGGTAAGCAGATTCTGCTCCATATGTGGTACCTGTCATGTTGCTCATGTAAGTTCAACCCCGGTAATAAGTCTAATTGGGTAGGTCATATTCAGGGAAAGGGAAAGGATCGTCGTTACGACAATTGGAACATATCGGTTGCCATCTGTGTTACAGATATTCCATAACGGTCAACCAACTCGTGAGTGTCTGTAAAATTAACGAAGGATGATTTCAACTTCACCACTTGGAACTCTTGGTTTAATTGTTTTCTTATGAGCGGCAACCCTCTATCAAGAATATCATGATAGAAAATACAAGCCTTGGAAAATCATATCAACTGGGAAATATATACTCCGTATGCAGGCGCTGCTGGAATGTTGCTAAATAGAAATGGACAGTTCAAAATTAAGAAGCTGAAATCATCTTTTCTGTCGTAAAGTTTTGTTTACAACCGACCCTCATTGTCAATATCTAGATGTAAGTCAGGATATTTGGCAGACTTAACTGTATCTCTTTTATCCTTTATCTCAAATTCGATGGGATAGATGCGTTCAACATAGTCACTTAATTCTGAATTATTTAGTGAGACAACATCATCTTTATAGCGGAAAGTGAAGTTAAAGGATACTGCTTACTTCTTTTCTTTCTTCCTTAATAGAAGCTCCTGTATGAAGTCAGCCTCATACGAATAAATGAACAAATCGGCAATAAGATGAGCACATGTTGTTTCCATGGGAATGCCGATTGTATGTTGAAAACACGTCCTACAAACGTAACTCATATGTTGTCAATCAAGAAATCAAGCATCTTAATAATGTCAGTTTCAGAAAAATTTTTGTTTGAATCAGACTGATTTTTTACAAAGTATGATGTATCCTCCTTAAGACAAGATACTTGTATCTACGTTGTCTATTTTTGTTATGAACCAAAGCAGGACCATCTCGATTTGTCTTTTAGTTTGGAATGGGGTTACTTATTTAAAGTGTAGAAAAGTAAAATATGTTAATACTATTGCAAGATGGATGAGTCTTAGATTGTATGTACTCTAAAAGATCTTTGGAATCTTTTAGTAAGCACATCTGATTCAAGTATAAGTACTAAGCACTTGAGGGCTAAGTTCTTAAAATTTCTACCTCATCTCCAATCTAAGATTTCTAACAATTTGAACATTTGTATTTAAACTCATAATTTTAACTTCTAAAATCTTGAAATTTCAATTTGAAGAACTCCAAACTCCGACTTTTATTAATAAAAGTATCATTTAAAATCTTTGTTATTGATATTAAAGGGTTTCTTTTTCTTTAACTTATGATTAGCATTTAAGATTGAAGATGGTTGATTCAGACAGAAAAAGAAAAAAATATTTAACTTTTATTGATTTTAAACCTCAGATGCATCGAATTCGGATAAAGCAATTCACCACTCGAAGAATTTACTAACCATTTAGAATAATTCAGTATCAACGCAAGAACACATTCGTCAACTTTTAGTTCCTTCTTATGCTTATATTCAATGTAGAGAAGACGAAAATGTTACTGCTAATCTCACATTTTATATGTCTTTACTTATATTGGCGTGTTGATTTTATGACAATCTGAGTCAATACAAATTCAACATAGATTTGGCAAGAGGCAAGAAATATATGTTGAAGCATATGAACCAATACTGAATTACTGACATCATCTGATTATTTCTGTTATAGAGTGTTATAAATCATTCAAATTTAATGCCTGCCTATGTTACAATGCGCATAGAGCCTGACATAAAGGAGTTATTTCGATTCTAATAGGACACATACTGTATTTGTATAGGTCGAAGCGTATGAAAATACCATAGGCATATTTGGCTGTTCCTGTTTCCTCCTCATGAATTATGTACATTACATTTTCATATTTAATAAGTTTAAAACTAAAAGCAGTGAAAATATATGATGTTTTAATAACAATTTTAATACATTTTATGTAAGCAGCTAAAATATATATACTTTACAAGGAAAAAAGGAAATAACGAGAATGTAAACAGTAAGTTTGTGCGCATGTGCCAAGCATATTTTGTGCTTATTAGAACACGGCTTTGATTACAAAGCGAAATAAGAACGTCATACTAGTATAAGACAATGCTTAATCTTATTTTGAGAGAAAAGTTTAGGTTGCTTTGATAACTAGTCCATTTCTAAAAAAATATTTCCCTCATGTAATATATTCTGTTCCGTTTGAGTATTACTATATACAGGACATCACTAATAAAATTGAGAATGGAAACGGGGAATGTGTCAAAGAGACAATAACCCGATCAAAGAGCAGAAAACAGCCGACTAAGAACGTTTAATATGTCAAATTTGCTGTGATGACGCATATCTCAATAAACGCAATGTTCTGGTCACCTAGGAAACTAATCAACAAGTAAACAGACATTATGAAGTTGTCATGAATTTTACTTAAACTAAACATAATAGGGATTTCCTGTGATAGTATTTTCGACATTGTGGGTGTGTAATAAAATGATATTCAAACTCAGCATATAGAAATATATCGTTTTTAAAGAAAACCAGTATATGAGCTGTCTACCAAAATATTTCATTGAAGCCAAAAATAATTTATAGATATGTGTAATGACTATGATGATGTTTTAAATCATTGCGGCTTGTGCATCTATTGTGTTTATTTTAAGGTTGACTGATTTTGCAATTAATGCCTGTTTGTCTATTGAAATTATCCATTTAAAGGACGTTTCGCTTTTTTCTACATAATGCCTGTAAATCGCTGATAACCACAATTTGAACAGTTTATGTAATATTTAAGTCACGTATCTGAGAAACAATTATAACTATTTACTTATTTGCTAGATAAAACGTGATTCATTTTGGTTTAAGATGAAATTTGATGAATTTTCTGAAAACATTTTAAATTTACAATTTTGTATTAAAGTGTTTGTAACAGAGATGAGTTGTACTTAAACAAAATTGAAGAAATAGACTGTTCAGTATATGAAATAAAGAAACTTGTACATTGTTAAATCGTACAATGACATCAACGAGGATTTTAGATTATATTGTGCAGCTGGGTTGCTATATCATTGAGGCATATTCCAAATCTCCTTTTTACATACTTTTTGTTGTTCAATATGCTTGTATCGAAACTTCTCGGAATACATTTTCAAGCTTTGTCGTGTAATGTTTTAAAGGACAAAGTTCGATAAGGGCCTTATTCGGTCAATTTTGTTAACTGAAATTCGAACATTCAATCCAATAATTCAACTAACCTGACTTACATAATTCTAAAGATATGGTAAAACCAAATAAACAACATGCATTGATCTATACATGAAGTTATTATAAATATTTTTGTAAAGCCCTTATTGTTTTGGTGCAAAATGCATATATTTTGGAAAAAGGGGATGTATTGTTCGCCCATAAAATTGCAAAATTAAACACATTATTCATGTCCCTCTAAAGGATGTAATTTAAAAATAATAAATGTACAGGTGAACATGATCTGAACATTTAAGTGCACTAATGTCACTGGTGAAGTCACTATAACGTCATTCACATATTGATATTGACAAATGTGATAAAAATGGATTTTAAATCCTAATTCAATAAAAGAACAGAGTTCCAGTGTCCCTCGCGTTGCACACATTTTATCTTTCCAAGGTACAAGGGCAATAAAAAAAAACACACAAATCTTTTTGTTCTTTAAACTTTTGTTAATATCTTAAGAGAAATGAAAGCATCAGAGCAAATGCAATGTGATTTCTATTATCGTTTATATTTCAGGGACATAAATCATTATAAATATTTGATCAGAAACTATTTTCGAAAGTGTCAAAACATTGCTGATATATAACTGACATATATAAGTTTCATAAAATTCTGGCCAGAATTGAACACATGAGAGCGATAACATTGCAATTTTCCATATAATCAATATGTTCAAGGGTCATATTTCTTTTAAAATAATTAATCGGCACTGATTTTGAACTCTTCAAGAACATTGATGATATAAACTCAATGGTGTTACTATGTCCTTTGATTGAGTTAAGCTATTTCAGTTGATATTTTATAGTGTGTCTTTCTGTGTTGTGATGTTACACTATTGTTTCAGAAAAAGGGTGAAGGTTTGGTACCATTAAAACGTTTAAACCCGCTGCATTTGTTTGCACCTGTCCTAAGTCAGGAATCTGATGTTCAGTAGTTGTCGTTTGTTGATGTGGTTCATAAGTGTTTCTCGTTTCTCGTTTTATATAGATTAGACCGTTGGTTTTCCCGTTTGAATGGTTTTACACTAGTAATTTTGGGGCCCTTTATAGCTTACTGTTCGGTGTGAGCCTAGGTTCCGTGTTAAAGACCGTACTTTGACCTATAATGGTTTACATTTATAAATTTTGACTTGGATGGAGAGTTGTCACATTGGCACTCATACCACATCTTCTTATATCTATTATAATATAAATTTCATTAAAATCTGGCAAGAATTGTACACATTAGAGCGCTTATAAGGCAATTTTCCATATAATCATTATTTCCAAGGGTCATAACTCTTTAAAAAATTATTTATCGGCATTGATTTTCAAATTCGTCCAAGACATTGCTAATATAAACCTATGATTTAAGTTTCATAAAATTCTGGTAAGAATTGTACATATGAGAGCCCTAACAATGCAATTCTCAATATAATATATATTTCAAAGGGCATAACTCTTTTAGAATTAATTGATCGGCACTGATTTTCGAACTCGCCCAAGACATTGCTCATATAAACCTTTGATATAAGTTTCAAAAAAATCTGGCAAGAATTGTACAAATGTGAACGCTAACGATGCAATTTTCAATATAATTAATGTTTCCAAGAGGCAAAACTCTTTTAAAAATATTTAATCGGCACTGATTTTCCGTACGCGTCCAAGACATTGCTAATATAAACCTATGATAAAAGTTTTATAAAATTCTGTCAAGATTTGTACACATGCGTGCGCTTACGATGCAATTTTCCATAAAACTAATGTTTTCAAGGGCATAACTCTTTACAAATAATTGATCGGCACTGATTTTCCAACTCGTCCAAGGCATTGTTGATATAAACCTATGATATAAGTTTCATAAAAATCTGGCAAGAATTGTACACGTGAGAGCACTAACAAGACCGGACAAACGGACGGACAGACGGACGGACGGAGAGACGGACTGACGGACAGACGGACGGACGTCCTGTTTTTCAATGTCCCCTCTACGCGTTACGCCGGGGACAATATAACGTTTTGTCTTGAGGAATTAATCCGTAGTACATTAAATTGAGAATGGAAACGGGGAATGTGTCAAAGAGAAACAACCCGACCAAAGCAGAAAACAGCCGAAGGCCACCAACGGGTATTCAACACAGCGAGAAAATCCGAAACCGGAGGCGAGCTTCAGCTGGCCCCTAAACAAAAATGTGTACAAGTTCAGTGAAAATGGACGTCACACAGAATATATGTAGTCTACGAACCTACAATTTAAATTTGGGCATTTACGTATTATAGTCAAAGTTTAATTTTGTACCCTTTGGACCTCAATGTGGACAATTTGATTACAAGGCCTAAAATATAGTCTAAATACACGATTTGATTCAGTATATCAAAGAACTCCCTGTGTTGAAATTTTGTTGAAATCTAACAGAATTGAATTTTGGAACCCGATTTGGACCAATTTGAAAACTGTGCCCAAAATCGAAAATCTAAATACATGTTTAGATTCAGCATATCAAAGAACCCCGATAAGTCAATTTTTGTTGAAATCAAACAATGTTCAATTTCGGACCCTTTGGACTTATTCTGGAACAATTTGAAAACATGGAGCAAAATTTAAAAAATACACGGTTAGATTCGGCAAATTAAAGAACGTCAATAATTCAATTGTGTTATGAAATCAAACAAAGTTTTATTTTGGATCATTTGGACCCCAATATGGACCAATTTAAAACTGGGACAAAATTCAATAATCAAAATACACGGTTAGATTCAGCATATCAAAGAACTGCAAGAAATCAAGAAGTGAATTAAACCCCATTGAAATTGGTCATGAAATACGCAATTTATATTAAGATTTAGACAAGTATTGTTTTGACCTCTTTGCTAGTCCCTAATTCCTAACGGTTAGGGCCATTACCCAAAACATCAATCCGAACCTTCCTTTTGTTATGGAGCCCTGTGGTACAATTTCATAGTGATACATAGACTTATACTCAGGTTTTTGTAAGGAAACCAGAAAATCCTAGTATTTTTGACGCCCAATTCCTCAACAGGTAAGGCCATAACCCCAAAAATTAATTTCCTTTTGTGGTATGGAATTTTGTGGTAATACCATACACTTATACTCAATTAATTATTGATAGAAACCAAATGTCTTCGGTCGACTTACAACAAAAGTTCAATTAATCAATTTAATTTAAAAAAAAACTTTTGATATTCTACGTAAATAGATGAAAATATGTGCTTGCACTACAAATGTATAATCATACTTTAAAAATGAAAATTAGAATTTGCAATACTGAATCAAGATTGTTTTGAACTATAATTAAAAGCTTCCTCTTACGGGCTCATATAAGCTCTTGACATTAAACATGGAGTTGGTTTACGTTTAAATGATATTAACTATATTTTGATTGTGTATTGATGACAATGATCCTCTAAAAGGCTCCAGTCATAAAATTAATGGAAACACAAACGAATAAATATATTTTCCTAACAGTGTTCATATGATGAAATTTGATTCAATATGAATTAATACAGATATACAACTTCAAACTTGATGTAAATAAATCAGTTCTCATATGATAACAGTTGTATCGTTCATATCTAACGATTCTCTCGGCCTTCGAACGTTTTACGATTGATTGTTATGGACTATCTGTGTCACAGATGACCACGGATATGTATAAATTGTTGAAGTCACAACCCGTCCTCTTTTCCTCAAATGTTACACTACCGAGAGAGACTTGTAACCGAAATTGTACTTACCAAGAGCTTCACAAGGGATACAGCTTGTGGAGCAAGATATGCGTATCCTTTCGGAGCAACTGGGATCAATGCCAGGTTTGGGCGAGATTTGTGTAGCTCAGTCTTTAGATTTCTGTGTAGAGTTTTGCAGACTTATTTGTCTTTTGTCATCTCTAATTTTTGTCATTGCGTAGTCGGTTTTCTTCGTTTCATGACTTTTGAATGATTTCTTGGTACCTCCTGCCACTTTTTATGCCATGTTCATCGGTAAATGATGTTATTGATTACGACATTGGGTGAACGTCTATTTAGCATATGCTTTAATATTCATGCATGATTAGCATATGCATAATATGATATAGCTTATGACAATAGATGAAAATTAGAATGTAATTAATACAATTCTAGCATAAGTCTAATTTTGGACAAATTTTATTTATTGCTTATGTCTGCTTTGATTTATCATTAGCTTAACGTTATCAGCATAAGAAAATTAAATAAGCAAATATTAAATTCAGTATGCGTGACCTAAATTTCATGTTAAAAAAACAAAAATAAAGGTGCGCTGAGAAAAAATTAGTTATGTCAATATCAAATTTGTTTTTAAATGTTTAACTATTTACCTTTTTAATGTGAATATAATTAATTTTGAACAAATTAAACAGTTCATTTTGGTTTCCTGGTCCGTAAAACAAAATGTAACTTGAGATACATATTCCCAATGGATGGAAAATGGATTAACTTTAGTGAACAAATCTCTTGTCAGTATCTACAATAATAAACATACCGATAAGTCTCTGTCTTTTGGGCCCTCTAGAAAAGAAAATAAACAATGTCATTCCTTTACAGTTTTATCACATTCAAAATTACAAAACAAGAAATTAAAAGAAATGGAAGCAACTTCGCTATAAATGTCACGGGACTTCAAAATAATAGGCTAAGTCTGGGGTTAAACAGACATCAAGACTTTATTAAATCTGCATGGAGTTTTATGAATCTTAGGCAGAGATAGTATTTGGAGACACAATCTGATATTTAGATTTTTTTTTGATAAACGAATTGCTTTGTAATCTAAATTTAGATACAGTTTGGGTTAAGTTCTTAATATATTAAATAGCTAGTCAAACCGTTATTGAATTTTAAAACATTTTCATAATCTAGAGGTAGCACCGTGAACAAAATTTTATTGTTTTGCATTTATTTTAATTTTATTTTATTTGAAAGATAATTAAACTTATATTTTGCCATCAACATTTCACTGTGACCCTTATAGCAGCAATACCAGAAACGACACAAGTTTTCGCGACACCATTTACATTTTTGTAGATATTCACAACGATTCTAATTTTGTAGAAAATTGTTAAATGACTATTGCTCCATGACTGTGTGATGGTTTCGAATATACTGTATCAAGCTTTTATGTCATGTATATCATGATGAATAACCGTTGTTTTCTCAGCTTGTGATAGAAGACAACTTTTGAGAGATCGTTGTTACATGTTAAAGTATATGCATACCTTTGACTAGTTTATGAATATCTTGTATGTCCTCTTTAATCTTAGCATTTGAGGTCTCTAGAGCATCTATTCGTTTTCCATTTTCTCATCTTGCATGATTTGTCTACAAGTCTTGGAATTGATTGCCTAGTAGTTCTATGTTGTAAATCTATATTCTGAAATTGAAATAAATATAACGTAAAGATGAGTTTTCTGATTAACATTTCAAATTACATAAAAAGGGATGAAAAGTTTGATCACATGGATAGGGTTTAGGCAGATATTGGTTTAATAAAGATTAACGATTGCCCAATTAATATCTTTCAAACATCATTGTTTTTACCCTATCAATTATTATTCCCTTTGTCTTTAAATCTTTAGCTATAGTATAGTGTTTGATATAGTATAGGAGACAAATATATGTCAATATACTGTTGAAAGTTGACATATTCTGGGCTGCTGAATATAAATATTACATTTGAAGTTGTTGCGCACATCAACACACTGTCATCAGTCAAAGAGAAAACAAAGAGCTGATAACTGTTTGGGGTGATCGAGGAAGAATGTTGTTACAATCAGTACTAATTGATACGATCACTCTCTAAAAGGAAAAAAAATATTACGGAATAATACAAACCTGGTATATTAGCGGGAATATGTTAATAATTAAAGGTGTACATGTTACAGTGAATTTGTATATCAGTGATTATGTAGAATCCTAAAATTTTCAGGGATTATGTAGAATCACTGGCTAGTTTAGTCACTAGAAAAAAACGTCAGGAATTATACATAATAACTGAAATGAAGAATTAGTTTTATTTATAAAGACTAGAGGCTCTCAAGAGCCTGTGTCGCTTACCTGACTCTACTTTGATTTTAGAAATCATGTAAAGATAGATAAAAATCATAACAGATACCCAAATAATGATTGAGGCCAAATTTGGTTTAATATTGGTCCCGTTATTTAATAAAATATCCTGGTGGCCATCTTGAACAGTAAATCGGCAACAAAGTAGCAGCACTTGGTCAGCACCTCATAAGGAACATTCATGCCAATTTTGGTTTTATTCCATTAAGTGGTACTCTAAAAGAAGACATTTGTATATATTTCCCATAGGGTCCTATGTTAAACTAAGTCCCCCTTGGCAGCCATCTTGGATGATGGACTGACTGCAAAGTAACAACACTTGGTCAGCACCTCATAAGGAACATTCATGCCATGTTTGGTTTCATTCTATTCAGTGGCTCTCTAAAAGAAGACATTTGTGTGTATTTCCCATAGGGTCCTATGTTAAACTAAGTCCCCGCTAGCGGTCATCTTAGATGATGGATAGGCTGCAAAGAAACAATACTTTGTCAACACCTCATAAGGAACATTCATGCCATGTTTGGTTCCATTCCATTCAGTGGTTCTCTAAAAGAAGACATTTGTATGTATTTCCCATAGGGTCCTATGTTAAACTAAGTCCCCGCTGGCGGCCATCTTGGATGATGGATTGACTGCAAAGTAACAACACTTGATCAACACATCATAAGGAACATTCATGCCATGTTTGGTTCTATTCCATTCAGTGGTTCTCTAAAAGAAGACATTTGTATGTATTTCCCATAGGGTCCTATGTTAAACTAAGTCCCCTGCTGGCGGCCATCTTGGATGATGGACCAACTGCAAAGTAACAACATTTGGTCAGCACTTCATAAGGAACATTCATGCCATGTTTGGTTTCATTCCATTCAGTGGTTCTCTAAAAGAAGACATTTGTATGTATTTCCCATAGGGTCCTATGTTAAACTAAGTCCCCGCTGGCGGCCATCTTGGATGATGGATCGGCTGCAAAATAACAACACTTGGTCAGCACCTCATAAGGAACATTCATGCCATGTTTGGTTTCATTCCATTCACTGGTTCTCTAAAAGAAGACATTTGTATGTATTTCCCATAGGGTCCTATGTTAAACTAAGTCCCCCGCTGGCGGCCATCTTGGATGATGGACCGACTGCAAAGTAACAACACTTGGTCAGCACCTCATAAGGAACATTCATGCCATGTTTTGTTTCATTCCATTCTGTGGTTCTCTAAAGAGAACATTTGTATGTATTTCCCATAGGGTCTTATGTTAAACTAAGTCCCTGCTGGCGGCCATCTTGGATGATGGACCGACTGCAAAGTAACAACACTTGGTCAGCACCTCATAAGGAACATTCATGCCATGTTTTGTATCATTCCATTCAGTGGTTCTCTAAAGAAGATATTTGTATGTATTTCCTATAGGGTCCTATGTTAAACTAAGTCCCCGCTGGCGGCCATCTTGGATGATGGACCGACTGCAAAGTAACAACACTTGGTCAGCACCTCATAAGGAACATTCATGCCATATTTGGTTTCATTCCATTCACTGGTTCTCTAAAAGAAGACATTTGTATGTATTTCCCATAGGGTCCTATGTTAAACTAAGTCCCCCGCTGGCGGCCATCTTGGATGATGGATCGGCTACAAAGTAACAACACTTGGTCAGCACTTCATAAGGAACATTCATGCCATGTTTGGTTTCATTCCATTCAGTTGTTCTCTAGAAGAAGTTCAAAATGTAAAAGTTAACTACGACGACGACGACGGACGACGACGGACGCCGACGGACGACGGATGCTAAGTGATGAGAAAGCTTACTTGGCCCTTTGGGCCAGGTGAGCTAAAATGAATAAAAGTCAAATAATTTATTCTATGAAATCATATTAAAACATCATTATAAACATCAATTGTAAAATGTTAAGCACAATATATTAAAATGATAACCTCAGTATATTAAAATGTAAGGCACACTATATTAAAATGTTAGGCACAATATTTTAAAATTGCAAACAATACATGTAGGAATGTTGATATTATTAATTTTGATGTCTTCAATGTTATCTCTAAACCCTGTGTTGGTTATATCTTTAAGATCATCCTCTGTGCTTAAAAGCAAAATCATTTCAGGATCTTTGAATTATTGATAATCCCTGAAATCATATTAAGGAATTTGTAGAATAATTATTAAAATGTTCAGTGATTATGTAAAATCACTGGTCATTTTCAGGATTGTATCTAATCACTAATGATTTTAGTGATTCTACATAATCCCTGAAAATCAGGGATTCTATATAATCCCTGATTATACAAATTCACTGTAACATACACATATTTAGGTATGGAATAGCACAAAATGACAGATATTCTCTCGTTTCTAAATTTTAGTTTCAGCGTTTAGAAGTTCATTCAAATTTCATTACAGCAGTGTGTATTTTCTCCTTTTTTGAGATTTTGTTGCGTTTTGCATCTTTTCAGCGTTAATTTTTAGTTTAAGATATCTAAATACTAAGATATAGCGATATAAGCATATTCCAGAAGAAGATGTGTTTCAATATCGTTTATCATTCATATGGTCTAAATTATTATAATATCATAATATTATAAATTAACTGTTTTACAATTCTATGAATTTTTCGAAATACTTAGGATTTTTGTCCCCAGTAATATATTACCCTAGCTGTAATAATTATCGGCAAAACTTTTAGGAATTTCGGGTCCTCATCGCTCTTTGACTTCGTACTTTATTTGGCCTTTTACTTTTTGGATACGTGCGTCACTGATGAGTCTTTTGACGCGCGTAAATTTTAATCCTCGTATCTATGATGAGTTTATTATTAAACATTCCTTAAAGATGCTATCTGACATTTTAGCCTCTCTTACATGTGCAAAGTTTTAAACTTCTCAGATCAATTAGGTTGTCTGTATTTTTCTTCATATGACTGCAATGGTAACGTTGAATAATTGCTATTTACCTGACAAAAGAGAACTGAACATATTATTCCTCCATTCATTTTAGTGATAATGGGTCTATGACATGGAAAATGAATGTCAGGGGACACTGGAAGTTTAATGGAAGAGTCTGGCTTGGTTACTAGTGTGAGAACAAGGCTTGTCAAAATTTCTTGAACCCTACATAACTTCTCAGAAGACATAGAACATTATTCAAAATTAGGAGAACGAATATTATTACAAAGTAATATAAATTGTCATTCTTCTTTCATTCTATGAAAATACAATGTTATGAACATTGATGATTTTATACCTATCAATATTACCTCATTTATAGCTTCATTTCTGTTGATGTTCTCAAGGAGTATATTTTGATAATGGGAACATAGTCTAGCATCTATAGGCCTGGAATGAAGATTGGTTATAGCGTCTTTCACTTTTGGGCTTTTCCACAAAAGCTAGCAATATCCAGTACACACTCCTCGGTCTTTTAGAAAAATCTTTGAAATTGGAATCTGATAGTTTGGCGTTTGTTACATGACCAAAGTTTATATTTCTAAATTCGACTAATTTTTCGACACTGTTTCTTACTGAGCAGCACAACTTTAGAATCAGTACTTGAATTTCGGGATGCATATCTTTAATATCTATTCCGGCCTAGCTGCAACAGAACAAATACTGGTTGTTCCGGTTGATATTCTCCTTCTGTCGTTTATACAAGGCAACAGGACGGCACTGAACATACCCTCCATTCATTTTCAGTGATAATTGGATAATCACGTGGGATAATGAATCCAGTGGGACATTGACAACACTTTTGGTTGTTTTTCCAGAGATGATAGATGACATGCTTGTTCAAATTAAGAAATTGTTCTACTGTTTGGCCCTGAGCGGTTAAAATCGTGAACCAAAATACATCTAAACAACAATTCACTAACAAACATCTTGCAAGTGATATATCTAAAACTTCTGTTGTGATACTAACTTTTGATTTACTGCAGCAGAAATCGGTACAGTTTGTTGCCGTATGACTAGATAACTTGTTGTGTTTATCAAACAATAACTCCAACTGAGAAGGATATATGATTCGTTTTCTTTTAGGCGGTGAATTGTGACACTGACAACATTTTGAATCATAGCATAAATGGTAGATTTCATGTTGATTCTGGTTGAGAAGTTCTTCGAATGTAAGATGTTTGTTTCTTAGATTTAAATCAATCAGATCTTGTAATGCCTCTTTGAATGATCTACTATCAGGATTGCGTATCGTAAAAGTTTTCCTGCTCTTTAGCAAAGGTTGACAAAGCCATATCTAAAGTGAAAAACAACCACTGATAAATTAAACAAGATGTCACGATAAAGACAATTATTGGTGTTCTAGCTGTCTGTATCGCTCTGTGAGTAACTTTGACCTGGATATATCACCGACGTCATAATAAATGAACCGACGTTGAAAAGTTTGACATGAACACTGTTTTATTTCATACAAAAGACACAAATACAATCCGATAATCGATTATCAGATTATCATTTTATTTATATTGTTTAATATCAGCTGCTCGACACAATATGAAGCCTTTTGAACTCGTTCGCTCAGTCGACAAAAAGCGTTATATTTGTGACTCGCAGCTGATATTGTACAATATCAATATACAGATAACCTGATAATTGGTACGTATTTGCATTCTCCTAAATTGCTAACCATAGTCAATGTTTTCAATCTGCAAAATCATATGGCTGTTGTGCAATTGTGCCATCTTTTCACCCGAACGTTGCTATTTTGTTTCTCCTACATTTAAATGAAGGGTATTCGATGGAAGGTTGTTTCAGAAACGGATGTCAAGTGCAAATGAAAAGGTATCGTATGGGTATTTTAAAGATAAGACACGGATTGACGTAACAACCCGAATAGTTGTTTTGAAGTTAATTGTAAAGTATATGCATAAAAGAATGAAACGTATTAAAGCTTCCGTCCTTGGTCATGTTTCGGGTTATTATCATTGAAATACATGTAGTGGAAGGTAGTTTAACGAAATAAATTTCTTAAATAGGCCCTGAAATTACAAATATAAAACAATTCAAAGGAGAAAACTAATGACCTGATTTATGTACAAAACAATGAACGAAAGACAAATATGATATACAGCAACAAACGACAACCACTAAATTACAGACTCCTGACTTTGGACAGGAACATACATAATGTACATGTATTTATTTCTTTTGCAAGTCGAATATACATATATGAATAAGCGCTTTCGATATATTTATCATAACGTATTTCCTTTAGTGTTTATTTGCATTTTACATGGATTTTATCTACTACGTTTTTCTTGTTATGCACGACTTGTTTCAATAACGTTTAGCTAGTCATTTGTACACAATATAAGAATGAAATAAATATTTGAAACTGAGAAGTATTCGTATACTGCTGAAACATACATATTTGTTTGTTAGGTATTTCATCAAATTTGATTCGATCTTCCAGCAATTTTGATTCGAACGTCATTGATGAGTCTTTCGAAGTCGATACGCGAGTCTGTCCTACCAGATTATATGCATGGTATCATTGATGATGTTGCCTGATCGAAAACATTTATGATCATATTCCATTATTATACCATACAGAAATGATGGATGTGCACTGACAAAATTGTCGATAAAAAGTATAACAATGTGCAGATAGAGATATCAAATTTCAACAACGAATGTGTAACCCTGAGTACACTGGTAAATCTACAACATTGAAGTATGAGCATATGTGACCTTAAAACTGGGGAAAATTAAAGCATATTTTATGGGTAAATCTCACTGTCCACATGATGTGATGAGATTGGAACTATAACATATATTTCTAAAAGTAAAATATTTCAGAATTAACCATGTTAATGCATCGCGTGCCAGGCTAACGGACAAATTATTGGTATAACCTATACTTTCATGGATAATATCCTATTTTGTAACCCCAAGACGAGTTGCTTACTTCACGAACCAGCCAAGCCATATGTTGTTTCATTTTACTTAAATAATTCCTGAAACCGACATCGAAAGTTTAGAAAATGAACTAACAAAACTAATTAAATCTTATGATCTTATGATTTAAAAATTTAAAACCATACTTTTCCGCATGATAAATAAAATAAACAAACACAGTAGCTAACATTAATTTAGTCAAATCATCTCCTTAAAGGTAAAACTTTTTTCTACAATGAAAAACAAGAAAAGCATGAAAAGGTTAATTCATGAATAAAAGGAGCTCGTATTTGAATAATAAAAGATAAGATTGATCTAAAATGAAATTCGAACTGCACACAGATTTATATATTTCAAATATGTAGGTAAAATTAATTGGGTTATGGATTCTATAACAGAACATTGCTTAAATTCGTGTCCATATGTTGCTGACAAAAGGTGACAGTTATGACCTGTGTTTTGTGTTTAATTGGCAAGGCAACTGCTAACCAGTATTCCTCACGAATTTTTGAAAATATATGGAAACTGCACCCTTCAATATCAGATATTACGTTTATATTTGATTTTGAAGATGTGCCTGTACGACCACTTTCTCACTATTAGTGTATCTTTATTTTGAAACAGTAAGAACTTTCCATTTTGTTATAGATTAAGGCAACAGTAATTATACGACGTTCAATTTTCGCAAATCGATTAAAAGAAGACAGATTAAGGTAACAAACAAAACTGCGGGTATCGCATGAACTCCAAAAGGAGCGACTCAGGGTGCGTCGACAGTGGAAGCATCTCCTGCTATGCATGCATCACTTGCCATACGAATTCACATTTAATAAGAATATCACAATCTGGAATAGGACACAATCGGTTACTTTACAGATCAGACAACCATTTTGGTATATAAAGATCTAAGACCGCGAAAACCTATCGCTAGTAAGTTGAGACACCGACGTATTATATTGGTCAACCAATTCGTGATTGTGAACGCAATATTTATGAATTGTCGATTTCAGACGTGCTTTCTCATTACTCTGTTGGAGCACATCACTGTTAATTATTGTATAAAAATGCACAAACATGACGTATTAACTGATATCTTAATTTGTTTTGCATTCAATTCTGCAAAACTGCAAAACAACGGATATACGAAATAGAATCATATAATGTGTGTGTTTATTTTTATCTGGGTCGTTTTCGCGTATTGGAGCACATGTGTATGTTGAACATTATTGTAATATTGTATATCTTTTATTATAAAATGTCGAGAGACTACATTTCAAGTTTGTTAATCCTGATGTGCACCAATATATAAGGAGAACACATAATTGAAGTGAAATAATTACATTATCCCTTAAAAAGTTTTGGTAATGACATTTTTTCAACATTTAATACTTTCGGTATATACTTTAAATACCAATATCTATATAGAATACAGCGTTACGTGATATTATATTTAACAATAATAAATATTTGGTTTCAAAGACGTATCCGAACGAATCAAATGTATTGTGTAGCTTCCTGTTACTTCCATATATGTCAAATCAATTCTGCCGCTTACATTTTATGATTAGGTGGTTTTTTTCAACGCAAGGTCAATACAAGCTCTTGTAAGCTTATGGTGAAATAAACCCATCTAAAAGAGGGAGATGTGGTATGGTGGCTAATGAGATAATTTTGATTAGCGACCAAATGACGTGATCAAATATAGGTTACCGTACGACCTTCAACAATCCATCCCGAATTATAGTTGATTTCTAATACTCAACGTACGAAACTTATTGGACAAGTTATTGTCAACCTAAAATATTTTTAAATACCTTGCTCAAGTTTAAACAAGGTATTCCAATACTATGATAAAATGCTCCGCAGGTCGCGGCTTGATACGAACGCTGAGGTGGAACCCTGAACAGTTGGGGCAAGTTTGGACACAACATTCAAGCTTGATAAAGCATAGAATTTGGATTATGGTTAAATATTGACACAGCATAGGTTTCTGACACAGAATGAATGCAATCTAAAAACTTAAAAATTGAAACTGGATACTTACCTATTATGGTCCAATATCCAAATTCTAAATAAACAGTTAGATTCAGCATATCAAACAACACACATAATTCATTTTTTTATGAAATCAAACAAAAAGTTTAGTTTTAGACCCTTTGGACCTCAATGTGGACCAATTTGATAACGGGGCCCAAACTCCAAAATATAAATACACGGTTAGATTCAACATATGAAAGATATTCATATATTCAATTTTTGTTGAAATCAACTTCGAATTGGACCAACTTTAAAACTGAGCACAAAATCAAATCTAAACATGTTTAGATTCAGCATATTAAAGAACCTGAATAATTCGATATTTATTCAAATCAAACAAAGTTAAATTTTGAACCCCGAATTGGACCAACTTTAAAACTTGGACCAAAATAAAAATCTAGATATATATTTAGCTATCCATTTGTTTGATGATTGTGAGCTTTTGATTTTGCCATTTTATTAGGGACTTTCCGTTTTGAATTTTCCTCGGAGTTCGGTATTTTTGTGATTTTACTTTTATATGTTTTTACGTATTAAAATTGTCAGTTTGCATTGCACATTCAGTGCCTATTATCAATAACACATATGCATTATTGAATGTACCTCATCACGTAATATTAGAGGTTGCATTTAACAAGCTCAAAAGGTAACTTCAATCACTAAAATCTTTTGCTATATATACTAATGATGACTATAGTTTGGTATGTACACTTTTATTTATGATGTACAAATATTTTTTATTATACGTTTTATTTGCTTATGTCCGAACCATCATCTGTGGTTAATGCTATTTCATTATAACGAAGTTGCAGTTGTTAGATGTTTTGTTCTTTGTATTTAATATCTTTCCAAGACGCAGATTTTAGTAGAGTCCCTAATGTAGTTAACTTAAGCTTTGTATACAAAGATTTGTATAATTGCCACAGACCAAATGACGTAGATGTTAGCAGCTAAAGGCTATCGTACGGGCTTCAACAACTAGCAAACCTTATTCCGCATGACAAAGCTATAAAATGACCCCAACATTAAATATGCATGTTTAGATACTGTCTTATTAATTTAGGTTGAACATAGATCTTCTATGATTTAATAAAAGTATAAATTATATAAAATGACGAAATTTGAAATGAACAATATTAAAATGGATATAAAAATCCTTTTAATTTACTTAATGTTGTTGCTTTATTTCAGAAGGATACTCATGGACAATTCAAACATTTTTACATTTACATTCTACATTATTTGTAGATTCACTCATGTATTATTCCGCTTGCTCAATTTCATTAAGTTGCGAAATTATTACCAATTGATTGAACAATATTCATGCTTCTTGTTTCTGTTATACCGAAAAGTTAAAACTCCAACAATTTGTTTCTGTTGTAATATTTCATTTGAATACTATGATAGTGGTCCCTTCGCATATTCGATCAAACACAGTCAAGTTTACGACTGTGTTAAAGATACAGGTTGACCATAGTTTATCTGTGTGTTTTCAACAATAGAAACAATTTAACATTTACATTACTGCAGAAATGTTCTTATGGTGATGCTTTCAAATACTTCATTTTAAATGATTTTTCAAAGTGTTGATTATGAATAACCTTCTAATTGATCATATCAGTGATTAATTTTTGTTAAGGATAGAAAAGCCTTTAATGTTTACGACGTGATGTATGTTTTAGACGGAAAGGTAGTATTTCCTAGGCCATAGAGATAATGATAGCCTTTTAGAATTTTCACTACATTCTAAAACAGATCCTGAACCTACATTCACAGTCAACTGAAGTTCCACCTTTGTATCATTACATCGGAAACCAATAGGAAAAGACAAATCACGGTATATAATTCAATTTCAATGTAATGGTAAAGTAAAAATAAACAGGAAGGTAAAGATTCAAAACAACAAAATAACGGACGGACATTTTTTTATAGTAGAATACATTGCATGTTTTGTTTGTGTTATCATATCACATGGATAGAAAAGTAAACATACAATGTTGTATCAATTTTCATTATGGTAATACTAAGAGTGTCCTTTCATTGATTTTAGTCTTTCATTTCATCTAACAATCCAGTTTATTAACCAAGGTTCTATCCTTGATGTATTGAATATATTTATGAATTATCCCATTTGATATTAGAAATTCATGCATTTGAAGAGCTTCCGTCGTCAACTTGGAATTATCCATAACATCAACAGTCCCTGGTTTTTCTGCATCAGATGCATATTTCGACAATTAACGACTCTTCAATTTTGATTGTTATCAAATTATTTGAAAATAAACAATTGTATACAAATGTTCAAGAATCGATAGAATTGACAAGATATCAACATACAGTATGGTGAAGAAAATTGATGCCACGAAAATTATAAATGTTGATAAACTCCCTTGAAAAAAAGAAGGCATAGCAAATACGCTAGGATTAAACAAGTGTGCCAACATTGTATTATTTCAATTAACGATTTAATTTTTATGAGAATTAAGGTAGAACTTTATCTTGATCATTGTGTTCCTACTTCCTATGTTATAAATATACATATATACATACATGATAGGTTTTGTAAGATATATATGAATATACAAGTTGATTACGTACGACGATATATCATCTTTAGCACCGCAAGCAGTACAAAATAGTTTGCATTTACCTTAAGCATGTTAAGCAATAGCCGACTAGCATTACTCAAATTTTGCTGAAACATGTGATTTAATCTAGTCAGGAGTGAAACTGCGACATTTTGAAATCGAGACGAAAATTACAGGGACCAAATGGTCAATAAGTGCAACTCTAGACTATGAAGAGCATTCCACGTCACGTATTCAACATCTATCATGTTTAATGTCATATTAAAAGTTTTAGGTCAACCAAACCCTCCTTTTATCATACCGTTGTTGATTTTTTAAATCACGAAACAACAATTGTTTAAAAACCAAAACACCATGACAGGAAACTAAAATAATGAAAAGACAAAACACTGTCTACGTAACACGAAATAGAAAACCCTAGAGTCGAACCCCACCAACAATCTTGTGTGATCTAAGGCACTTTGGAAAGATGGGCATATCCTGATCAACATATTGCATCCGTTGTTTTGCTCGCTACTAATACAAATTCTGGTGTACATCTCATTCGGGGTTGTCACAACGTCGTTTGCACTTGTCGTTTGTTGTTTATTTTGAAATATTACATTCTTCCTTATTATTTCATTCTTATTACTACAACAAATTTTCCAAAGACATTAATGTTCTTGTCTTTTGCATTTATAAAGATAACGCGAAAATAAACCATCGAAATTTTTGTTATACAGCTACTTCAACACATGTAATGATTATAGTATTTGATGGCAAATAAGAAAATATCATGGTGAATTTAAAATCCTTTCATTGTAATGGTATTCCAACCTTCGTAACCTTCATTAAGAACATTTTTAAAATGATTCTGCTATTACAGGAATCTTTATCCCCATCTTCTATGACCCATGTTTATTTGTAATTGAAAATTTGATACATGTTTGTATTGCTTCATATGCAATGTACAGGTTTAACTATAAATATGAAAATACGGCAATATTATGTGAATGCAAATGCAAAAAACTATCAATAGACAAAAGAACAAAGAAATGTTAGTTTTATTTATTTTTTTTTTTTGAATAAGTGTTAAAACGTAAGCTCTTACGATAGGAAATGTTTGAAAATATTTTTTTTCACAACAGACAATTACTATTCTAAATATGCCCTTTATTTCTAATACTATCTTCATCAGAGAAATTGCTTCTTTGCAAATTCATAATGCAATATTTTAGAAATTTTATAATATGTTATAAGTCACATAGCATATCAGTCAGTAAAACGTATGTAAGTGAAAGGCACTTTTAGGAAACAGAAATATTAAATGGAAGATTTTGAAAAAAAACAGAAAAAATGAAATGCTTCTGTTAGTTTTTGTCTAAATGGTGTAATCACTTTTGTATTCCTTCTTCACAAAAAAGAAGACTGTTTATAAAACTTGAGAGACACTAATAACAAATATGAACATTTCCTCTTGTTAATCATTCCTTCATCGTTTCCGGTTTAAAGTAATTGCAGCTATCTTCATACGACCGAATTCCTGCAAATATTGTCATTCTCAGTTGAATTTATTACTGAAACTTGTTACATTCGTATTACTTTTTCATAACATTTAAATATCGTCCTTATAAGTATTATATTTTAACAGCCTCATAACAAACATTCCTATCTACAACTTCTAGTAGTATATATTTACTTTTATTTGGTTTTATCTAGTTTAGGTTTAAATGATATTGTTCAAAGTTAAATGATACGTTACCTTCCTCATTGATCATATCGGTGTGAAATGTTGTGAAAATTAATGAACCGTCTAACACTGATAATGACACTTGATAATAATATGCAATCATGTGGAAAACCCTTATTTCAATTTACAATATAAACATTGTGTTATATTATTAAGTTAAATGCATCAATCTTAATTGATATAAATAAAAGAACGATATTCAAATAATCTCACATCTAGATAGTACATACATGAAAGAGAGGCCAACGATGCCAAAGAAACATTCAAACTCATCAGTCGAAAATAAACTGACAACGCCATGGCAATATTTGAAAAGGACAAAAACAAACAATAGTATACAAACCAAAACAAAAGGTATGCTTTAAAAGTAAAATAACAAAATACCAAACTCTCAGGAAAATTCACATCGAACAAATGGATAACAACTGTCATATTCCTGACTTGGTACAGGCATTTTCTTATGTAGACAATGTTAGATTAAACCTGGTTTTATAGCTAGCTAAAACCCTTACTTGTATGACAGTCGCATAAAGTTCCATGGTATTGGCAACGATGTGTGAACAAAACAAACAGATATAATAGGTAAAATGTCAAAATAGGGTACAGCAGTCAACATTGTGTTATAATCTTGATCACTATAAAACAAACAAATATGTCAACAAAGAAAACAAAAGGCATTTAGACAAAGCACATTAGCAAAACGAAAAAAAAGAATACACAAATTTATCATAGCACAACATGCACAATAACACAATGACAGGATGTATAAGTACCGAGCCACGTCAAATGGATATTACCAAAATAGACTAAATAGTAAAAGTAATAATTTACAAAGACAAATAAAGAATACTATAACGCGTTATTAAGATGATAAACAACGCCAGTACCTAGAATCTATTCTTCAAGATCATCGTGTATTTTAACAGAAAGGCAAACTATACCAAAGGGACATTCAAACTCATAAATCGATTTTAAGCTGACAACGCTATAACTATATATAATAAAGACAAACGACAGTACACAAAACACAACATAGAACACTAAAACTGGGCAATTCGAACCCCATCAAAAACTGGGGTTAGCATTATCTCAACGTATACATTACTTTCACGTACGTTTAGCTACAATTCAAGATCGGCCAAAAGGCATTGGCGTTGCATCAAGTCGCAACCTCAAATGTGACAAAATCTCATATCGACAACTCTTTCGATTTCCTAGGAATTGCGATAACAAGCTAAGTTCAAAATTAAGAACATGATCTCGACTTTGACTTTGGCTCCGATTATCTTTTATGGTCTAAGGACTTCATATGAAAATACTCCATGACTCAGATTTTATGAGTTACAACAACATACCACAAAAGAAGGGAACCAATGCAGTCCTTTAAAAGTACACCATGAGGAAAAAATAAACGTTTATTGATTTCTGACGTGAAGGAGTAGCAATAAATACAGTATACCTGGAGAGAACTATCGTATGAATAAGTCTTTGTCTGAACAAGGACACCACATCAAACGAATGGGAATAAACTGTCATATTCTTGACTTGGTACAGACATTTCCTTGTGAAAAAATGGTGAATTTAACCCTTTATTAAAACAAATCCGGGTTACAAACTAAAACCGAGTGAAACACATCAACTATAAGAGGAAAACTGAAGTGCAACAAAAACAAACGCTAACATACATAGAAACGAACTATTTGATAACAACTGCTATAACATATTATCCAACCGAAACCATAACAGAAACATCAAAAATAAATACATGAATGTTGGATGTACAAAATACCGAGACACGTCGTATAGCAATGCAAATTCACAATCGGTATAACAGTCATATTTGGGAATAGGTCACGTTCGGTACTTAGCAGACAGACGACATAGATGTTAAACCACAATCTAAGACGTGGTAAAATGTCATTAGTTAGTTCAGACACAGATACATTGTATAGATCAACCAATTCGTGATGGTGTCCATAAAATTTAAGTAGTGTCATTTTAATCTTTCCTCCTCATAACTCTGTTGGAGCAGTTTCTGCGTAAGGAGCACACTTCTGTATATGAAGTATAGTGTGAACATGCACGAGCAAAACATATCAATTGAGATATGTAAACACCATACGACGGAGCAGAGGGTATGTTACTGTTGTGAAATTGAAAATTGATAATTGGGAAGTTGAAATCATCCCGTTTGTCATAGATTTTAGTGTGAAGTCGTCCATCTGTGTCAATATTGAGGAAAAGATCAAGGTATGAAGCAGTCCTTCTTGCATCAGTAGTATCCGTAGTTTCAAGTTCACTGGGATATATGAGATGCAAGTACTGACTGAAATATGGGTTATTCAGTGATAGAACATCATCAATATATCTGAAAGTAAAATTAAAGAATTTTGCAAGGTGCCTTTTCTCTTTGTCTTTAAGAAGGTTATGAATAAATTCTGCTTCATACGATTACAAGAACAAGTCGGCCAGAAGGGTGCACAATTAGTACCCATTGGAATACCGACTGTCTGTTGAAATATCAATCCTCAAAACTCAACAAATATATTATTATATAAACAAAACAAACATACATAATAGACAACAATGTCAAAAATGGGAAACAGCAGTCAACATTGTGTTATAATCTTAATCACTATAAAACAAACAAATATGGCAACAACGAAAACAAAATGGTATATCGACAAAGCACATAAGCAAAATGAAAGTGAGACCTAGGCATACTATTTCAGGTGTGGTTGGTGTCAACAATAACGTTTGGGATGTGGAACATCAGCAAGAAATCTTTTATTTAACAGTCAGTTTTAATTTAGTGTACCATTATGTAATGTTGTGAAACCTATTACTTTGAGTTTGTATGTCTGAAAACAATATGTATTTTTGATAAGGATAAACCCTTTTGATTTCAAAATGTTAGATTTGATCGAGATCTTTAAAACGTTTTTGTCCATGGTACATTTGACTTATTATGTGTAAGCACCTAATGAATGAATATAATGGCAACTTTATAATTGACTTTGGTAATTTATTTTCATGAGTAAATGCTCTTAATTTCAATCGTCAACTTATGATACAATTTTATATTCATGCTAAGTTATTAGCTTGACACATTATATCTTCTAAATTATTGTTGAGCTGTTGCCATCTTTTGACTTCCTTTTGAATAAGGTGTTTAAAACAGATTAATGAAACACTAAAGTAAATTCCAAACCAAAGCTATCTTAATTGTCAGTTCCTCTTATATATAGTTGATACTATAAAATTAAGTTTCAGTCCTCACAAATTTAACATGGTCATTGCTGTTTATATAGATAGAAAATTATTAATCTATAATAAGGAGATTGGGTGTTTAGACCTGACTCGGGATTAATTTTGGCTAATGCTGTCCTCTTTACTTACGAGGTTATAAAACATTTCTGATACTTGCTTAAATGTTGCAGTCTTTGTCTACTTCTAATAGGTACATTTCCAAGCTTTTAACAACTTATCAATAGGTTAACTAGTAGAGAAAATATGAAGCTGCTAGTAGACCAAAGATTTAGAAAATTGGTGTACTCATAAACATGAATTATACTTACTGGGTCTGAATGGATGAAGCGATAAGTAATGCATTTCAGTGTTCGTGTCCCTCTTTGTAAGACATAAGGATGCTAGTTCGTTGGCAACAACCTCCAGTTTAATTAATACTTATTCTTACACATAACGACGATGTATGAAAATGTTGTCGCACTTTTCTCAGGAAGTGCAATTTAGGCCTTGCACTACATTTATCGTACTCAGAAGTCAATCAATCAAATTACTGTATTAACTGTTTCGGGCGCAAGTATTGGGTAAAGTTCAAACACCATGAACCCAGGGAATTATGGAGTTTTGAATCACTTTGCATGTGAGCATGCTTTATCGTGTGATGCGTTTTCTCATCCATTGATCATCAACTTCCTTTTACCGAATACTTTTAGCGGGATATTAGTTGTGAGCAATAGCTCACAGTTCAACTTAATTCACTACTGGTATATAAAAAATGTTGCATATTCGTAGGAATCTTAGCGGAAAATGGAATAAAATGATTGTCATAATATTGATAAAAACCAACAATATTAGTCCTACGAAGTATGAGGTTGTTATGTAATTTCAATGTTAAAAAAAGAAGAAAGACAACTAGCTTTATTTTTCTATGAACCCATATGTGTATTTTGGTTTTAGGTTCGTCCAACAAGGCGTGCGTTTACATGGTTTCATGGATTAGATGGTTGCTACTTCAATCTGTCACACATTACTACAACCGAGTCTTATGATACTACCAAGTAGAACTTGTCATGAACAATCCGATATATTTTCAGAGCACATGAGTTCAAGACTTTGTACTGTCAGTCTATCTCCAGTCTTCTAGTTTTGTGGACTTTCATTCGTCTTTTCCTCGTTTTATTGGCTACTTGGTGTCGTTACCTTCTTTTGTCTCCGGCTACACATGTCTTGATGGAATAGTAATAGTTTTTGACAGTCCGTTCGTCTATCCGAAACACAACATTTCCCAGAGACCACTTGACAGACAGCTTTCAAACTTGGTAGAATTATTGTTTATTACATTCTCTTGATCATACTTTACCGCCATTTTGACAATACAATTCTTGCGAAAGTTTTGGGACCATTTCTTCTATTGTACCACAATGAGTTACAATGGATTTGAATTTGCTCAGATTGACTAGGTAGAATTGCTTATCATTATGTGAAGACGATCATAGTCTATACCTTGATTTGTACTAGAAATGTTTTGCATGTATTATGGAAGGATAGTTTGAAGCGCTAATACTTGGTACAGTATTTGACAATACGATATCGTCATTTTGATTTGACGATTTACACCGGAGTTATTGAACTTTGACATAATTATGGATTATTGTAACACAATGACACCTCTTAATGCGAATCTTATGATGGTTTGATAAAACTCGTAGACGGTATAAATCTCGTACAACAGTTGTGTAGGGAAATAGACCTTTGCACTTGGATTTGAAATATACAGCTATCTTTATTTTTATCAAAAGTGGACATATAATACAATACGATTCACACAATGACCTTATGAACGCACTCCTCTGAGATGTTTTGATAGAAAACTTCCATAATTGTAAAGATTGCTTGCTTTCATGTGTAGTTAAGTATACAATAGTATCATTTTGTTTTGAAAGTTGTTATGCGACTTCGACCATTTTCCCCGAACATATTTCTAACACAGTGACACCTTAAGCTTGTGAAGGCAACCTCCTCAATGACATTGTACTAGTGTGCTCGCGTCGAGTGCGGAAGTCGTAGTTTCTATCCCCGACTGGGTCAAACCAAAGACCTGAAATTGGTATTTATTGCTTCTCCTCTAAGCACGCTGTATTTAGGAGCATAACAAAAGACTGTCTGCCTGCAGTCAGAGTAATAAGTCTGGGTAGGGTGACATGGCTTCCTGCGGACTGTTACCTTGTGAACTAGCACGTTAACAAATCCGGTTCAGTGTATCGGTCTTGTACAAAGAAGGGTCTATATTAATATCACATATTCATGTTCTTGTCATATATATGATTTTAATTTTCCATTGGACATTAAACAGGCATCCATAAATCTATCCTTGTGAAGGCAAATCTTCCAAAATTATTTACCAGAAAGCCTTTATACTGGTTGGATTGTTGTCATCATGTGTGGTTTAACATACTATACACTATACTGTTATTGATTTTATTTTTAGGAGGTATATGACACTTTTGGACTATTGTAAAACAATAACACCTGCTGGATGCAAAGCCTCTGATACAATTTGTCATAAGGCTTTCATGAGTGGTATGGCTGATTTTCATTATATATTATATCAACATCTTTATGCGACATTTAACGTTTAGAAGATGTGTTTTCAGCAAATAATCGACATTCCTATGGGAACTTACTGTGCTTTTCTTCTTGCCGACTTGTTTTTTATTCAAACGAGGTAGGCTTCATACAGGATATCCTCAGGAAAAATAAAAGACGCTAGCATTATCCTGTAACTTCACTTATTGCTATGGGGATGATGCCCTCTCACTTAAAAATTCAAAGTTTGGTGAACACATCTTGCCCATCGAACTTTTAATATTTAAGATACCACAGTTAAATCTGTCTCATATTGTGACTTTCATTTAGAAAGTCACAATGTGGGTCGGTTGGGAACAAAGCTTTACGACAAAAATTATGATTTGAGATTCCCAATTATGAACTTTCCATTTCTATGTAGCAAGATTTCAGCAGCACCTGCATGTGTAATATTTATCTCCATGTTGACACGAAATGCCAGTTGTTCCGTTTCGCATCATGGGATTGCGGCTTATTATGAAGATATTTAACCAAGGTTTCCATTTGGTAAAGTTGAAGTCATCATTTTGAAAGTTTTACAGACAACATAACTAATTGGTTGACCGTTATTGAATATCATATATGTTTCAATTGTTCTAAACTCAATTATTTCCTCCTATCCTCAAAAGTGCCATCACCGAATGAGACTTGTCACCGGATATGCGCTTGCATGAGTAACATTACGGGTGTCACATGTGGAAAAGGATCTGTTTAATAACCTTCTGAAGCACCAGAGTTAACCTACGGTTTTTGTGAGAAGGTGTTGCTCAGTGTTTAGTTTTCTATGGTGTGTTTTGTGGACTTGTCCGTCTTTTCGTCGTTTTTGTATTTTGCTATGACGTTGTGAGTTTTCTTCGAATTATCGGTTTTGAATATCTCCTTGAATGTTCCTTTTTTCTGCTGGAATTATGGAACTTTGAATATATTCGGTCTTTGTAGCATACTCAAACCTTGACTGTATTCTACCGTACAAAGCGAAGGAGGACATTTAGGAGATCTAAAAATAGTTCAACCCAACCACATCTTAATGTGCCTCCCAAGTCGGGAACTTTGTCTGTTGATTTCTTATATCATATTTTAGTATTTTCGTTGTTTGGATTAATAGCAGATCTTTGATAGTTCCTTGATGTTATGAACTTTAATCAACATGATTAACTAGAGCGATTTATAGCTTAACATATTGATAGGCACCTGTCTATTGCTGTAGACTGCATATTGCCATGCAGGTGACCTTTGGTTACATTTGTCGTTAGGTTCGTCTCATTGTCGTTTAGCCTATATCTCCTTTGTCATACTTCATACTCGATTTAGTGAAATCAAAGTGTTAAATGCCAATTGCCTGACAGCTAATTTGTATTAACATAATTAATAATATTTTCACAATTATTCAATAAAATGTTTTTAAAAGTAACAACATGTTTAAAAATTCGGTTTAATTGCAGGTTCGATTTGACACTTTTAATTGTCTTTGTTTTCATTTCATGGTCTTAATAGAAATTAATGTCATAGCGATTAAAATCATGAACAGCCATAAATTACGAAGCTAGTCCTTTAAACATTTATTTTGTTGTGTTTTTATATAGATTTGTAGTGTCTTATATATTTTTCAATGTATTTGAAAAAAAAAAAATTCAAAACCTAATTTATTCTTAATTCGGCAGCTCTATAACAAAACAAAACATGCAGAAGTCACTTATATTATAGTAAGATACAACAAGTTTATTATTTTCTCTCATACTGATCTTTTAAAGATAATTGGGATGACCGAATCAAAAGTTCATAGGGACATTCGATTCAATCTTTGACAGGTTGTGTTCATTGCACAGTGAACCCCAAGTGTGACTTGGGAATAGAAATATAGTTACTCTTGTGAGTGACCGATTCACTATTGGTTTTCTTCCGACTGGCAGTAAACTCCTTGCAAAAGTAGTGCGTCCGTTTGGTTGTGCGTGCGGATGTATGAATACGTACCACGTCCAGTAGGAATGAAGACGTTGAATCCGATGCATCGTGCTGAGAGATTACCACGCTATCTGTACGTTAAGAACCATTGCAACAACCCTTTGGGGCTCCATAGGTGATCTGTTGCCAGGCAAAATTTATTTCTATCCAATATATCCTAATTTTCAGTGGCAGTCCAATTTTCCCGCCCGCCATCCCGGTCGAAAACTGTTAAAATTAGGATATATTGGATACGGAAATAAATTTGTATTTATAGTTAATTTGTTCTTATCCTGAACATGCATGAAATTTTTACCACTGGACGTTAAGCAATTAACAATAAATAATGCACAGTGAATGTTTGATAAAGACAAAGGTTTTTCTGCTATTTGTGTAAATTGTCCTTTTCAATGTAATGCAGGGTGGCATAAGTAATGCTATAAGACAGTTGAGCTCATATAAAGATAAGGATACGACATTTTATTGCCAATTGAAAGACTAGTCATAAAGACCAAAGGCCAAAACATGCAAACAATAAAGAGTCACCGTACAGAATTCAACAATGAGCAAAAGTTAAAACCCATATCGCATACCTGTATTAGGCTATATAAAGCCCGGTATCGTCCGGTATCGTCCGGTATGACAAAATGTGAATCAATACAAAAGGAAAAATCAACGGCCTTATATGATTTACTACCCCAAAAATCAATGTTTAAACGAAAACAAATATGACACAGGCAACGACAAACGACAACCAGGGATTATAGGGTCCATGGATGGACCAGGCACATAAAGAATGTTACAAGTTTATGAGTCCTATGCGTGACTTGAGACAGTGGTGGAACAACACAACATAAAAAACTTGTTAAAATCAGTTGAAAACAATTACATGATTTACACCTATGTATGATATGTACATACTAGCAATTTTTGTGATATATTATACGATTTATATACAGTGTCGTAATGACTTTGATAAAAGGAATATGTTGCGTAAAGATATAAGTATGGAGAAAAAAAAAGCTTGTATCTATGTAGGGAAATCGAAACCACAAAAAAATTGCAAAAGCTGATGTGTTTTGTATTGCGCATGTCAAAATATGAATTTCAATGTATTTGTATTTGATTGTAAATCATGAACAACAAAATAAAACGTGAGAGGGTTTAAAATATTATGAAACGAGAAGGAAGGGTGGTTAGCCTGGGAAGAGGGTTCTTTGATTTAAAAAAAATAATGCAATGAATTTTGTGAAAAATCACGAGTTATGTATATATATATCCTTTACAATAGATAATTCAGCTGATCTGTAACAATTCCATCTTCATGCATTATATATCATGTACTGTGTTACAACGCTAGATAAAACTGACGAGGAAAGGTAACACCCGGCCACCGAAAGCTTTATTATTATAGAGCATAGGTGGTCGAGTGGTCTAGCGCGTCGGGCATAGTGCAAGGCGATTTGGTGCCACGATATCTCAATAGCATGAGTTCGAATCCCGGCCAGGAAGAACAAAAATTTGCTTCCGCAAATTTACAGATCAACCATTGTTGGGCTGTTGTTTAGATAAATTATATATATATATATATATATAAGTGCCTATAGATAGTAACACATAACATACGAATCTATTTGATTAATTCAATTACACAATGAATTATAATTGTTTAATAATGTAATTTTAACACAATAGTGTGTTAAAATTACATTGTTAGGCAATTTGATATATATATATATAAATATATATTGCATTGTAAAATCATAAAATATTCATGATTTCTCAATTGTCATATAAACAATCGGTGAAATGGTATATTAAGTTAAAAGGATTGTTTAAGTTACATCAATTAATGTTATGGCAGATAAAGATGTTTACCAAATTGGCCCTTTCATATTTAAAATGAGATATACGGAGTGGTCCATATCATATACATACGTTTAATCGAAATGTGAAATCTGCTAACCATGCACTTGACATATTACCTTGGTGTAATTTCAACCCATTGACATATTACTTTGGTGCAATTCCAATCCATTGACATAATACCTTGGTTCAATTGCAACCACTGACATATTACCTCGATGCAGTTGCAACCCATTGATATTTTATCTTAGTGTAATTGCAACTCATTGGCATTTTACTTCGGTGCAATTGTAGAACATTGACATATTATCTTGGCGTAATTGCAACCCATATACATGGGTGTTATTGCAAGCCATCGACATATTACTTTGGTGGAATTGAAACCCATTGACATATTACCTTGTTGTAATTGCAACCCATTGCCATATTACCTTAGTGTTATTGCAACCCATTGACATATTACCTTGGTGTAATTGCAACCCATTGACATATTACCTTACAACCCATTGATAAATTAGCTTGATGCAATTACAACCCATTGACATATTATCTTTGTGTAATTACACCCTTTGACATATTACCTTAGTGTAATTATAACCCATTTACATATTACCTTATGAATTGCAAACGATTGACATATTACCTTGGTGTAATAGCAACCCATTGACATGTTACCTTAGTGTTATTGCAACCCATTGACATATTATCTTGGTGTAATTGTAACCCATTGACATATTACCTTGGTGCAATTGCAACCCCTTGACATATTACCTTGCAACCGATTGATATATTAGCTTGATGCAATTACAACCCGTTGACATATTATCTTGGTGTAATTACAACCATTTAACATATTACCTTGGTGTGATTGTAACCCATTGACATATTACCTTGGTGAATTGCAAACCAATGACATATTACCTTGGTGTAATAGCAAACAATTGACATGTTACTTTGGTGTAGATGCAACCCATTGACAAGTTACCTTGGTGTAGATGCAAACCATTGACATGTTACCTTGGTGTAAATGCAACCCATTGACATATTACGTTGTTGTCGATGCAACCCATTGACCTGTTACCTTGGTGTAGATGCAACCCATTGACAAATTACTTTGGTGTAATTGCAACCCATTGACATATTATCTTGTTGTTATTGCAACCCATTGACATATTACCTTGGTGTAATTGCAAACCATTTCGATACAATGTTTTACCTTGGTGCAATTGCAAACTATTGATATATTACATTGGTGCAATTGCAAAGGTTTGACATTATCTTGGTGCAATTGCAACCCATTGACATATAACGTCGTTGATATTGCAAGCCATTGACATATTACCTTGGTGTTATTGCAACCGATTGACATATAACCATGGTGTTATTGCAAACCCGTTGACATATTAACTTGCTGTAATTGCAACCAATTGACATATTACCTTGGTGTAATTGCAACTCATTGACATGTTACCTTAGTGTAGTTGCATCCATTGACATATTACCTTGATCAAATTGCAACCCATTGACATATTACTTCTGCGTAATTGCAACCCATTGACATATTACTTTTCTGTAATTGCAAACCATTGACTTATTACCTTTGTGTAATTGCAACCCATTGACATGTTACCTTGGTGCAATTGCAAACCATTGACATATTACCTTGCTCAATTGCAACCGATTGACATATTTTCATGGTGTAATTGCTACCCTTTTGCATATTACCTTGGTTAAATTGCCACCCATTTACATATTACCTTTAAGTAATTGCAATCCATTGATATATTGACTTTATGCAAATGCAACCCATTGAAATATTACCTTGGTGTTATTGCAACTCATTGACATATTATTCTGGTGCAATTGCAACCAATCGACAGATTACCTTATTGAAATTGCAATCCGTTGATATTTTACCTTAGTGTAATTGCAACCCATTGCCATATTACCTCGGTGTATTGGCAAACCATTAACATATTACCTTGGTGTAATTGCAACCCATTCACATATTACATTGATGTAATTCCATTCAAATGACATATTACCTTGGTGTAATTGCAAACCTTTACATGTTACTTTGGTGTACTTGCAGATCATTGAAATATTACCTTGGTGTAATTACAACCCATTGACATATTACCTTGGTGTAATTGCAACCCATTGACATATCACCTTGGTGTAATTGCAAACTTTTACATATTACTTTAATGTAATTGCAAATCATTGACATATTACTTTGGTGGAAATGCAAACAATTGACATATTACATTGGTGAAATACATACAATATCTTACCTTGGAGAAATTGCAAACCATTAACATATCACATTGGTGCAATTGCAAAGTATTGACATTATCTTGGTGCAATTGCAACCCATTGACATATTACCTTCGTGTTATTGCAACCCATTGACATATTACCTTGTTGGTGTTATTGCAACCCATTGACATATAACCATGGTTTTATTGCTACCTATTGACATATTAACTTTGTGTTATTGCAACCCAATGACATACTACCATGTAGTAATTGCAATCCATTGACATATTACCTTGGTGTAATTGCAACTCATTGACATATTACCTTAGTGTAGTTGCATCCATTGACATGTAATGTTGGTGTAATTGCAACCCTTTGACATATTACCTTGGTGTTATTGCAACTCATTGATATATTATTTTGGTGCAATTGCAATCCATTGACAGATTACCTTGGTGTAATTGCAACCCGTTGACATTTTTACAAGGGTGTATTTGCAACCCATTGACATAATACCTTGGTTCAACTGCAACCCATTGACATAATACCTTGGTGTAATTACAACCCATTAATATATTTGACATATAAAAGTGACCCATTCTAGTTGCAAGCCTGTGTGTACGTCCCTAATATAGAAAGAGACCCATGTGTAATCTAAATAAAATATTTGTCGTTTTATGACCTTTTCTATTTGTGAGCTTTGCACTTGGTGTGTTTGTTGGATTTGGTGAACGGTGAAAAATGACTTGCTACTGTGAGTAATATAGTGTGAGACTAATGGTGGCCGATTGAAATGACTTGAAATACAGATAACCGCTGACTAGTTGACTGGAAAGAGACAGACGATAGGAATAATGAAGTTTATTAATTGACGGTTTCTTTGCATAAGATAAACAGAACAATACACAATCGAAATAACTATGGATACAATCAACAATAGAATGCAATATGAATACAATAATCAACACAATTCTTTATTATGATACATATAAACTACAGAAGCATTTTATCATGCCAAGCAAAATCACGTTAAATTTGAATAATAATCTGAACATTATAAATGACTAAAATATGTAATAGAATTGGAAAACTAGCCGAACATTTTCATACTTATCATAAGGTAACACTTCATTGCAAAACAAATCTCAAATTATTAGTTTTAACGAGTGACGTGATTTTGCAACGAAAGATAGAAAACAAAACAAAATAACAAGAAAACAACATTTAAGGAGGTATTCTTCTGATGTTTCAGTCTCGTTGAAATCTCGTTCGGGAATTATTTTCAAATAATGTAATACAAGTGGAAAATATCAATGAATTTAAAAACTATTATAATCAAACTAAACTCTGTGAAAAAATGTGTACTTACAATAAGTAGTTTTGAGTAATAAAATTTTCAAATTTTATAAGCAATCCGGTCAGTCCCATCAGCCGAAATGTTGAGAAAATGGGTGATGGGTTCAAAGAAATTGTTTTACCAAAATATATACATCCCATATCATTTTTTTCTTTTAAAATTCTTAGATATGTATTTCTCAATCATTTATAACAAAGAAGTTGAAATAATATGCTTTTGTTCTAAAAAGAGAAAATCCCAAATTTACAAGATTGAGAGCATGGTCAATTTGACAAGAAAAGGCAACAAAATTTGATAAAACTTTCTAATATTAACATCAACCTATAGTTTTTTAAGTTAAATTTATTCAGATTGGTCCACTCCATCTTTAGTGAAAGTATGAAAAAGTTTAATTGTGCATTTGTTCCCATGATAATAGCCCAAAAATGGGTAAAAATTGATGAAAATGGGAAAATCATTAAAATTGGGTACTTTCAAATGGCCGTAGCAAAAAAAGAAGTGCACCACCATATGATGTTTTCTTCATCAATTGCTTTCTTACAGTCATATAAATCCAACAATCAGGTAAAGAAAAAAAGTTTACTTCTAGAATTTTTTTTGCTCCTCAGAGGTGTACATCCTTAAAACAAATAGAAAACTTTTAAACAATATACAAACATAACTAATACTCCAAACAAAACACAAAATTAATGATATAATATAAACCAAAATTTCGATAACACACGACTATTCACATCATGTCATGGGGATGTTGCAAAGATATATGAACCTTGCATCTTTACCATTACATGAGCATTTTTTCAAATTATATGTCTCTGAACCAATTATGTGCGAACAAATGTAGATTACATTTAAATTAATATGTACATGTATTTATTTTCAGTACTTTCGCAAACGGTTAATGAATGAATACGCTCCGTGGCAAATATTAAATGGATATCAGGACATGTTGGTGTGATTATGAACCTTACTTTGTACGTGCAACGACATGGTGAGACGGGGAGGGGATTTAACGTGCTATTTCCCTAGTTAAGTTCTTAGAAAGACAAATTACCATTCACAAACACATTAGTTCGACTCCTAGCCGACTTGTCTCTGTCTCTTTTGTTTTCCTTAATACCAAGTGCTTAGCAGCGAATCATTTGGTATCCTCACCTGTGAGTACGCTAACACGAATTCATTGAGACTGTATTTCCCAAAAGAAAAAGAAAGGCGCAGACATGATTAACTGATGATTAATTGTAAATATTGTTATTAAAATATATATTAAAACCAGCAGGACCAGTATATAAAACCTCTAAAACAAGAACACAAAAATCTAGGCGAAATGCTAAAATGAAATTTAAAACATTATAACTTCTGATATGTTATACATTGAAATATTACTGTGCATTGAACCTGGTGAACATTTTACGCTCTAACACTTTTCATTAAAAATATTCAAATCAAAAGTTCACTACGTAAAGTCTTTATAAAAGACGAACTACCATTTACTAACACATATTATTGCAACTTTTGCCGACTTATCTCTGATCTTTCTCCTAAATACCACGTGCTTAGCGGAGAATCATTTGTTATAACCTCGACGGGGTTTGACCTCCAGATCCCCTCATTTGAGATGGTCTTTTGCAATAATAAAAAGCAAACATAACTTACAAATACTTAATTGTAAAATATTTTTCTTAAATTATATCATAAAACAAAACTGGACCGGTATAAAAAAACTTTAAAAATAAGAACGCAGAAAAATTAAGCGATATTCTACAAATGGAACTGATAAAATTATACTCTAAGATGTTATAAATTACAATATTACAGTGCATCGACCATGGCGAAATTGTTTCGCTTTAACAAATTGCATAAACAAAATTATTCAAATCAAACTATAAAACTGAACGGATGTGAAATAAAAATACAAATATATATACAAAATGAAAATATTACATGGCACAAAATAAATGTCTTTTTTTCTTGAGATATGAATTACCAGTGATGAATCAAAAGCGTTGATGAAAGAGCAAAATTTATACAGAAACAAAATTTTGATACCTATTTAGATATATATATATATGTATATAATAACTCTAAATATCAGCACAACAAAGTTAAATCTGCAAAAATTTCTTTACAGCACCCGATTTTTTCTGGATGTCTGCACGCGCCTTATGTAGCTAATTTGTTTAGCGAAATATTGCGTGAATATATAAATATAACTATTATTATAACACTCATTAGTGTGTTAAAGTTACATTCTTAGGCATTTATATAATTTAATTTAGTAACTGTATCAGTTTATTGCACTGTATCCGACGCGCTAGACCACTCGACCACCTAGGCTTCACTATAAAAATCTTTCGGTGGCCGGGTGTTACCTTTCCTCGTCAGTTTTAATCTAGCGTCGTAATACAGTACATGATATATAAGGCATGAAGATGGAATTGTTACAGATCAGCTGAAATATCTATTGTAAAGGATCCTACAAATTAATTCAAGATACAGTCACAGCAATAATTATATTTATAAGTACGTCTGAACCAGTGACAACTCTACAACAGATTTATCCATCGGATCACCAGAGTGATGGTGATACATTGCTCTGTACATTCTGAATATACAACTCGTCTAAACATCAGCCCAACAATGTTAGATCTGTAAATTTGCTTTCGCAAATTTTTGTTCTTCCTCGCCGGGATTCGAACTCATGCTACTGAGATATCGTGACATCAAATCGCCTGCACTGTATCCGACGCGCTAGACCACTCGACCACCTAGGCTTCACCATAGTGTTAGGTTGATTTTCTAGGCACTGTATAAATATTCTAACGCTGGTATTTCTTAATCATAAGGAATCCGATAGAAACGGTATAATTTGCAGTTGTCACTACACATAGGCAGACATATACATATATTAATTTACAGTGATTGTATGCTTCTTAAAATAGATTAGCATACTGTAATTATACTGAAGTGATGAGTAGATAATAATTCCTGTACACTTAAAAATACTTCGTGTATCGTGTCAGATGGCCTTGTTTAAATTCCTACGAGAAGGTACCACCTCCCAAAACGAAAGCTGATTTATATCAGCTATAGTTAGAGGAGGGATAAGGTGTCTGCGCAATGCTAGGCGGTGTTGTCGTAGAAGTGAGAAATAAAAAGTACAGGTTCCAGCCCCGCTCGGGGAGGAAGTAAAGAATCATATCTACTCTAACATCGTTAGGTTGATTTTCTAGGCAATTCATATATATATATATTTTTATATATATATATATACGTCATATGTCTGGCTCCAAATGATACCGAATTTCAGGGGTTGCTTTCAGGCATTACACCTCTTCGTATCAATGCAAAATAATTAAATTGTGAAAAATACAATAGCTTTATCAATGTAAATTCTTTGAGGTTGTATCAAGCTTTTCGGTCATGAATGCTTCTAGATTTCATTTAATTTTGTAGTTGGATTCCTGTCCCCATATACCCTGTACCCCTTTTGATATCTCCTATCTCTTTTAACAAGTTATATGCTGTTTCATTAACAGCCAGTTACAAATATGTCATTCGATTTCAATACGAATACAAATTTTACACCGGATCACTTATGTAGGTCGGAAAAGGAACTATTCTGCCAATTGGCAATTGGCTAGCGTTAGACAGATACATTTGTCGGACTTGAACAATCCAGGTTTTGTATCACTAGAATATAATTTCCTTTGCTCTGTTATCAAATTGATAAGTACATTATAATGTGATATCCCAATACATTAAGTTTCAGTTATGCTACAATTGATGTGGTTCTGAAACTGATAAAATACATCATTGTGCGAAATGCATATGTGTTATATATATGTATGTTGTACACAAAACCCAGACATGGGAGATAAGACAGAAATTGTACATTTGTAGTTACAAAATGAATATATTTTAAAGTGTGTAGATCTTTAACGAGTTAACACTTTTGAAGAAAAACAAACAATCTGTAATATACTAATATAGAATAAAAGGACATTAAATGTGACACATTCTTCTTTAAATAGAGCTGTAAGTCTACAATTATTGTTGATGAATTAGCAACTTATTAATCATGACAATAATGAACGATAAGATACTGAGGCTTCTGATGTACTTTAAGTCACTCTTGGAAAAATTATGTGTATTCAACACATGTTAAAAATTAACAATATATATGATAAGTTGAATAGATGTATGATTGACCACACTTTGATTAAACAGTCACAAAATATATGTGTAAATATCATATCATAATTTAACTCAGTTGTCTGTCGGATTTTACCAAATGATTTATCTTTAAAATAATCTTTTAAACAAATACTGTATAGTTATTACAAGTATTAACTAACAAAAATAATTCTGAATCAAAACAAAATTGTTGAATCAGTGAAGCACGTTTTCAATATTGCTGCTTATTTTGATCATGTCTTAGCAGTGAATTCCATACTTAACACGATACAGTGAAAGAAATACACAAATATATATACAAATTAATGAAAATGATTTAAAAATTATATATATGAATTAAAAATAAGTGATAATTGACATTTTAGTGATGTTAACCGACGATCAGAACTTATTTTGAAATTTGAAAACACATCATGGAATTTGAGAAAGGCCTTTTATTGATCAAAACAAACGGCGAACACTGTGTCGAAAGTTTGCTTGATATAAGTTTGCTTCGGTTAATGATATATCAAGTTTGCTGTCGTCTAATTCGTCAGTAAAGTTCGGTTCATTGGATTCATTTAAAACTAGCTTTTACGGGATAACGATGTAATCTGTTTCAGGCTCTTGTTTGACATGTTTGACTTGATTAAGACCTTCAGCGCCCACCTCTGTCATTGCAAGTTGAATTGTTCTCCAATTATGTTGAATGGCCTTTATTTTGACATTTGTCAATTCCAATTGCTCGTGGTCAGTATTTTCCAAAATCCACAAACCAAGTTCTTCATGCATATGGTTTTCACATGCTTCATTAAGCGCTGTTTTGACGTCAAGCAGGTTATGTTTAACCTTCCGGAGTATTGCTTGAACAACATCAATTTCACCATGGCGACAAGCTCCAATAAGAGCGTTGCCGATATCTAGTCGTGTATGTTTGAATTGTTCTAATAACAATACAACTATTTCGTCCCATCCTTTAATGCAGACAGAAAGCATTGCTTTTTGCACATCAAATATCTTATGGTTGACATCTATTATCAACAGCTTAACAATTTCTGCTTCTCCATTGTCACAAGCTGTGTTAAATGCTAATGTAAAATCACAAAGGCAGCTCACATGTTTGCCAATAATAGACATTGATATATCAGTCAAATCAAGTGTTCTATTATAAAAGCAGTTTGAATCGTTGTCAATGATAAACTCGGCTATGTCTATCCAACCAAATTTACATGCATTTGTCATTAGTATGGCTAAATTTAAGCAACGCAAATCAAAATTTCGTAATAAAAACGTTACGACATTTTCATTTTTAATTCGGCATATACTTTATCCGGAAGTGTAGACATATCAAAACCCTCTCTGCCGCCATATGAAAACATCAATTGTATAATGTCCAAATTTCCATTCACAAGTGCTTCTTTTGTTACCATTTGAAGGTCTGATCTGTAGAAATTAAAATTTGTTACAAGCCAATGAAAATATTTTCCCATCCATTCCGACCTGATTCCATTAAGAGCAATGGAAGATTAAAACACTGATGATTTGAGTTTTGTAAAAGCCATTCAGCAATATGAAGACGACGGTAAGTACAAGCTTCGGCCATTGCTGCTTGTAACTTGTATTTGTTACAGTTTTTCCAAATTAAGACCAAACATTCAAGCCACCCAAAGCCACATGATTCAACCATAACGTTATCAACATCTACAAGTTGGATATCAATATTTTCTAATGACCACTTTACGATATTTAAAGCTCCATTTCGACAAGCGACATTTATGACTTCACCAATATTGAGAAAAGCATGGTCTACTCTTCCTAGTATCCATTGGAAAATTTCTACCCAGTCCTTTATACAGGTTTCTGTTAAAAGTTCGTAAATATGAATTATCTTTGGATTGATTTTATGATCAGCCTTAAAAGCTGTATTTTAGTTTTATTTACATGTTCCTTTATTTCCTCAGGAGCATCCATATCAAGTATACAGGTAATTGCCTGGTTCATGTCGACAAAAATTTTATCAAGACTGTTAAGGAAATTCTTATGTCCGTCCCTAGTTTCAGTTAAAGTTATATTTTATCATATATTTCAATTATCCATTGTACAATATCGCTCCTGTAGGCTTTACATGCGGCCTTGAATACAACATTCATGTCAACAGTTGATTTATCAGAACGTTTGTATAAATTTTTGTGATATATAAACCGTTTTCTTTATTCCGGCACGCTTTTATAATCGCAGATTGAATATCAAGTATGTTAATACTAGATTGATTCAGTAACAACTGTACTGTATTTCCATTTCCATGTTCACAAGCACAGAGAAATGCAGCTTCGGTATCAAATAACCCAGTTTCAACATCTGTAAGGATCCATTTTACAACTTCATACTTGTCATATTTACATGCATTATTGAGTGCTGCCTTCATATCGAACACATCACGGTCAATCTTTTCCCATAACCACTTACAAACATCTAATGATTCCCTCTGCGAGTTTCGACAAGCCTTAACCATTGCAGTTTTAAAATCGAAATCTTCTGCACTGTATTTTGAAAAGATAATCGACAAGTTCAATATCACCATGAAAGCAGGCACTGTTCATTATATTTCTAATTTCGAAGCGATACGAATCATTGTTTTCTAGTAACCACAGTACAGCTGATGAATGACCAATATGACATACATCATTCATAACACTGTTTAAATCAATGAATTTTGTGTTTACCTTTTGTAAAAGTAACAGAAGTATCTTTCCATGGCCTCCATTAAAGCCATTAAAATAACCATATTGATTGAACTGTTGATGCCGCAATTTATCTAATGTAATATCAAGATAATGCGATATATTGTAAATTTTGTCCAATAACAATTCTTCTACAACATTGCTGAATCCAACCTCCACCGCTTTCTTGAATATTTTGTTGACGTCGATATCGTTTAAAAAGTATTTTATTATAAGTTGAATAATTTTCTGACAATGTTCATCATCAAGATAAACATCCTCATAGTCACTATGCATACTATCTTGTTCCTCATAATTCCACAGTTTGAATATATCTTCAATGATTTGATCTCTATTAATTGATAAGTTACTATCGTGTTTAAATAATAATTCCAAAACATCATACCATCTATTTCTATTTGCCAAATCAAAAGTTTGTTTATGTTGCAACATATTATTCCAGGTTTCTGTAAAATCAACAGTTCTACAATTTCGATCATACCAAAACAACTGTAATCATAAAAGTGTTCTTTTTCTTTATATACACCAATTGTAATATTTAATAATTCTTCTTCGTCAAATAACTTGTGATCTACGTTCTTCAGCACCCATTCAACTATCTCACTGCATCCATGTTTACAGCATATTTTTAGCACTTCATCGATATTCAACCATCTGTGATTAACCTTCCTAAGTATAAGTAATATCATATCAGCGCGGTCCTCATCTATCATTTCTTTTATACATTCATAATAATTTATTAAAGAATTATCGACATTATCCACTATCCAATCTAGTTCATATTTTTCTTTGTTGTTACATCTGAAGCATGTATCTATAAATATCTGCGTCATATTAATCATATTATGTTGTACATTCTCTAATAGCAACTTTGTATATTGAAGAACTCTATCCGGCATTATTTCATCGCAGATATACGAAACTTGGAGCAATGAATGGTCGGTATTTTTAACAACCATTTAAAGATGTCATTATATTTTGATTGAAATGCTTCTGTCAAAGAAATATGAGGATCTATGGAGAGGATAATATTTTTGTCTCCAATGGTAACTGATATCAACATTTGATCTTCGGTATGAATGACAGTTAACATCTTGTCATCAAGTTTTCCTATGTTTCTGAGTAAATATAATGGAAAGAAATGGCTGATGTAATCTTCAGAGTAATGATTTAAGGTATCCTTTTCGTTTTGTATACGAAGAATCAATTGATATACAAGGTCTATATCGTTTTCTGTAATTAATTTTGATTCTATAAACCTATCAAGATCAAACTCGTAAAATAAACTTTCCATTATTGAAAAGATTTTTATGACTAATTCCGGATAATATGGTTTTGATATTTTAATAACAATCTCATCTTCCTGTTCAGTGTAATTGTGTGCGCGAACTAAATCTACCACGTGGTCGAAACTAAGCAGGGGTATGGTGGCCTTCAGGTTTATCTTGCTATAAGAAATGAGGACACTGTCTTGTATGGCTTTGTGTTGAAAGTATCTTTTATCTTTGTATACTAGATAGCGACCTGTCAATACTTTACATACATGTTCTATATCAGATGTATGAACTGCAACATTTATGTTGTTACAGACATTATATATTTGTTTACAAGTCTCAGCATCGATGTTCGCTTTGGTTAATTCACAAATAGTTGGAAAATGGTCAGATGTACCCCTGTTAGTATATAAATCAATGTTACATACTTTAGTCCGTTTATGTAATTATCTTTTCCTTCAACTCTCAATTTCTCAATGTCATTAACCAAAACAGTTGAAGGCCATTTAAAGTAAGAAGCATCTAGAGAAGTGTTGTTTCCATTCTCAGTAAATAATCGACAACATTCCGGGAACCCAAGAAAAGGATCAGTGTGTATGATTCCAATCATTATTTCTCTTTAAGAATAACAGCAGCTTGATCTGGCAATGACTGAATAGTCTCTTTTCAACCCTTTCAGCTTCATTTGACACTGAATGAGCTGTATCGTCTTCCTCCTCCTCAGATATCATTATTTTGTTTATGGCACAATAATTAGTAAACATTTTTCTTTTTCTTTCTCAGTCAACTAAAATTTTTTGAATTCAGATCAATATCAACAAAACCATGAAATATTATGTGAGTTGACAATAGCTTTTGGCATGCATGTTTCACAGTGTTTTGCATTGTGAAAATTAACTTGACTTTGTTTTGACAAATGTAGGAGTTTAAGTGATCAAGAACTTGTTTATCGTAAGAAAATTGTTCACAAGTTTTATCAAAAGCATCATCAAAAGAACAACACTTGTCATATTACATTTAACAATGTCAGATACATAATGAAGTCCTATCAATTTAAACACGTCAAAGTCTCTGTGTCTTTCCTTGAGCTGTCTAAGTATTTCTAAACCATTTCTACTTTTACCACTACCCTCTCTTCCAGACAAAACCACAACGTGTCTGCTCTCTAATAACTGGATACAGTGTCTTACTGCTTCTACCTCTAAGTATGTGCCGTCCATTTCGTGGCTCTCAATTTCAGCATATGTTTGATCTAAATCAACAAATCAAGAACGTTGCAGTTATTTAGCCGGGTTTTTCATTATTTTTCTGAAAGCAATCGGTTTAAAACGCATGATATGATGCCAACGATACAACAAAGGTTGAGGCAGTCTAAAAGTATCACAATACTGAAATGATGTAAACTATATCACAACCTTCAAGTAATATATTAAAAGTAATCAGTTTCTGGATCCCCAGAGGATTAATTTTCTAAGATTAACATACTGACTTTTTTAGTAGATTTTCCAAGGACATTATGGACTGCAACACGGTATTACAAAATTGGCTCAGGAATGATTAAAAATTGAGATTGAAAAATTATGTGCTCATGTTCTCAAGAGAATAATTCTTTCTCAAGAAAAGAAAAATAGAAAAAGCAAAAAATAATGTCGTACATAATAAGTAAGTTTTAATATACTATAGACGGAAAAATAGATTCCTTAAGGGATGTTTTAACATTATCATTTTATCAAATAATTGAAAATTAGTTAATGCTTGAGGATTATAAAATGCTAAGGAACAGCTAATCTAGCTTAACTTAATGTAGAAATTTTGCAAATGTTTAGTTAATTCTAAATTTATTCCCAACTGATTCAGGATATTCAATGTTTGTTGTCCTTTCCTTTTCCATTTAAAGCAAGTCAGAAAAGACTTATCATATCCTATCGGGGACGACTGAAATTCGTATAATAGCGCTTCCAAAAATGTACACCAATATTAGTATCTTTAGCATTATGTGTAAAAATATGATACTGTAAATATACGGAAGCATCTAGTGTGAGTGTCTTTTTAATAGGACAACATATCACATGTTTTCCGTGCAGATCATTATGTTCATGTTTTGTCCTATTTGTTTCATATAATACATTTTCTACATAAGAAAATGCCTGTCCCAAGTCAGAAATATGATAGTTGTTTCCCATTCGTTTGCTGTGTTTGAGCTTTTGATTTTGCCATTTGATATGGGACTTTCCGTTTTGAATTTAACTTGGAGTCAGGTATTTTTGTTATTTTACTTTTAACTGTGTAGAGAGAGCTATAAATTTAAGTGTGTTTGCTTGCTACGTTGAATAAAAACTTATAATTACATTTTCCAACCTTTTCAAATATATACTTTGTTCATACTTTTCAATAAAATTATGACACACTTTATAAAGCTGATGATGAGAAGCTTTTGTTTTTCTTACAGGAAGATGGGAACATACCAAGTGGGTAATTAAGATATTAAGTCAAATAGAAACATACTACACCAGGACCAAGAAGAAAACTAAGAAAAGATAAACAACAATACCAAACACTAAACAGAAAACCATAGATTGAGTACCACAAAACCCACAAAATACCGTTGGTGAACTCCGTAATAGTCAACCCAATAATGATGACGTTGAACTTTTGAATCATTGACTTTAAAATTTATCCTTAGAAAACCTAGATGCAATATCTTACTTTACAGCAATAGGAAGGATCGGAAAACCTTAAATCAGACCTACATTTATTCACTGATTTCTATATTTAATATTGAAGTACCTGTATGCCATTTTCGAAAACCAACAATACAATTTGAAAATGTTCTTTCACCTTGTTTTTCCCAACGCGTTACTTTAAATGTTGTTGTGAAATACTTGAAAAAAAAAGAAAATTACTATATATCTTATCCTATTTTAGATCACTTAGCCTAAATAGACAGTGTGACCTATTGCTAAAACTTGTTATCTGTCATTCGTCGTTTGCAGTCTCATTCATCTAAAATTACTGGCTTAAAAGATCAAAACTTGGCTATAGTCATCCCTTGACGTCGGTCACCCGTCGTATTAATTTGTCATCAGTCGTCTGTTAACCTTATAAAAACCTTCTCTGAAACAAACTGGCAAATTGAAACAAATCCTAGCCGAAATCATTTTTAAGTATCCAGTTTATTAAATTATCCGGTGATCAAGCCAAACACCAACATAGCAGCCATATGAGAAGAGCTCCTTAATCCTTTGGTCTAGATGAGTTAAAAGCAACATGACCGAAATTGTCAGTCGACTACTTAATATATGACTTAAATTAGATATTTATCCACTGTTTCGTTTTTTTTTGTAAATGGGGCCGTTGATTTTTCATTTTAACTATGTTACATTTTGTTAGAACAGAGCTCATTAAATGTCGTACGATGGCCTTTATTTGCTAACATTTACTTCGTTTGGTCTCTAGTGGATAGTTTTCTCACTGGCAATAATACTGCGTCTTCTTCTTTTATTGGGCCTCGATGTCCGAGTGGTCTAAGTAGTTTATCTACAGCCATCCCTTGCCTGTCAACACTGAGGTTGAGAGTTCAAAATTTGCACGTTGCAGGTGCTTTCTACCCGATCTTACTTGACTAGGATTGCAAGATTTCCTGCCGAAGGTCGGAAGTTTTTGCGGGCATTCCAGCTTACTCCACTAATAATAAAATGCTCCACCGACCACAGAGGTCGAAACCTGAACAGTTTGAGCAAGTATGAACACTACATTCAAGCTTAAAATATTTGACACAGCATAGGTTTCTGACATAGAATGAATTTGGTCAAAGAACTGAAAATTTGAAATTGGAACGATTATGGTCCAATAGCCAAAATTCTAAATACACGGTTAGTTTCGGCATATCCAAGTTCTCCAAGAATTTAATTTATTTATTTAATAATGGACTAAGTTTTAAAGGGTTTGCTTCATCAATATATATATATATATATGTATATAATATAGAATTTTGAAAATCAGTTTATACAGAATAACAGACAAACCTACCACAAAGTTCTTCAAAAAATTTACCAAAAAAAAAAAAAAAAAAAAAAACTGTTTTCAACATTGCATTTCTCATTAATACAATGTCTTTAAGAAATATATAAAACTAACCTATAATTATTTCCAAAATATTTAATAATGAACAGTAAATTTCAAACTATATTTATACATAATTTCTTCTCTAAAATTAGATTTGGTGCTGTATCTATTTGCAACTATGACTCTACTTACAATTTCTATCAATTGTGCAATACAGCTCTGAGTTTGGATTATGATTAAATATTTTACATAGCATAGTTTCTTTAACAAAATGAATGTGGTCAATGAACTTAAAAATTTGAAATTGGACATTTACCTATTATGGTCCAATATCAAAATTTAATTGAATGATTAGAATAAGCCTATAAAAGAACCCAATGATTCATTTTTCTGAAATCAAACAAAGTTTGATTTTGGATCCTATGGACCTCAATTTGGACCAATTTGATAACAGGGCCCAAAACCAAAAACCTAAATACACGGTTACATTTAGCATATCAAAGAACCCAATATATTGATTTTTTATTGAAATCAAACAAAGTTTAATTTTGAACCCCGATTTGGACCAAATTGAAAACTTGTCCCAAAATCAAAAATATAAATACATGGTTAAATTTATCGTATAAAAGAACCCTTGAATTCAATTTTGTTAAAATCAAACAATAATTTTGGACAATTTGAAAACGGTGCATCATAAGCCTATTTGGCTGACTGAAAATCACTTAATATATATTTGAATGTAATTGTTTGTTATCATTCAGGTTGCACTTTAGTATCAAAATATTCATTCTTTTATCTATTAATAATTAAAAATCTAAATGCACGGTTAGATTCAGAATATCAAAGAACCCAAATAATTCATTTTTCTGAAATCAAATAAAGTTCAATTTTAGACCCTTTCGACCTTAATGTGGACCAATTTGAAAACGGGCCCAAAATAAAAATCTAAATACATGGTTAGATTCGGCATATAAAACCCCAATATTCATTTTTATGAAATCAAACAATGTTTAATCAAAGTACGCATTTAGAATAAGCATATTAAACAAGCCCAAGAGTTCAAGACTCTAAATTAAACTACATTGAAACTAGTCAAGAAATAAGCAAGTTTTACAAAGTATTAGAAAATGTATTGTTTTTGGTCCTTTTCCTAAACTGTGAGGGTTATAACCCCAAAATCAATCCAAACCTTCCTTTTGGTATGGAACCTTATGGTACAATTTCTTAGAGATCCATAGGCTTATACTCAAGTTTTGTCCGGAAACCAGAAAAATCTTAGTTTTTGCCCCATTTTGGGCCCTAAGTCCAAAACGGTTTGAGCCATTATCCCCAAAATCAATCCCAAACTTCCTTTTGAGTTATAGAACTCAGTGGTACAATTTCATAGAGATCCATACACTTATAGACAACTTTATGTTCTGAAACAAGAAAAATGCTTGTTTTACCCTTTTGACCCCTAATTCCTAAAAGTTAAGACAATAACCCTCAAAATTAATCCCAACATTCCGTTTGTAGTGAGAAACATTGTGGTAAAATTTCATAGAGATCCATACTTTTAGTCTCAAGTTATTGCCTGGAAACAAAATGTCTTCTAACGTAATATCATTATACCACCGCAAATATTTTGCGGTCGGATAAAACTGCCTCCCATGATATGACAACAGTGCTGAAAGTGGCATTTAAAACCACCATTCAATCGATCAATCTTGTTTTTTATAAATATTCGTTTTTAAATACCAAGGTAATAATCAAATAAAAAAAAACAGTCAAAAGAGGTTGATAGGTATGAAATCAAAAATACGTGTTATAAACAGAATCTCTTATGCCTTTTGTATTCTTTGTTGAAAAGGTTATTTGTTTTATAGTGATTAAGATTATAACACAATGTTGACTGATGTACCCCTATTTTTGACAATTGTACCTATTATGTCTGTTTGTTTTGCTCACACATTGTTGTCAATATAGTGGAATTGTATGCGACTGTCACACGAGTGAGAGGTTTAGCTAAATTTAGCTATAAAACAAGGTAGAATCCACCACTTTCTACATAAAATAAATGCCTGTACCAAGTCAGGAATATTACAGTTGTTTTCAATTCGTTTGATGTGTTTGAGCTTTTGATTTTACCTTTGATAAAGGACTTTCCGTTTAGAATTTTCCTTGGATTCGGTATTTTTGTTATTTTACTTTTGACCACAATAAATTTTGAAGGTAGAGCAAAATTGCTTAGATAGATGAAAGCGTCCTGCATAGTATATGTCTATTTAGAATTAAAGTTGTTTACATTCTAAGAGGAGATATAGGAAACAGAAATCCAAGAACTTTATTATGAATTTGGATTATGACTAAAACAAAACAAACACTCACAAAGGGAAATTTAGAATATTTAAGTTGACTGATAAATGGTATAAGACTAACATACACATGTTTACATGTGGGGTTTTCTATTTGTGTATTTACATCTATCCATTCACCGTTGTTATAAATAAACATCGCATAGCAGGACTCGGTAAATAAAAGAAATTAAAAAATCAATGTTAATCTAATGAAATTGAAAAAAAAAACGACACCATCTCATGAAATCTAATTATCGATTACAAAGGTACGTATCTACTGTAAAACACAGTAAAATATATAGTTTGAAGTCCCAAACATATAATTGTGTGTACTGTCTATTCGTTTTATGATAAATTTCAATGGCTAAACATTTCTGCAATTCAACATAAGCAAATATTTTTAAATAAAACCTTATCAATGAATCACATTCATGATATAATTAAGCCTATGTAACATGTAATAAGGAATAAGCATTTACATGAATTAATCACATTGTTAATCAGATTAAAAGTTGCTTAAAAGGATTCTGATCACCTCAATTTAGTGGTAAATGTTAAATTGAATTCAGCTTATACCAGATTTTATATTTATGATTCTGACTATAAGACACTCCAAACATGTTTAAAAATATCAAAAGTATAAAACAAAGGCGGAAGATATCAAAGGTACATTTAAAACTCATAAGTCAAAGAAAACTGACAACGCCATGACAAAAATATAAAAACGAAGAAAAGTACGACCAAGTCCACATAAGAGTGCACAGTAAACCAAAGACCGAGGCACACGAAACCCACAAAATTCAGAGGTGAACTCAGATGTAAAGTAGTTAAACACATTTTGAAACGATATTTAACACCAAATATTACAAATGGGCTATTATCATAATATCCTTCACGATCATCGGTCGACAGAAGGATATATTCATTCTAGCGAACTAAATAGCATGTCACTTTTAAAAATATTACATAAATTGTAATAAACATACCGATGAGTCTTTGTCTCTTCGACCCTTCTAAAAAGAAAACAAAACATTGATAATTTAAAGTGAGTAGTAAGCTAATGCGGTAATTTTTCACCAAAAACGAAAGAAAAGGATGTAAACAATACTAGTATGTCTTCATGATTTAAGTATTGATTCTATAAAACAAATTGAAATACGCTTGTGTCATTAAGACAGCAATGAACTTTTCCTATCAAAGGTGTTCACCGTTTATATTTACTTGACACACAACAATAATTAAACTTTTTGTAAATTGGTTAAAAGCGTATTATTTTGCTTATGCTAAAGGAGACGATATTTTCTAGAACGGAAAAAGATTTAGTTCAGATTGTGCATTGTTTCCGCATTAGCATAACAACCCTTAAAGGTACAACCTTTCTTCGCGCTTTTTGCAAATGCATTTCGTGTACACTCTTGAACATCAAATTGTCCCAACCTTCGAATCCTCTCGGATCCATGACGTCAAAAATATTCATATTAAATAATTGTACGCAAAGATGTATGAACGTTTGTGTAGTCTGCAAATATTACCCTTCCTGATCTTTTTGTTCCCGGGTAATCAATCATAACTAATAATTAAGAAATCCAAGCGTCTTTCCTATACCAGTACTGATGATATTAGAATTGTCTCCCTTGACCATTCTTGCAGCATGACAAATTAAAACCTACGATATATCAATTCTTTTGTGAAAAAACCCAACATATAATAATAAATGACTGGTATATAGGTATAACTACTTTTCTTTCATACAACAAGATATTTCTAACCTAAATGTCAACAATTAACAGATTAGTTTTGTACAGTTCAGTTACTGTATGTTGTTCCTATAAATAAGTTAAATACAAATTTTAATTTTAAGATTAAAACAGTCCAAAAACTGCTTGATTTTGTTTCAGAGATCTGCTGTGTTTGCAATTTTATAAGAATATATTTTTTATCACAAACTTTTGATTTTTAGTTTTACACGTTTAGATCTCCCTGTCGTTTAAAAGCCGGACCAAGCCCACTTTGATGAACTATTGTTTGTGTTTTGCAGCAATAATTTGGGATATCTACCTACTGCGATCTCAGCGTTTGAACTGTTCTTCTTACTTGGTTTATGTAGGATTCAAAAGATTTTAAAGGGGATGTTCACATTGGATTTTCCGTTATTACAAATGTATCTGTAACAGTATTTACACAAAAGTAATATTATTTTACTTAAAAGAGGTTACAAAATTATTTTTTAGCATTTTCATGTCGCTGTCTCCTTGACGTATACCCACATCTCTGTAAACGCATAATTTAATTGCAATAATATATCGAAGCTGTAAAATAAATACCAGCGATGGTCGTTTAAATCACGACTGGTCTAAACATTCAAACTGAAATTCAGCATAAATGAGCTAACATACTGTGATGTCGTAGAAGTCTGCTTTATTCATAAATGTCTATTTAAAGTGTCCTTCATACACGCTTGCGCTTGATCAAGTTCGGCTTACTTTCTAGCTTATAAATAAAATTAATTTGTATTTGGTAAAGCCATTTCGATCATACACATTCTTAATTGTCTACTTGTCTGTCATTCAAAGGGGTCTATGTCCGGTCAGTATTGGATAGTTCAATTTCATGTTCAAATTGGGAGGGTACGACGCTCCTAGCACTTACCGTGCTAACCATAGTACGAAATGGGTGCCGTCATTGATATTTTGAAAATAATTGATGTATACATTTAATATAAACGTATGTTTTATTATTCATAATCAAAGTTTTTGGAGGATTTTACTTGCAACTTGGTAGTCATTTCACGTTGATATTTTTCGTGTTTATAGCAAACAAAATTGTGTGTACTCGATTATGTGTTCATTCAACCGTTTCAAGTAACCGATGCCTGAACTGTTTCTAACTCAGATTTATTTTCCCAGAAATTGTATAGGCAGGTAGAAGCTAAAATATAAGGCACATTTAAATTCTATCTGATTTTCGCCTGTTATATTATTATTGCAGAATACAATGAATAGGTTGAATTTTTGGGAAGGCTTTTAGCAAGCATGAAAAATAAGAGCCATTTTAACATGTAAAATTTACCTCATTAGTAATTTATTATTGATGAAATGAGTATAAACTTAATTTCATCGTCGAACGATATATACCGAACTTAGGATATCAAATGAAGAAGTAAACATTCAACATAATATGTTATAGAAAACACATATTCCATAAAGATGGTATACAAATTTTATAGTTAATAATTAGTATCAACTCTTCGCAATATTTCATAATTAAATATTGTCACTTATTTACGTTAAAATTTTAATTCAAAAATATATTAACTTCATTTTAAATTTTTATGCATTTTCACCAAAAACAAAACGTCTAACATATATATGAGAAATTTTACCAAATGATAAAAGTATGGTGTCGAAGAAAGGATCAAATTATAATACATGGTAATAAACTATTTAAAAAAAACACCAGTGTCAGTGCAATTTACTATAATTATAAGATGATGGATGGTGCTTAACGTCTAGCGGATAATCCAATGCAAATTTAGGACGAGAACATGTTAATGAAATATGAACATTAATTCCTGCTCTGTACTTAGCCGACACGCTGAGCCGGATTAGTCCGCAGTAAGACATGTTACCCTACTCAGACATATGTTCTGACTCTGAGCCGACCAGACATTGCTCTTACTCCTCAATTCAGAGTGCTTAGTGGAGAAGCAGCAAATACCAATTTTAAAGTTTTTGGTTTGACCCGGCGGGAATTCGAGCCCACGACCTACCGCATTCGAGGCAAACATGCAACCACGAGACCACCGAAAATTGTTCTTGTGTTTTTTTAATTCAATCATTCTAGACATAGGTGTTTTTCATCGGAAACATAATAATAAATATTTATTTTCTCAATATTTTTTCAGTTTATTTTTAGGATGCATTTCTAGAAGAAAATCTTCAGTTGTTGATACAAAGAAATGAGAAGAGTGCTCTTTCTCACTTAAATATTCTGATGTAATGATCGAAATAGATTTCTTAAATGATAATAACTTATTTCAAACTCATGCATGAACTAAACAATGTTTACGTGTTAACGTACGCGGATATAACTAACATCAGTAATACGCGTTTAAGAAAGTCATTCACAGTTTGTATTTTAATTATTCCAAATTCTATTACAATGGATAAAATAATCTCATGCATTACATTATACCTCCAAAATAACACAAACGGTTGAGTTACGTACCAACCGTCCCTGATATATAGCAAATCGAGAAACCTCTAACAAAACCCGAGTAAAGGACAAGATACGATAAGCATCAGAGAACGGCCCCAATTTTCGTTCAAATTAAAAGTGACGTGCCGTAAATTATAATACTATATTTTAAAGTTTAAAACCTACATTTTGTAAGCATCAATAGTTTTGTCAACTTCCGCTGATATTATTCATGCTTTGTAGCTGTAAACACCTCAAGATTCGCGAAAAGGGCAGACAAATGGCAGTTTCAAACCTTTTCTGCATTTTAAACTATGAGCGTACCTACGGCCCATGATCATATTTATACCTGACATTCCTTGAATACAAATATTGATGCAGTTCAAATATCTTAGTGGGCCGTAGGTACGCTCATAGTTAAAATTAGAAAAGGTGAAAACAATCGCAGTAGTTTTCATTGAATCATCGGAATATTTAAACGAACTGCGGACCGGAGATGATTTCCGGTATTCACTGGATCCGACGACAGACTTTTCTTCGTGCTATAATGGCTAGTTTCTTTATAACGTAAATTTTACATCTACGAAAAGAAACACAGGATATTCCTGTATTTATTATAGTATAAATTTAAAGTGAGATTTTAGCAGACCGTCGAGTTGACACAAAATCAGAAGGAACTGTGACAAACTTCCGCAGAGAAATTTTGGGAATGTAAATGAAACCAAAGATAATTAATAATTGGTTCATACTGAAACAGTTCCTATTTGACTAAATTTCAATATTTAGAACACTGTGACACAGACGTTAATCGTGGATTGGCATGTCGAAGCATAAATATGTCTTTTGTAACGTTAAAACTGCAGAGATTTGTTAAGCATGTAATCTCCGTGGAATGGTGTATTCTAAACAAAACATATTTTGAATAGAAATTCTATACCCAACAGATCGATATTGGTGTCAACATTAGATTTCTGTACAACTTTACCCTTCAGAAACACGTATTTTGTTTTATAAATGACGAAATCGTCGCCCTGGAACGTATAAATCTCCGTTGACGTTTTTGTGAAAAGTGCTTTCTTTCACGTCCGCATTTCTATCAAGTATGGCATGCCAGATTAACATTTTAGACAATCATTACGAATTGCCAAAATAAATTACAGAACTGTGAATAATAACATACATTGTAATTTATATGACATAAGGAGACACCGTGAGACAATTTTAATTATTTTATTATGTAAGTGTAACAGTAATAAAGAATAAACAAAACTATCCAACACTATAAGTATCTTAGTAATTTTTGGTCATGGTGTTGATTGTATTCATTGGACTTATGATTTGTAAATGTCCCTGCCTTCCGTCGCTCTTTTAAACGACAACGCGTGCCACTTCGTATTTGTTGTTTGAAAATTATTCTCTACAAAACTTCCGTCATAGATATGCATGAAGTATTTGCCACTGGACGGTCAGAAAAAAATTCAATCATTCATATCTCCTCTTAAATTACAGTACTATAATGACTTTAAACATATTTAAATAAATAAAATATTCGTTTAATTTTTAATCAGATATTTACAAGTCAAAGAAAAAAAAACGAATATTGAATATCAAAGGAAAAAAACGCATCATAGTCAAAGATATCATGCTTGTAATTTTGTACGCCAGACGCGTGTTTTGTGTACAAAAGACTCATCAGTGACGGTCGTATAAAAAGTCAAAAGACCATAAAGGCTCAAAATTACTAAGACGTTACGCTCGATGTTATTGTCACTTTTGGTAATGTCGTATGTTAACGTCAAAATCATGTTATATTGACGTTTTGTAATATTGACGTCCAGTATATTCGTTAAACACTTGGTTTCTGTTAATAAAAGGAGATATGGGTGTATGCCAGGTGGCCTCTAGACAAATACAGCTACGTTTATCTATTCCTGAATAGGAAATTCCGTTGTTTGTCAAACAATTCAAAGTTTTGTAAACAGTTAATTATAAATTTGACCATACCAATGATAATTCATGTTAACACAGAAGTGCTGACTACTGGAATTGTGTTACTGCATGGGATGTTTGTGTCATTATTTTAAATGTGATAGCTACAAGGTTACAGTCCGCAGGAAGACATATCATCCTACCTGGACACTATATATTATGACTCCGACCCAACTAGTCTTTGTTCTTACCCCTTAATGCCACGCGATTAACGAAAATCAGCAAATACCAATTTTAAAGTCTTTGGTTTGACACGACCGGGGCCAGAACCCACGATATCCGGCACTCGAGGTGAAGACGCTTTCACAAGACAACCGAGGCGGTGTTTGTCTCATGTGTTTTACGCTGGGTGGGAAAATGACTAACCAAGCGAAACTGTGCACCAAAATGTGCATGGTGTTTTAAAAGATAAATATCTAATATTCGCAAATTAACTACAACAGACAAATGTGATTATAAATGTTTTACATTTCAAACTTGGAAAAATTATTATACATATCATCAATTTTATTCTTAGCTGTATGTTTATGCGCATTTAATTAGTGGACCTATTAAGAATCAAATACTTCTTTTGTAATTAGGTTGTTAATGCGATGACCGAAGCACATTTTGGATGAAGCGCGGAGTTTACAAAAGAGGCATTCAAAGCGTTATTACATTTTAATGCTACAACCATGAAATTATGAGTTTTATCAAATTTTCGTTTCTTTTCCTATGCATTCTTCAGACGTTTTCAAGGGAAGTACGTCATGTCATAAATGTTGCATATTTTGGAAATAACATCTGATTTTGGAATGCCTCTCACAATCAAAAGTATAGCTTCTTATGAGACATCCATGTAATGTAATTATTGATAATAAAAAGTTGAGATAACCAAATGTCATTCTATTACAACTTTTAAAATTGTGCGATTTGATAAAACATTAAATGTGCAGTCAGTTTTGACAAGATTTTGTATAGTTTTAATTAATTTATTCTGTACAATGACTTAAATGAAGGGTGCATATAGTAAGAATCCTTATTATACAAATCCTCGCTTAAACATACGCATCCACCCAAAGAATTGACTTCTGCAATCATATACTCTTATTAGTAACTTGCATGTCCAAGTATAATTGTTCATTTTGATAAACAAATCATAAAAAGACAAAAACAAAACAAAAAATACAAAATGCAAAATAAACACATACTATGAATTTTACATGATATTTCACGAATCATTCGACAACGACAGGAAATAGAAACCATTTTTCGTCATCGCCAGTATCCACATCATAATTACAGATAAAAAAATCGTTCCATTTTTCATTTCATCGTGAAGGAAACAGCAGTTTATTCAATACTCAGTTCTCACTTTTCTTTATCATGTTTCCCTGGCTTCCAAGAAAAAATGAATGGATACAGTATGTTTAACTTAAGTATTCTTCTTCTTCTTCTTTTTCTGGATTTTATTCTCCTACACACTTGTCCGAGCCGACACTTATTTAATTTTTTGACATTGACTTATGATATTTGGCATAAAGTGTATAACCATGAGATATCATATCAGTCTCATATCATTATGACCTTTACCGTTGATCTCAAGGTCAAAATAATTGATGTTTCGTTCTTGGCCTTTGACTTTCAAGGTAACATTATTGAGTTTTATACGTCCAACCCTTAAACCATATATATTCTTACAGGCTAGTTCAATTTATTTTACTGCACCGAAGGATTTATTCCTTGAGGTCAAATCCTGTCATATAATGAATCTTTAATTATCTCCAAAATGGTATTCATCCCCACCCATTGCCTAGATAAGTCATTTCTAATTCACCATAGGTTTTGTACCCAGGGGACACATTCACATCCCCACCCCTACATCATATTAATTCTTAATTGCCTGTATTAGACATTTTATTCCAGACGAGGTCTGTTTGTGGTACAAGCCACGTCTCTTTCATTTCATTAACTGTTAAATATCTTTAAAAACTGTTCAGACCCACCCCTAATTAGTAAATCCTTTATATTCTTGTTTTCATGAAAAGACATTCACATTGAAACATACATAGGTTTTGTAGTTGTCTTTAATTTAAAAAAAATGTTTGCTGTTGCTAAGCAACATGTGGGTTTCTATGCTCGATATGGAATTCGTCAAAAAAGATTAATGATAATCTAGATGTTTATATTATAGTGTAACACCATATGAGAAAGTATATTCTTCCAAAATTACTAAATTCATACTTCAGATAACATAAAGAGATATAAGAAGATGTGGTATGAGTGCCAATGAGACAACTCTCCATCCAAATCAAAATTTATAAAAGTAAACCATTATAGGTCAAAGTGCGGTCTTCAAACGGAGCCTTGGCTCACACCAAACAGTAAGCTATAAAGGGCCCACAGATTACTAGTGTAAAACCATTCAAACGGGAAAACCAACGGTCTAATCTATTTTAAAAACTAGAAAAGAGAAACACTTATGAACCACATCAACAAACGACAACTACTGAACATCAGATTCCAGACTTAGGACAGGTGCAAACAAATGCAGCGGGTTTAAACGTTTTAATGGTAACAAACCTTCAACCTTTTTCTGAAACAATAGTGTAACATCACAACATAGAAAGACACACTATAAAATATCAACTGAAATAGCTTAACTCAATCAAAGTACATATTAACACCAGTGAACATACACTGAACAAATAAATTTGACCTATGATACAATGTAAATACAAAATAAATAAACTAAGGGAAGAATAATAAAAGTAACATGTTATATCGGTATGAAATGTTAAACAATTTAAGAAAAACAATATGCTCGAACAAAAATATCAGCCATTTGCAATAACTTTAAACACAGGTAAATGAAAATAATTTTGTTGTAAGGTATACGTGTACAGTTCCAATAGAGAAAGGAAATATTTTTACAAAATAAATAATTTTGATGTTCATAGTACGAAGTGAAAATTTATAGTAATACCAAACACTTATCAAAGCTGGTATATAGACCAAATATAACCCTGAATAACATTAAAGAACCCATTATTGAACGGTTGCTATGCACTTGTTATGTAGCTAAGTTGTTGATACGCATTTAGTGAACTAAAATTGAATTAACTTTTCATTTCTAACTAAAAGTTGTTCATAAACAGACAATCTGCATTGCATTCAATTGAATTTGTTCAATAAAATGACTCATTGATTTGTAGTTGTCTTTAATTCAAACATTTTTTTGCTGTTGCTAAGCAACATTTGTGTTCCTATGCTCAATACGGAATTTGTTAAAAAATAAAGATGTATATGATAGTATATTGGAATGAAACACAATATAGAAAAGAAAAATTTTCAAACAAATGCTAAATTCATACTACAGAGGGGACAACACTCAATTTTAACCGTTGCTAGGTTGTTTTAAGCATATAGTAAACGAAATCAAAGGGACTTTTTATTTGTGACTTCAAGTTCTTCTTAGACAAACAATATTATTTGGAATCGTTTAAATTTGTACTGGTAAACCAATCAATATGTGATAATTTTGATACTTAATAAAAAACCGTTGCTAGGCAACCTTCCTTTCACCGGAACACAATAAAATCATTGTTTTTCAAGTTTCTTTACTAAGACCATGAATGATATTAATATAAACTTATTTGGAGAGGGGCCAGAAACGCCCTTATCGTACCTTGTCTTTTGTTTGGAAATGAAAGAATGTTTTCTGTTGTAAGACAAACTAATATTTATGTAGAAACAAATGAATGACATGTAAAGAGAGAGTGAAAAGACAACAAAGGGCAATCAAAACAACTAGTCAGAGAAAATATATAATATGTCTGATTAAAGTGCACTTTCTTTGAATCATATATATATAATTGAAGAACAAAAATTTGCGAAAGCAAATTTACAGATCTAACATTGTTGGGCTGATGTTTAGACGAATTATATATACAGAATGTATTTTCAGCCTTGTATCACCATCACTGCTGGTGATCCGATGGATAAAATCTGTTGTAGAGTCGTCACTGGTTCAGACGTACTTATAATATAATTATTTCTGTGACTGTATCTTACATTAATTTGTAGGATCCTTTACAATAGATAATTCAGCTGATCTGTAACAATTCCATCTTCATGCCTTATATATCATTTACTGTGTTACGACGCTAGATAAAAACTGACGAGGAAAAGTAACACCCGGCCATTGAAAGCTTTATTATTGTAGCGTCTAGGTGGTGGAGTGGTCTAGCGAGTCGGGTATAGTGCAAGGCGATTTGATGCCACGATATCTCAGAAGCATGAGTTCGAATCCCGGCGAGGGAAGAACAAAAATTTGCGAAAGCAAATTATTTACAGATCTAACATTGTTGGGCTGATGTTTAGACGAATTATATATACATATATAAATTTTCAAGATTCAATAATTACACCTAAGTTATTTCGAGGATCAGTTTGGGCAAGATCATACTGAGGAATTGGTATAGTTACATTATCCCCACAGCAAGTTCTGATAATTTCCGTTTCGTTTTCTTGGTTAGATATTCGGCTTGGATCTGTTGGATAGACACCGCATGCTTCCTGGCACGTATGATTGGTGTTTCAAAGTCAGTGTCATCCTGATTGTCACTCGGGCCAATTTCTATTATACTATCAGAATTGTCAGTGGGACCAATTTCTATTATACTATCAGAATTGTCACTGGGGCAAATTTCTATTGTACTATCAGAATTGTTACTCAGGCCAATCTCTATTATGCTATCAGAATTGTCACTGGGGCCAATTTCTATTATACTATCAGAATTAACTGGCATGCATGTATCAATTACATTTCCTGTCTCCATCTTGGTATTTTTGTATTTTTAAATAAGGTTTATTGTGTGGTCATTGAATAAAAATCTATAGTGTATATCAATGCTTTTTATAACAAAATCCATACAATAAATTATTGTTCAAGTTATAGGTAGATTTTAGTCAAATTTTGTACAAATTGTAATGTGTACAAGCACTTTTTACAAATTACAATTTGTACAGTGTCAAAATACAAATTATAATTTGTACAATTTTTTGTACAAATTATAATTTGTACAAAATGATAACTTGTACACAACATATATATATATATATCATATATCTGTCGTATTTCCTGCAATTGCATTGCAAAACCTTTATTTCTACAGCTTATTATGGTATACCAGAAATTTATGTTCGATATATTAAGGCAACAGTAGTTTACAGAAAACAAATGAAGGTAACAACAAACGACTGAGTGATTTGCCTGAACTCCAAAAGGAGTGAGACCGGATGAAAATCTTCATTCGGTAAAATTATCACGATCGAGAATAGGACACAATCAGTAAAATTACAGACTGGACGACCATTCTGGTACCTAAAAATCTAAGACTACAAAACATGTCGCTAGTGAGTTGAGACGCAATCATATCCTACATGTCATATCGACCAACCAATTTGGTGACCGTAAAACTTATGTAGTGTCGATGTCAGTCGTTCTTTCTCATAACATAATGGAGCAGTTTTTGGTTTTTTTCAGTATCCTTCTATTATTCAAATTCAAGAAACTTCCACAAGTCTTTAATCAACATGTCAACAAAACAAATAAAGTCAATTACTTTTAATATGAGAATATAATTTAAATATTAGTAAGTACGTCTTGTAAATTTTAAATTGAACATAGAGTTTGACTTAACTATTAATCATTAACATTATTTTTACCTGTATTCAATTTACACAATTTTTCTATTTTTCTTTCATTTCCACATTTGAATGTTTAAGTGACTCAATTCCATCCTTTAAAACCTCGTTTTCTTCTATGATATCCTGCAATTGAAAAATATCATCGTTGTGTCTTTTCTTAATGTGTATTCTTTAATTCCTATAACAATAATTGGGCCATAGAACATTTCTGAATTGCTCGTTTTTGTTAATGTTAAACAGTTAAATGCTATGATAATTCATCAAAATTACATAATGCCTTTTCTTTTTTCAACGTTTCTTTTCAATATAAAATTCATGTGTCTTAGGATCACTGCTCCGAACTGATTGTGTGTGTTTTATTTATATTTTTGTTTTGTAATTAAAAATTCCAATGTGTACGAAACTGGAATAGTCCGAGTACTGACAGGTGTTTGTATCGTACCTCAATGAAACAATAACTAACAACACAAATAACTACCAGACCTGTTGAAGTCAGCATGCACACAGTCGTCTGCAGTAGGAGGGTCTTTAAAATATGGCAAGCTTCAAATATTCCAAAGTTGAAACAGGAGTGAAAAATAATAGCCACAAAATCAAAGATCTATCATAAATACTATTTTTGTCAAATAATAAAACACATTTACACGAATAAGACATGATAAAGACAACCATTGACGATGGAACTTACTTTCGACAGACACATAAATATCAACTTCCATCAGGAACGCTCATATTCAAATCTTCGAGAGCCAAGGATGTATAGATACTTGAATACTTGAGAAACTATATGACCTAAAGATCTTGGAGTTATTGGTTGCAGCTGTCTTGTAAAACAAATTACAGTTAATATAAAAATAAGAAGATGTGGTATACAAATGTAACTACAAATGAGACAAATATTCACCAGAGACCATATGCAATGGAAGTAAGCAACTATAAGTCCTGGAATGGCTTTCCACAATGAAGAACACCCATAACGTAATGCCTGCTATAAATTGCCCCGACATGACTAAACGTAAAACAATTCAAAGAGAAACCAACGGCCTGATTTATGATAAAACAATACTAGTAAACGAAAATAAATATGACAGGCAGCAACCACGACTACCACTAGATCTCAGGTTCTTGACCTAAGTCGGGCAAATATGAAATTTTTCTGGTTTGAACATATAAGCGGTCGTTCAGTCTTCCTCTAATATGGGACAGTGATTTTACAGCACGATTGTTAAGAACAAACTGTTAAAAACCAATTGAAAATTCTCAAATCATCAGAATGGCACGAAGCACAAGAATAAATTATCAAAAAGCCAAAAGTCACAAAATACTGATCTTAGAGTTCCTGCAGTTACTAAAGGATTATTCCAAGTTAACTACAACTGATAAATAAATATTGTTTTCAAGACTTAATCTGTGATAATTTGGTCATAGTTATCGAAAAAGGAAGTAGATCCACTTCCTTTTCGATAACTATGACCAAATTATCACAGATTAAGTCTTGAAAAATATTAAATTAGTGTAAAACTTCTATAATGAAATATATCTATTTATTAATTAGAGGCTCTATGGATCCATAGAGCCTCTAATTAATAAATAGATATATTCATTATAGAAGTTTTACAATTAATTGTCTTTTCCATTAATGACAATGAGCTTCTTCTTCACTTTAATTCGTATAATTTAAATCTTACAATTATCTTACTATACCTCATAGTGACGTATCGTCTGTAAAGAACCTTTTCGTATTGACAAAACATTCTGGTATCTAGTGGTTTATCACGAAGATCCAGAAGCATCTGTTTGAAATAAACTTCCTTTCCACACACAGTAGCTATATCAATTATGGCGTCTTCAGCTTCGCTTATAAATGTATTAAAATTAGTACATGACATACTGGCTTTTTCACATGACCAAAAGTTAAATTTCTAAGTTCTGCTAATTTTTCTACCGATTTGCGTGTGGAACAGCAGTACTGGATAATTATATTTTGAAGTTCTAAATCTATTTGCTGAACAGTAATACTTGGTGTAGCTGCAAATGCACAAATACTAATCGATCCACTTGTTGGACTTTTCCGGTCAGTGTCGCATGGCGGAAGAGGGCTTTGAACATTTTCTTCCATTCGCTTTCCATGATTTGAGGAATATTGCATGGGAAAATGAAGTTAGGTTGACACTTACAACATTTGTTAGTGCTCTTCCAGAGATGGTACAAAATATGTTTGTTTGAGTTTAAAACTGCTCTAGCGTCATGCCTTTTAAAGTCAAACAACCGTACCAAAACACACCAATGCAACAATTCGTAAGCAGACATCGTACTAGTGTTAAATCTAATACTGCTGTAGTGACACTGGTTTTGGCGTAACTACAACAATAAGCGCGGCATCTTGTTACTTTATGGACTGATAATTGTCTGCTTTTATCAAAAGAAGTTCCACTTGAGACGCAAATAAAATGCTTTTCTTTCTTCGCAGAGGTCCTGGTCCACACTGACAGCATTTTGAATCATAATACAGGTGGTATATTTCATGTTGATTCTGATTCAGAAATTCCTCAAATGTTTGATGGTTGTTTTCAGGTGTTGTTCCACTACTACAGTAAAATATTGATATAATTGAATATATGTAATTTTATTCACAGGAATAAGAAAGTAAAAGTCAAATATTAAAGTGAAAATTGTACTCAAACACTCAAACACTCTGAATGCGGTATTGTTTAATCGCTGCAAACAATATTAGTCAGCTTGAGGTATTTTACATTGTAAAATGCTTAGTCTGTTTATATGATAATTTTCACATCTAAGAAATATTAAAGGAATTGTTATGATTCTGAGATTTGCTTGTTTTCAAAAGTTCCAGCTCTTCTTATATGGATATGATATATCACTAGAGGTAGGACGTACATAATATGATAGAATGAGTACATGTAATATGCAAGAATATGTAGTATGGCACAACATGTAATATGGCGGACTTGCAGGATAGCAGAATATGAAGTATAGCAGAATTTAAAGTATGACTGAATTTGCACATAAAGATTGACAGAACGTACAGTATGGCATAATGTGTAGTATGGCAGAATGTGTAGTATTGCAGAACGTGTAGTATGACAAAATGTGTATTATAACATAACATGTAGTATACCAAAACGCGTAGTATAACTGACCGTGTAGTATGGCAGAATTTGTAGCTAGTATGACAAAAAGTGAAGTATGACAGAATGTGTAGATTGGCGGAACGTGTATTATGTCAGCATATGTAGTATATCAGAACGTGAAGTATAGCAGTACGTGCTGTATGACAGAATGTTTAGTTAGCAGAATGTGTAGTATGACAGCATGTGTAGTATAGCTGGACGTAATATAACATGACGTGTATTATGGCAGAATGCGTAGTATAGCTGGACGCGTAGTATGTCAGAATATGCAGTATAGCTAAACGTGTAGAATAGCAGAAAGCGTAGTATGATAGAATGCATAGTATAGCTACACGTGAAGTATGTCAGAATATGTAGTATTGCAGAATGTGTAGCATGGCAGAATGTATCGCATCACACAATGTGTGGTATGTCAGAATGTGTAGTATAGCTGAACGTAGAGTATGTCAGAATATGATTCATATCAAATGTGAAGTATGGCAGCATGTGTGGTATGACAGAATATGTAGTATGTCAGAATGTGTATTATGAAAGAATCCGTAGTATAGCTGAACGTGTAGTATTGCATGACTTGTATTATAACAGAAAAAGTAAAATCACAAAAATACTGAACTCCGATGAAATTCAAAACGGAAAGTCCCTTATCAAATGGCAAAATCAAATGATAAAACACATCAAACGAATGGACAACAACTGTCATATTCCTGACTTGGTACAGGCATTTTCAAATGTAGAAATTGTAGATTGAACCTGGTTTTATAGCGCTCAACCTCTCACTTGTTTGACAGTCGCATCAAATTCCATTATATTTACAACGATGCGTGAACAAAACAGACATAATATTTATTTATTATTTATTTTTGGTGTTTTAACGCCACTTTTAAGCACCGCTTTTGGGCTATTTCGTGGCGGCCAGTTTTTATTGGTGGAGGAAGCCGGAGTGCCCGGAGAAACCACCGACCTTCGATAGGAAAACTGACAATCCTAGTCAATTAAGATTGAGTCGAGTGCACCCGCACGAGCAGACATAATAGGAAAATAGTCAAAATATGGGTACAGCAGTCATCACTGTGTCACAATCTCAAAACAAACAAATATTTAACAAAAAGCATCTATCAAATTTAAAACCACATTCATTACTTCGCGTGTATGACGTCAGAAAATGTAAACGTCACATAGGCAGAAATATAAAATAATTTTGTCGTTCAAAGTATTTAAAAAAATATAATTTCACATGGGGAATGGTGGTATACAGGGTTAAAAATCAAAACATATGGTTAATACCACTACGCGAGTAAAATAATTTTGTCGTTTAAAGTATTTTCAAATTTATAATAGAACATAGCTGACATATAATAGAACAATAACATAATGGCGGAATCTTTAAAAGTACAGAGTCACGTCATATGAACCAAAGAAACACAAAAAGTCGCACATACAAAACACACCAGCAAAAATGAAAGATAATACAAACACATTGACGGGATGTATAAGTACCGAGCCACGTCAAATGGATATCACAGAAAACAGACCAAACTGTAAAAGTAATATTAATAATAGAACAACAACAAATAAAGAACAATATAACACGTTGTTAAGATGATAAACAACGTCAGTACGCAGAATCTATACATCAAGACCATCATGTATTATTTGTGAAGTTGATACGGAATATTTATCAACAAGGTCTTGGTACCTTCCGATGAACTTTTTAGAAAAGGACGAGACGTTCTTTGACATACCCCTGGTTCATCAACTTTCTGCTCAGACACTGGTGACGTTTTACAAAGTCTGAGTAGGAGCTGCAAGCTCTTGAATATCGAATAAGTTGGGAAATGTATATCCCATATGCAGGTGAAGTTGGTATATTGCTACTAAGGTGGGGAAATTGATAATTTCAAAATTAAAATCGTCTCGTTTGTCATACATTCTGGTACTGAGATGACTGTGTATGTCAAATTCGAGGTATAAGTCTAAAATGAGGCGGAGGAAGCCGTGTCTGTTGTTTCTTTAATTTCTAGTTCTGGGGATATATTAATGGAACCCAATCAGAAAAATTCGGATTGTTAGTGGAAAGAACATCATCAATATATTTGAAAGTGAAATTAAATAATCTGGCTTCTTTGATCTTCTTGTTTTTGACAAGTGTCTGAAGAAACTCCGATTCATATGAAAATAAGAAGAGGTCGACAAGGAGAGGCGCACAGTTCGTTCCCATAGGAATGCCGACAATTTGTTGATAAAGTCTACCTCTATACTAGAATGCGTAGTATAGCTGAATGTGTAGTACGGCAGAATGTGCAGTATTACAGAATGTGTAGTAAAGCTGAACGTGTTGAATGTCAGAATGCGTAATATAGCAGAACTTGTAGAATGGCAAAATATGTAGTACGCCAGAATGTTAATTATGACAGAATGCATAGTATAGCAGAACGGGTAGTATGGCAGAATCAGTTGGGTGGCAGAATGAGTAGTATGACAGAATGCGTAGTATGTTAGAATTTGTAGTATGACATAATGCGTAGTATAGCAGAACGTGTAGTAAGGCAAAATGTGTAGTATGGCTGAATGTTTATTATGATAGAATGAGTAGCATATCAGAACGTATAGTAAGGCAGAATGCATAGTATAGTAGAAAGTGTAGTATGGCAGAATGCGTAGTATAGTAGAATGTGTAGTAAGACAGAATGTGTAGTATGTTAGAATGTGTAGTTTGACAGAATGTGTAGTATGGCAGAATACGTAGTATGTCAGAATGCATAGTAGAGCTGCACGTGAAGTATGTCAGAATGTGAAGTATGGCAGAATGCATAGTATGACAGAATGTATAGTATGACAGAATGTGTAGTATAGCTAAATGTGTAGTAAGACGGAATGCGTAGTATGGCAGACTGTGTAGTATTGCAGAATGTGTAGTATGACAGAACATGCAGAATGCGTTGTATTGCTGAACGTATAGTATGTTGTATGGCAAAATGTGAAGTATGGCAGAATGTGTAGTATTACAAAATGTGTAATATGATAGAATACCCATGGTCAATTTTATTCTTTCTAATTGTCGGATGTGCAGTTGATGAAGAGCTAGCATGTAGTATAATACGACTATCTTGACATTTTTATCAAGTGCTTGATCTTGTATGATCTGAAAAAGTAGAAGACATCTGCACGATCTCTAACCTGTTTGTTCTATATATGGTGGCACAAGGATTTTAACAGTCCTTTAGTTGTCTGGTATTTGGACGATAAGTGGACAACCCTACCTTCGATTGAAATTACATAGTTAAAAATAATTCCCGTTGGGTTCGAATTCAATTTGAGTTCAACTTGTTCAGAGTTCAGATATGCTATAATAGACCAAAAGTCTTCCATAAAGGTGCTTCTAGATTATTTCTTTAGAACCGTAAATTAAAAGGGTACGATGATTCATTTATAGTGGAGAATCAAGTACAGAGTTAAAAGCTTATGATTTAGTAACATTGTTAAAATATTCTGAACGTGTATTTTGAATAATAGAATATTTGTATTAAACTGAAATATGGGGTATATTTTTCTGTTTTAACTTCATAATTATTTATTTTTCTATTCAATTTTCCGGTAACAAATGTACTCTAAAGTTACCGACCATTCGTCTTTGGTGGAGGCATAGGTTTTCTCCGGACAAACAATTTGTTAGACTTAATAAAAAAAAAAAAAAAAAAACAGACCTTTTCAAAAGCTTTCAAATTTTTGTTTTCAACACTCAATGTTGTATTTATTTTGATCGGAACTATATTTCTTTTCCTTCTGAAACACTTCTTTTCCAGAAATGTACAATCAAGCTATTTATTTCATTAAAACGATGCACCCACCCAAACAAAGAAGAATGATCGGTGCTTAAATTCAATTGAAAATTTGTTGATATCTTAAGCACAAACTACGATAAGATATCTTTATTCGACACGACACGACTGTCACCTCATTTGATCTTTAGAAATAAAAGCAATGAATGCTTAAAATTGCAGCATTTAACATAGACAGCAATTAGGCCTTGTTTAACTGATTTCTTAAGTATAACTGGAAATATTCTTGTCACAAAATGATTAACGACATGAGATTTCATTCTGTTTTGTCCGTTTGATTGTGTTGTTTGCAGAAGACTTTCAAGAACTAAATAGTAAGAGATTGAACTTCCATCAAACCACATGACAAGGTAACCATACGTTTTCAACAATCTATGCGAATCTTTAAATTCCATTAGATATACACGAACTCATATGATTTATTACTTTACAAATTTAGCTATTATGATAGGCCTCCTATTGTTGATAATATGGTTTTGTTTAAAACTATTAACGCCGCTTACTGAATTGTATAGTTAGGAAACAGCCATTGAGAGGAGAACGATTGAATAAGGAAGGTATACATCTGGATATATGAAAAGAACAGTAGGACTATTCGAGACCCGAAGGTAGAAAATATTGCTAATATCAAGCCAACAAAACATAGTTAAATAAGCACTGATAGTAAGAATAGATAAAATTGTTATCAGTATTTCCCTTTACTTTATCTTCATTATAATTGAATTGTTGTAAGGTTATTTTGTGTTCTATGCTTGTTTGATACATCAGGTTGAATTATAACACAATAGTCGAAATGAAATGTTAAAGGGTCTCTGTTTTGGAACGGATGAGTATACGTTCTCCGCTGGAAGATACATATATATTTGTTAAAAGTACTTTGTTAAGCAGGGCCATTGTACCGGTCAAAAGATCAGAGATAACAATGCAAATATGTAGGGTTAATGAATACGTTTAGTTTTAACCACTTTCCGCTATGAAGATGTATTCCTTGTGCAGTTTCCTAGTACGTTATTATCAACCCGATAAAGTGGTGAAACTGAAACCAAAGTGCTGGTATCAGACAATGAACAAACAAATGGAATAAATAAGTATGAAGCAAAATTAATAACTCCGATTTATAAAAACAGAATTTTCGGTTATCAATGCTTTTGAACGTCGTAATATTCAATTTGGTTTTGCAATTATTTTGATTCGAGCGCCACTGATGACATGCGTCTAATGTAGACGAAACGCGCGTCTGGCTTACCATAATATAATCCTGGTATCTTTGCCGAGTTTTACCCTTGAAAATAATTAAGTATTTCAGGTCAGGGTATAATGATTGAAAATACCGCAACAGATTAACCAGTGAAGCGTAATCTTGTTAAATGAAAGTATACGAGTAAATCGACCAATCTATTGTTTATTATAACTTCAATCTCGAAAAATCTGTCATTCTATACAGTTCACAATATATACGATTCGAAGGTTCAAATATCAAACAAATGTTAGAGAATCGTAGTGTGCGGTAACAAAATTAAAAATAATAGTAATACAACATATTTCCAACTCTCTTCAAATATAACAAGCATCTTTCCAGAATAACAAAAATTTTAACCTTTTATATACATTGCCACCAAGAATGCACAAAATCTGCACCAAGAATTCAACCTAAATTATACTTCTTTATCTGATTTAAATTGCCACCAAATATGCACTAACCTTTTAATATATCATTGAATCCAGATAAAACTAGCACATGCTAAAAGATAATGATAATATGATACATTACACACTATTGATAACTACGATAAAAAGAAGTTAAAAGAATGAAATTAATGACTTCAACGGATAAGAGATATTTCTTTGAAAATAATAATTTAACATTAGCATCTTATTTAAATCATTTTAAAGTGATTCTACGTTGGACACTCTAAACGAGGGGCTTAAAGAAGTATGCAAAGAGAATTTACATTTATTTATAGAGATTTGAGAACTAGATGATTTGAAATATAGGTTGTAACTTCCTTTGGCTAACATATACTAGTATGACAAATCAATGTTGTTTCTCATAGAAATGATATAATATTATTAAATCATTTTTGATTGCAAGGATCAACACACGCCTCTTTAAGCTTCAAAGTACAGTACAATGTTTAGAACAATATGTATCTGTTAAGAATCTGAGTAAATATTGGAGCTATTCAGAAATAAGTTTAATTTTGGCGTAGTTCTTGGATGGATGCACTATATTTAAAACAACATTTGCTTTAGGAATAAGAACAAGATCATGGTTGAAGCTCATGATGAGTCTTTTTCCTGATTTCAAATTCCTGCTAAGAATGAAGTATGTCTTTTGCGTATAAAAGACAACAACAATACAATATTATCAATCATTCATTTCTAATTTCAAATGTGTTGGAAATGCATTTTGTCGTACTGATGATTTGAATCGCCTCTATAAATTCATATCTATCATAAACAATCCTTACTACATCATGTACATATATCTTACAGATATTCTTGTAGGTGACATCAAATGGTGTTGAAAAATACATGACATGTCGTTGAAGATATCATTGAAACAAGTAGGCAAGTGGTTTTATCAAATATTCTGGTTTAGGTTAAATAAATGAGGTAACTATTTTGGCAGTAAAAATATCGAAAAGTGAATGCATTTCATATATACAAGTGTTTATTTTAAAACCCTCGAAAACATTCACATATTGTAAATTCCCACGTTAAAAGACCTAATGTTAACTAATTAGAACAGGGTGCTGCTTTATACGATCGCAGAGATCGAACCCTGAACAGTTGGGGCAAGTATGGACACAGCATTCATTGTTGATACAGCTCTAAATTTGAATAGTGATTAAATATTTGACACAACATAGGTTTCTGAATAGAATGAATGTGGTCTAAGAGCTTTGAAAATGGACATTTACCTTTTATGATGCAATATTCAAAATCCAAATACATGGTAAGATTCAGCATATGAAAGAACCCCAATAATTCAATTGTTGATGTAATCAAATAAAGTTTAAGTTTGGATCCTTAAGGCCTCCATGTGGACCAATTTAAAACAGAGCCAACAATCAATGATCTAAATACACCGTTAGATTCAGCATATTAAAGAACCCCAAGAAGTCAAGACTTTGAATTTAACCCCATTTAAATTGACGAAGAAATATTTAAAACAATTTTATACAAAGAATTAGAAATATATTGTTTTGGCCCTTCCTCCTAAACGGTTAGGGCCATAACCCCAAAATCAATCCCAACCTTTCTTTTTAATATGGACCCTTGTGGTACAATTTCAAAGAGATCCATACACTTAAACACAAATTTAATGTCCGGACACAAGAAACAAGCTTGTTTTGGACACTTTTGGCGCCTAATTCCTAAACAGTTAGAACAATAACCTCCAAAATCAATCCAAATCTTCTTATTTGTGGTATGGAACCTTGTGGTACAATTTCATACAGCTCCATACTCTTATGTTCAAGTTATTGTCAGGAAATTATATGTTTTCGGACGACGACGACGACGACAACAATAATGTCATACCATAACAAGTGTTTGACCGCAAACATTTTGAAGTCGTATAAAAACCCATGTAAAATCAATCGATGCTTAAGAAGAACTTGTGAAACACAGTATGTAAGAAACCTAAAATAAACCAGATATTTAAATATTATAGTTATACAACAGCTGATCTAATCGACTGTGTTTTACCTTCACCCACGCAAACTTTTAAATAGATCTTTGTACTATCTTAAACTATATTTCAACGATGTTTTCCTTATTCAATATACTTATATAGGTGTTCTTAAAAGTATCTATGTTATATTTTATACTATATTATAATCCATTTCCCCATTCAATATATATATATTTGTTCTTAAAATAGATTTTGTAATTTCTTACGCAGTTTTTCCAATTCGATATTTATATTTGTTCTCAAAATAGATCTTTGTAATTTCTAATGTTATATTTATACATGTTCCGATAAGTTACCCTTGATATTCATACATTATTTATCTGTGAACAGTTGTATTATCATTTCAAACTGAAACAGTTGTGAGTGTGTAAATAAACAACAAATAAAAGGGAAAAAATGGATTTTACATTAAAATATGATACACAAATATAACAAAATATCAAAAACGCGAGATGAAACATTTAAAGCATAGATGGTTTCACAGTTTTATGTAAATGACTTAGTAATACTTTATAATCAAAACATGAATTCGTTGATATTCAAAGATAATCGCTTAGCTACTATTTTATTGCTAAATAACTGAAAATACAAGACAAGATATTTCAAGTTTAAAGTCAATTAAGCTATTTTCTGTGTGTTAACCAAATAACGTATTCACACTACTATATGTACAAAGTAGGAATTAAGATCAATTAATCTTTATAATATTTGTGAAAATGTTCGTTTATATTGTATTATATTGTATTCTCTGTATCGTTTGGAGTCTAATACACGAATGTTACTATTTACCACATCTCAAATTATCATAAACCCCCAAGGGTGACTGGGGAATAGAAGTATGGTCACCATTGGTCTTCCTCCGACCGGCAGTAAAATCCTTGCTAAAGTGGGGCGTCCGTTTGGCTGTGCGGGATGTACAAATTTGAAGCCACGTCCGGTCAGAATAGGGACGCTAAATCCAATGCCTCGTGTAAAGAGAGTGCCACGCTCCTTGCACGTTAAGTACCCTGCAACAACTCTTTGAGGGGTCCGTAGGTGACCTGTTGCAAGGCTAAATTTCTGTCCCTATCCAATATACCCTCATTTCCGTGGTAGTCTAAATTTCTCCGACCTTAATCCCGGACGCCCCTATTACAGAACCTAACTATTGTATTTATTGTTAATTTGTTCTTGTCCTGAATATGCTTGAAATATTTGCCACTGGACGTTAAGCAACCAACAATCAATCAATCAATCAATCAATCAAATCATCATAAGCAATGCGCAATGTAAAACGTAACTCTAGCATGTTCAATAGTTTTCTGCTTTAGACCCTGGTCATTTAAAATTGTTCTCTGAGCTCGCAAGTATAATTTTATTTAGTTAAAAAAATAATCAAAAGATGATCTATTTAAAACCATTACAAATAACTGAACCTAAATTATACTGTTATTATGTGATGGAGCATAACCTGTTACAAAAAATAAAAGTTAAAATCTGTTCTACTGCAGTTAAAACTTAAGATTGAGTTTACCCACAAGTCTAAGACAATAAGAAGACAAGCTATAGTAGATATCTTACATTTAATAATATAATGGAGGCCTCTTTGGCGTTGGCCACAGTTTTAATGAGGCAAACTTTATTCAATCTATTAGTATCCTTAATTTTAGAATAATGAATATGTGTTAAAAGTCGGATGGTTTTACACTAAAGCAAATGTATGGGACTTACATTATGTAAAAGTACTGTGAGGTAGAAAAAAGTCTGTACAATACATCCCAGTTGATATTATATTCAAGGGCTTCTCCAAAATCGGGCATTTATATGAAACAACATTAGACTAATGTGGTCAATCTGTTCAGATGTTTAGAAAAAAATATTTGTTTCAAAGTGGAGAGGTCAAATCTTTTTACAATTAAGCACATGGAGGAGGTTTATATTTTACACGAATAAAATGTTATTCAACGTATGTGTCAATGATCGAGACAGCAACCTAACTACTAAATATCTAAACAAAATCTACAGGGCACAATCATAGGTTGTCTTTACAATATATCAAGCTCTAATTTGTCATCTGTTTCTTCGAGTCTTTTGTAACTTAATTATCCGTTCAGGAATTGAGAAATTATTCAAAACTAAGGTTCCACCTCCCTGAGGCAAAGTTAACTTTAGCTTGATTTTGGTTATTTATTAGGCTACTTTTGATCATATAGCTCATTATGTGTTGATATAGTTGGATTTTAATTTTTGGGTATAAGCGTTCCTGATGATGGTTCATTGTCCTTGCTTTCTACGTCTCTGTGCAACAGCAAGTTGAGTATGTTGTTATGGGTAGCTTAGAAACCAGATTTAAGATATTCCAGGATTGTTTATACACTAAATCAGTGTAATTCAGTCATATTTGTATCAATGACCTCACAGCATTAACCCATTCCGCTACAGTATCTATATATCCTTTAACAGGTTAACCTGATATCTTTGATGAACTGTAATTTCCTTTGTTTGCAGAATCTTTGTCAGAATCCATTAAAATTTATATAAAACTTATAAGCACAATTTAAAACAAGGTTTTGGACTTCAGTTTTCATACTGAATATGGCGAATATCAAGTTTTATTCATTTGCATGCATGGCTGACATCTTTAAATTACATTGTGAATAAATTCTCTATGAAGCTTTTATCATACATTTAACACATGAATAATGTTGCGATTATCATCGTGCTTAAATTTCAATCGAGTCAATCAACTCAAGTCACAACTCAACAATATATTGTTTCTGAATTATTAAAACACATTTGTTTCGAGCGGAAAAACATGTTTTATATGCATGTTTATTTTGTTTTTGTAGAAAAGATGGAATGATATGACTCATACTTCCAAAAACATGGTATTGATTCCCCATCATAAGACACCAATTTTGAAATTCATATCTTTATCGTTACAGTCATTTTCTTTCAAGACAATATTTTGTTATTTGAGGATTTCATGTATATAAATAAATGTGTTTATCTACCAATCAAAATAATTTACCACCGTTAAAAATAGTAACATAACTTGCAGTATCTGCTTAAAATACAACACATCTTACAATTATGAACCTATATACTGTCTGTCTTTGTCCAGCCAACCAAAAGATGTTTTGAAATGATACCCGTTATTTGATCCCCTTTTCTATTCCTTGATATAATAATCGTAAACACAACATCATTTACATAGAATTGTTATCATGTATCAGCAAAAGTTCCGGTTTTGGAAATCAAACCAGAGAAAGACAAGATAGTACAGCGATTCATATTGATTATACAAAAGCAGTGATACAGTATCAATTTGATGACAAAAATTTACATAATTAAGATTCCATTCCAAATTCATAACTATAAAACATCTTTTGTGTGTATTACAACATTTGGAAAATTTGAGATAATGACACTGTTCCTGTTTAATCAAAAACCAGTTACGCTTTTTAGAACAAGAGAAAATATAAAATAAGTATTTATTACTTCGATGTAAACAAGATAGTCGTCTCACATCTGCTCGGGTAACGCCACTCAGATATGAGAATGATATATCTAATACATGTAAATTGTACACATCAGACGTAAAATACAAAGAAACCATGCGATTAAACGCTTCCTCAAAATAGCGTTTTACACCTTGAAAACGGCTACTAAACTAGCCTATCTTATTTGCTTGATGAACAAGAACGCAGTTAAAACATTTGTCTTCTCAGAAACAGTAAATCTGTAATCTAATTTATTTGCTGCCATTTTGATCAACCTTTTCGCATGATACTAGTGAATCAAGTCAATACATAGCGGATTATTTGCCATTCTCATAAAATCTTGTTAAGCAGTGTTACTTATTTATTACTTTTCTTCAAGAATGTTAATGTCGATCGATAACTGTTATAAACATGTCACCAGTTAACAATTGTAAATAAAAACAGGTATGAATTGTATGTTGAAAGCTTATGTATGGATAGTTAAATGGCCTACCTAATCGTTCTGCTTTTCGCCTCTCACCACGTCACTTAGTCTATCTATATTCCTTTGTACTGTCTAGTACTATTTTAAGGCAGGGTTTTCCGCTATTGATTTGCAAGTGATAACAGGCAGATAAGCAATTCGAAACATATTATTGTTTATGTGTCTGAACTAATGGTAGAATTTTTCAGTGTACATTGAAAATACACATACTAGTAGTAAAATTATACAAAATGTGAAAGATTCAATGATCATAACATTTTACTACACGTCAGCATCTTACCAATAACAACTATTAGTATTTTTTCTCTTCATATAACACAATATCATTTAGCTGCTTTTACACAAAAGTGAATATAGAAAAATAGCTGTTTAGCGAGAGCTTATATGTAGATTATCACGAAAACAGCAGATACCAATAATACTGTTTAGCAAAAACGTTTTTCTAAGAGATTTATATTAAATATCGTGTTTCTGACTTTATGTGAATTATATCCTTACAAAATCAAAAAGTTATAACTATTGAGCAATTCATTTTGCTAAGTACCTTATTATTAGTGTGGACCTAGGACAAGGTGTATTTTCGTAAATAAATTGATTCAATGGTTTTAAATCATTTTGCGTACAAATAAACTATGAATAATTTGACAGCCAAATGGGCCCACGTAAGACATCAGAAATGAAAATATGAAACTTTTCCTTGTATATAAATGGTATCATGGTTAATTTAAAAGATAATGTTATTATTGTCACTAAGCTTTGCACTACCTATAAGTGATATGTAAAAGAAACGATAATGCAAGGTCCTTGTTATTATTCATGAGTAAACAAGTAAGAAGACTACATCATAATCGAGAAAGAACAGATCGATGAAATAAGATGCACTGATTGTCAAATAAAAACATGTAGACGCAACACAAAATTGTGTTGTCAATTATTAAAAAAAAAAAGACCAACCGTCTTGATATGAAAATAAGGATATGTAGTATGACTGCGAATGAGACAAGTATTCATAAGAGTTCAAATGACGAAGATAAAAGCAATTATATGTCACCGTATGGTCTTCAACAATGGACCATATCCATACCTTATACTCAGCTATCAAAGGCCCAAACGCGAATACCATCGGCCTTATTCATACAAAACAGTTTACGAAAACATATAGTACAGACATGAACCAACGACAACATTGAATTTCAAGCTCCTCACTTGGGACAGGCAAATAAAAACAAGGTGGGATTATTTTATTTTACAGGTTAAACTGAAACCGTATGTAGATATGTTATTGTTAGACGACCGGGGCATCTTATATTGTACCCTAACATAATTAATTAATCGTTTTAGATTCTAGCGTACACAATTTTAATCCTGGAATCTAAGATGAGTCAATTCATTTCACAGTCTTAGAAATAACGCCTTTTGGTAGATAATTTTACAGCAGCTCAGACACACACAAGCTTATATGAAAGATGACAGTAAAGTTATTCATAGTTGTTAGGCATAAAATAGCAACGTTGCAAGTACTGGCATTTTGTTAAATACGTTTTAAGTAGATATAATTTTTCAACTAAGCATGTACAGGGGTTCTAGAACGGCTAGCGTGGTCAAGAATGCGAATATCACTGAAATTGAAGTTTGAATAACGAATCAACTGTGAGATATTATGATGAATTGCTGATATATAAGTTACTACTCAACATATATTAACTCATCATAGATACCAGGATTAACATTTTATGTACTAGACATTTCGTCTACAAAAGACTCATCGTAACGCTCGAGTCTAAAAGGTTAAAAGGCCAAAATAAAGTATGAAGTTGAAGAGCATTGAGGATCTAAAATTCAGAAAGTTTTACCAAATACCGATTATTAATTAGATAATCTATTGAACACAACGACAAAATAACCTGCAATATAAAGTGAAAGTAAATCGTAATTAAAATTGTATCAATTGTGTGTTCAAATGTACTTTGACATCTTTTGGTAGGTATGATTTCATTTAGTACTTAATTGTCAACCAATCATTTTATCATATTACAAGTTGTCTATTGAAAAAAGACAAAATAATCTGTCTGATTCTTCTGTGATTTAATGTTTAGTGGAAAATGCTGAGTGCCAATGTTTTGAATGGATAAGGTTGGAAAATTCAGTCATAAACAAACACGGGAGAAATAGAAGTGTCTTTTAACAGGCAATTTAACAAAAACGGAACCGTTTGAATTTATAAAAGAATACGAAGATGTGAGGGCAAATATGACAGTCAATTCAATAACCAGAAGAAAACTTAAAAATAAAAGTAAAATGCAGGAGGTTCGCCTAAAGATCTAAGATGAACTTGATCCTTCTAAATGGTATGTAGTTAAAGAAGATTGCTGATATTATTGCTAAAAACGAATATAAATGTACAACACATATCCCTAATACATACATCACAGCTTAATGTAAACGAGTCTATCAACTCTTGACGAATGTTAGCGGTAGCCTAGTTATATAAAATGATGGCGTTTGTCATTTAATGAACTTATGTTGATGACCAATATGAAGCTTATCCTTTCACAGTAAGGACAGAATCCACGAATGTCTCCTTTATAGACATTGCAATGAATTGACTGTGAAAAAAACAATAAAAAAAACTTGTTGAAATAGAATATATAACAAACATGATCGATTCACTTCAATGCACCATAAACCTTACAATATAACAAAAGAAAAGTGAAAAGGAACATCTAGATGTCAACACAACGTAAACATTTTTAACAAGAGTCCTATTAATATTAAAATATTTTAAAAATCAAAAGAAAAAGGTTTTGAATTTATCTAACACTTATATGTCAATTTTTACCAAAATTACAATCTTTCATTATAAAACATATCATAAGAATTCTAATAAATAAAAAAAAATATTTAAGATGCTATATATTAAGATCGTGCATGTTTATGCTATAATCAGGGTCTGCTTCTCACAGAAAATGCTCTTAAATATTTATAAGGAAGAATGTCCAACAACGACACTCGTCATAACGGTCAGCATCAAGAATTTGTTTACTTATACAATTTGTCTGGGTCTAAAGTCAATATGCTCATTACCGACATGTTTTCGCTGTCTTAGATATATGGATACCAGAATAGTCATCTAGTCTGTTATTTTACCGATTGTGCCTACATTTGTATTCTCTATTGTGACATTTTGACTAAGCTTTGATTCGCGTTGCTGGAGATGCATGCATAGCAAGAGAAGACTACCCTTTGACACCTCTGGTCCCGCTACTTTTAGAGTTCTTACAATTCCATAGTTACTGTTATTTACGTTGATTTGTCTTCCTGGTCGATTTAGGCTATTAGAACATCGGTTAACTACTGTTGTCTACATTTCAGACTATCGATGAAACTTAAATAAAGGATAAAACGTAGATCCTCTTTCTGATTAAGGTATTGGGTTGTTTAAAGGAATAAATAAACTAAACGGACCTATATAAAAAGAAGATGTGGTATGATTGCCAATGAGACAACTGTCCTCAAGAGACCAAAATGACACAGAAATTAACAACTATAGGTCACCGTACGGCCTTCAACAATGAGCAAAGCCCATACCGCATAGTCAACTATAAAGGCCCCGAAATGACGGACCTGTGTACACTTATTCATTACATATTTTCAACGATCGAGTTGTTGACATACACTTTGATAAAACTTGATGGTTATCACTAGTAGAGCCGAGGATCTGCTTCCCTTCTGGATTACCTCTGGTCATTACCGTTTTATGTGAGGGTCTTGTTGCCCAGTCTTTGGGTGTCTGTGTAGTGTTTTGTGAGCTTATTTGTTTTTTTCGTCGTCTTTGGATTTTTATTGCGCTGGTGTCGTTAGTTGCTCTCGACTGATGATGTTGGAATGATCCGTTTGTATTTTCTTCCTCATTTTATAACTTTCATGACTAATATGTTGTTAAACATGCAAACATGCGCACTTAAATCAAAGTTGTATTGATGGAATATGATAAATGCAGCTGTAATCATCTTTAACCAGGAAACTCAGTATAGACAACAACAACCATTACCAAAGAGGTAGATCTATACAAAATTAGTCAGTTGATGTTTCTGTCCACAAAAATACAGACAACCTAAACTTCTTTCGCCTTACTGGACACAAAAGTCAGTTACTTTGTTGCTATTACAGTCATATTCCTTGTTCTACTAATTACTGATCGAAAGTACTGACACTTGTAATATGAGTATTCAAAACTGGGCATCAGAGTAACTATGAACTGAATGTCTAAAAAGTAACTTAAATGCGATGTTTATTTTATAAGATCCAAACATATATCTGAGTGCCGGCCTTCATTGAAATATATCTCGGCAAGCATTTTAATTATTTGCCGTGATTTTTTTTCTCGTAAAAGAATGACCACCTTAATAAAAGAATGTCACAAAATGGTAAATTACGAACTAATTTCAAATTTAAGGATTTTTCAAAGAGACTTATCTTAATTTTGCAAAATTTTGAAACCTCACACAATCATAAATTAGTCCTCATAAATAATTATGTACCAGGCTTATAATTTAATACGACAGACGCGCGTTTCGTCTACATAAGACTCATCAGCAACCTATTCATCAGGGTCGTTATATGAAGATTTCAAAGATCGCAGAATTTATAAATGTTGTTTCTTTAAATTCAATTGTAGATTAAATTAATTTTCTAATTGAATGTTCATCATTCGAACAACAACGACAAGTAATGTTGAAGATGTAATAATTTCAAAAATGTAAATACAGAAAACAGATTTATTTAGCTTCTTTCTAGTTAAAAGGAAAAAATATAAAACACGTTAGCTTTTATTAATTATAAATTTTAACAATAAGAAAACAACTGCAGCTATAGTTAAATTTACCTTATAAAAGAAACTATAAAACAAGCATCTGTAATTTTATTTATTTTTAACATTGCAGTTAGTCATTGTTAGAAATGTTTGGGGTTTTGGGTAGCATCTTGTATCATTGTTTCGCACAATTTGTACGGACTATCAGTGGAAGAAAATTCTATTTGAAATTTGTAAGCAAAAGTTTAAAACAAAAGTTTTATATGACAGTTTTGTGAGCAAAGGGAATAGTATCAACACCATTCTCTGAATACAAAATAAATATCTAGTAATGCAATTATGCCGTTGAATAATTCGATACTATATTTTCAATATCGATTCACTAATTAAGATAATATTAAATCATTGTGTTTTATTTCTACTTTATTATACTTCCGAACGTTTCGTAACTTGCTAATACTATACTGATACCATGATCACCTTAAATAAGGAATATTATGGTTTGATTCAGGTAGAAAAAGTTTATTGCTGCTTGTCTGCTTGTCTGCTTAACCATAACAATTAATAATGCGGATTCGTCAGCGCGGAGTCAACATGATATGTTTGATGTTTTGTGTCTATATTTAATTCGAGTCTTCCGGTCTAGTTGAAAAACATGATATATTCAGATTAATCAACATGTTATACGTATCAAAATGTCTATACTCTAGTTAACTTATGCGTCAGTATAGATAAATGAGCAAGTGTGGTATAACAACTATCCACCAGAGATCGAATAACTTAGATTTTAGCAACAATACTAAGTAGGTTACCGTGTGGCATTCGACAACGAGTCAAACCCATTCTACATAGCCAGTAATAAAAGGCCCCGACATTAATCATGCATGCAACGATACTGTCTTATGCGGTTCAACATATTCTTCTTTGATTAATATGATATATAATAATATTAAAACTGATGCACCAAAATTTCCTCTAATTTCCTAAACGTTGTTGCTTTCTTTCGGAAGGAAAACGTTGTTGCTTTATTTCGAAAGGGTTCAAAGACATTTTTTTTAAATAACAAGGAAAATTAAAACAATTTCAACTGGTAAAAGATGAACAGACAAACAGCAGTTCATGGGCACTGGAGAGAAGCATGAGTCCTAGTAAAATTCTGGCTAAATTAATATACTATGATAGAGTCTCTGATAATTTCACTCATGGGATATTTTTTTCTTTCTCAAATTCATTTAGTTGTAAAACTATTTCCAAACGATTGAATAATAGACATATTATGAATCAGTTTAATGTTTACCGAAACTTAAAATTCCAACAATTTTTCTATTGTATTATTACCTGTGATTGATATCATAGTGGTGCAGTATAAAACACAGTCAATTTTACGCTTTTGATATAAGTTAAAAGTACAAGTCTTAAAAATGACAATAGTTTATCAGTTTGTTGTCAACATTGATAGAAGACGTTTTAACGCATACATTGTTTTATCGCAATGCTTTTAAATACATCATTTATAAATGGTATTTCTAAGTGATGATTATACCTAACCCTCCTCATTGATCATATCATTGATGACATTTTCGAACAATGACGAAGCCTACAATACTAACGACGTACCGAAGAAGTAAGTGTCAATACATCTTAAAGAAATAGAAAGCGACAAGTTACGTTATATTGTTTTATTGTAATTCAAAGGATAGGATAAAGGAACTGAAAGGTAACAGATTGAAAATAATACAATTATGGACGAGAGAAATAATGTATCATATTACAATAGAGAATACTATCTAATACATCTGATTGATATTGTTTACAGTTGCTTGCCGTTGTGGGAACTGAAGAGGTCTATAACTGGTAAAGCTCATGATGATGTGTTGCTGTATCATTTATATTAATCGTCATATACAATAATTCTCAACAAAACAAAGTGCATAGACATTCTTTGAACACATACCTCACTACTAAAATATGTCCATTAATCATCAACAAAATTGTCATTACAAGGGACTGCGTGCTACATACCTACAAACAACTTTTTACAGTGTATGCCTTTTGAAATATATCGGCATAATAATATCCATGTCCTTTAAATAACGTTCTCTGTAAATCGTACCCACTTCGTGGTTTTCACCAAGGGATGGATTATTTGTTTATAATCAACGTGTGGTTCGTTTGATCTCCGTTTTCATTGGTAATTTTGGAATAATATTGGTTACATTTTGTTTTTTCTCATAAAGAAACATTCTGAAAAGGTACATTGTATGCTTATCTTTTTACGTATCCTGTTACTCATATTGTTCTATTGTAAAAGTTGTATATTATGGAGACATGCAAAACAAGGATAGAAACGCTAATCCAACGACAAATAAAATTTTACTATATATGGTTCAAACATTGAAAGTTGTTATCTATATAAACACAAATGTTCAATTTGATTACATTCAATAAAAGCAGGGTATTGCGTCAACAGCCGGTCAGTATGGTTACACCTAACTGGCAGAAGTTTTTGATTTCCCTTTTTTGTAACGTTACAGACTTTCAGGAAACTGTTAAAATTGGCAAGATCAGTGAACATATGTATTGGTTATGTTGTAGTATTTCATATGATTTGGCGTCCTATTTATTTCGTCCTAATGTCTTTTCATCTTAAAACCTTATATTTTCTCTTTCAGTGTAATATTTCATTTTGCATATTTTATATAAAAGTGACACCTAACATCCACGTATTCCAACATCAATCCGAATTCCGATAGCAAAAATCTTATTCGGAAGACTCCGTATACATACTATTAGTATTTTATTGTTATTATGTTACAAAATATTGATCACGTGATGCTAGTATTACTAGACCTGCAATTGCTTTACATCAATCCGACACTAATTTAGTGTTTCGGCGGTTTTGTATTATATGCTAAAGATAAATGTATAACATTTATGAATGGGTTTAAGCATTGTAGGCCCGCCATCATCCGGGATTTACCTATCAATTTATTTTAATTTTGTCGTTTTCATCTGCTATATTTTTATGCTTTTATAAGCTATTATTGGTTTGCTTGAAAATATTTCTTTGTAAACCGCATCCTGTTTTAGTAGATCCCAATGTTTACTAATGTATTGTTTTAATTTATGAATGCATGGATTGAATTTCGTTGCCAATACTAAAAATTTCCTTTGTGTGTTTTTGGCCTTTTTCTGATTAAATCAGATCTATTACATGATAATGCCTCATTTATGTACTTTTCGATTTCAATCTCCTTGTATCCTCTATTTATTAAGTTCAATCTGAACTGTAGCAAAATATATTGTAAATCAACATCATTATGTGTTGTTCTAATGTATCTGATAACTTCGCCCTTAATAAACCCTGCAAACACGTGTTGACTGTGACAGCTATTACGATCTAGATAAAGGAAGGCATTTGTCGGTTTAAAGTGTGTTTTCACATCCAAGATATTTTCATTAGAAAACCTAGTTCCTTTGAAAATATTCACATCAAGAAATATTATTTCTTTAGATGAAAATTTTAGTGTGAATTTCAGGAACGGATGATGATTATTTGCTAACTCGAACAAATCCTTTATTTCCTTCCAGTCGCCGTGATATATTAATATAATATCATCACGATACCTTCCATAGAAAAAGATAATTTTTTAGATTCAAATTTAGAAAGAATTTCTTTCATAATTTTATACATGAGTATATCACAGATTTCCGGGCTTGGCACTGCTGCTATTGCGGCGCCTATTTTTGCTTATAAAGCTGTCCATTAAAATCAAAAATGTTGTTCTCTAAAATTGATCTGAGGAGATAGATTAAATCATCCGTAGGTGGGCATTTGATTTTGTAATCTGATTTATCAAACTGATCATACGAAATTCTAACTGCCGATAATAATTCATTAATCGGGCAATTAGTGTACATTGATACTACATCAAAGCTACACAGCCAGCAATCTGCATTAGGCTTAATCCTTTCCAACTTGTATATTAGATCAGACGTATCCTTTATATAAGTGTGTTGTTTCTGAACTATAGCTACTAAAAAATAATCGATATAGCGTCCAATAAATTCTGTGACAGTACCAATCTGAGATATGATTGGCCGACATGGCGGCATTATGTTATCAATGTTAAACCCATATTTATTGATTTTTACTAATTCCGATTCATTTAATCGGTGTATTTTAGGCAAGATATGCATATACCCAGGCCCATAATCAATTTGATTACCATTATTTAGGTAATTAAATGTGGAATAATCTATAACACCATTGGTGTACATGCCTTTGACATATGTATTGATATTACATCTAATTGCTTTTAGGTCAAAGTTTTCCAATTTGGTGTAATGTTGTGTATGTAATTGGCGATCGCCTTCAAGAAGGTAATTGACCTTATCTAAAATAACAACATTATTACTTTTATCGGCTTTGTTAATGATTAATGATTCATCATTAAACAGAGAAGAAATGCCGGACCTCTGTGAAACACTTAGATTGTTTCGAAATTTTCGAAATTGCATTGAAGATAGTTCGTGCTTTGTATTAAACAGGTAATTTTCAAGGGTGTTGCAGGTTAATGGTGGCGTGTGTCCAGAATTAACTCTGAAAGGGTGAATTTCATCCAAGTTACCATGATACAAGTAACGACATCTCATTATTCTGGCTAATTCATCGAAACCATGTAATTAGTCTTGCTTTGCCCTTTTCGCTGACGGTGAAGGAATGAATTTCAAACCTCTGGATAATACCAAATACTCGTCATCAGTTAATTTTCTATGCGAAAGATTAACAACCTGTTTTCTAGCTTGTGATAGCATAAATTGTGAAGGGATAATATTGATATGTCTATCAATTGATAGATCAGCACGTTTTATTATGGCTAGACGACGTTTTAATAAGCGTAGTAAAGATAACAAACACAAACGCCGATTGAATAACAAAGTTGCTATGCAACATTGTAAGCGTATATATAACTTAACACATGCTGGCTAAAAACATGTGATAAATTTATCTCAAAGACTTTTGACCGATGCAGAATATCTCCTTTTATCAAAAGGATTAAAATTTATTCCTACACCGTCAAATAAAATGGCAAAATCTGAATTAATGAAAGATTTTAATGAAATGTGCAGGAAAATGAGGTGTCGCTATTTATACCACAACACTAATGACACAATTCATCCATTCAGATTGAAAACATACCACAAACCACAATTGTGCTGCAATACGCTTGAAAATTATATTGATCAAACCAAACTTGAATTATCCTCACTGCAAGTTCGAGATTTTAGAGATAACTTGACTAGTGCCGAGAGACGTAGTATTTCATCTTTATATAACGACAAATCAATTATCATTAAAAAATCTGACAAGAGCAACAATGTTGTGATAATCGATAAAATAAATTATTTATCTGAAGCATATCGCCAACTTGATTCGCCACACTATATAAAATTACAATCCTTCGACTTTGCAAACCTTAGATACAATCTTAATAATTACATTATAGGTATGCATAGACGGGGTGCTCTAGACAAAACCACATTTGATTATTTATTAAAGAGCAATCAACAAAATTACGGACCAGGGCATATGCATGTCCTTCCTAAAATACACAAATTAGATCCAATGGTTCTAAATAAAATAACAAATTACAGTTTTGATTCTATTGAGTAATGACTCCCCTGGTAGACCAATTATTTCACAAATTGGGATTGTCACTGAATCCATTGGAAACTTAGTTGACAGTCAGCTTGTATCCCTTGTGCAATCCCATTCTACATATTTAAAGGGCACTACGGACCTCATTCTAAAATTGGAGAAATTGAGACCTCCTTCTGAATGTCTACTATGTAGCTTCGATATAAGTCAAATGTTTACAAATTGTCCTATTGATGAAATATTGCCTGCAGTAAGAAACGCCTTTGATAATTTTGAGAAATCACAATTCAAAATTAAATCTTTACCTACAGATGATTTGATTTATCTCCTTGAATCAATACTGCGAAACAATGTTTTTGAATTCAATAACATCCTATGGAAACAACAAATAGGTGCAGCTATCGGAGCTATTCCTTCCCCACAAGTTTGCAACATATTAATGTATCAAATTCTTAACGACATAATGTCTAATTTAAGTTTAGAAAACAAATATTCTACATCGGAAGATGTATGGATGATGGCTTTATAATTTTGATGGAACTAATAGTCAATTGACAGAATTATTTGAGGTGGCAAATAACCATCATAAATATTTGAAATTCACTTACGAAATATCAGAAAAGAAATAATATTTCTTGACCTTAAAATATACAAGGGTTCACTATTTCAGTGTAATAACATATTAGATACGAAAATTTATTTCAACCCTACAAATACATTCTTATATCTCCATAGGGAAGCTGCCATAATCCACACGTGTTTTCAAGTTTCTTCAAAGGAGAGGTCATTCGTTACATTAGAAATACTAACAATGATAATGATTTACAACATGCACTCTCACAGTTCAAATTGAATTTGATGGCAAGAGGTTATCAAGAAGCTGAGATAAGGCAATCTGTAAATGAAGCATTATAAATTGATAGAAAAGATTTATTAAATAAATCAATACGTGGAAATGCAAATGATATTCCACTTGTTTTGACAACAAATAATAATCTTTGTATTAGGAGGATGAAAAAGGCGATACTCAAACACTGGCACCTTTTGAATCACAATATTGATTGCAGAGAGATTTTTAAGAACAAGCCAATATTTGCATATAAAGACATAAGAATTTAGCAGATCTGCTAACTTCCACTAAAATAAGAAATTTATCCCATTTATTGGAAATCCCTGAAGAGGCGGGCCAATAAATATACGGGAAAAAATTTATAGAATCACACTTTGTTTAAATAATTAAGCAATACAAATATAAATACTTAGCCGCCGAAACACTAAATAAGTGTAGGATTGATGTAAGCAGTTCCAAATTTTATTATATAAATAAGGGCGAATAGCCCATAGAGTATTATTACTCTTGCATAAATAAATAATCATTATATTAATGACATTTAATTGATGGGAATTCGTGGATGTTGAATGTCATGTTATTTTTAAGTTTCAAATATTCGGCTTTGAGCATTCCTGATGAAGGTAAATCCAGAAAAGCGCTTCGGACACATGAAATTTATAGCGTCTTATTTTTATTTCTTAATGAACTGTATATTATTTATAATTCATTTAACTATTCAAAGAAAAACAACAATCTACAAAACACTACAAATAAATTCAAGACTGAACAACAAGACAAAAAAAAAAGAAACCTACCAACAATCATTATTAATGTATTGTGCTTTAGAAGGGTAAGCAGTATTAGCTTTACCAGTGACGTCGGTTTTCTGTTCTGCTAATTGCCAGCATGTAAAAAGTAAATGCTTGATTGAGATAGACATCACACAGAATTCAAGATATCATTTAAGGATTCTCCAGCACCCTTTTCAATATCAAATATTTCATAATTTTAGATAAAGATACAATTATAATTCTATGAACAAGGCTGCGATTTTGTTTTATACAGAACTGTTTTACGACTTAAAGGCAACAGTAGTATAAAAGGAAAGAAATATTACGGAATGATACAAACCTGGTATATTAGTGGAATGTGTTAAAAATTAAAGGTGTACATGTTACAGTGAATTTGTATATCAGTGATTATTTAGAATCCTTAAAATTTTCAGGGATTATGTAGAATCACTGGCTAGTTTAGGGACTATATAAAATTACTAAAATTTCCAGGGAGTATGTATAATCACTAGAAAAAACGTCAGGGATTATATATAATAACTGAAATGAAAAATGAGTTTTATTTATAAAGAAAATGAATAAAAGTCAAATAATTTATTCTATGAAATCATATTAAAACATCATTATAAACATAAATTGTAAAATGTTAAACACAATATATCAAAATGATAACTTCAGTATATTAAAATGTTAGGCACATTATATTAAAATGTTAGGCACAATATATTAAAATTGCAAACAATACATGTAAAGTTATCGCTATAAAGGGAATGTTGATATCATTAATTTTATGTCTTCAATGTTATCTCTAAACCCTGTGTTGGTAATATCTTTAAGGTCATCCTCTGTGCTTAAAAGCAAAATTATCTCAGGATCTTTGAATTATTCTTAATCCCTGAAATCATATTAGGGAATTTGTAGAATAATTATTAAAATGTTCAGTGATTATGTAAAATCACTGGTCATTTTCAGGGATTATATATAATTACTAATGATTTTAGTGATTCTACATAATCCCTAATAAATCAGGGATTCTATATAATCCCTGATTATACAAATTGACTGTAACATACACATATTTAGGTATGGAATAACACAATATTACAGATATTCTCTCGTTTCTAAATTTTTAGTTTCAGCGTTTAGAAGTTCGTTCAAATTTCATTACAGCAGTGTGTATTTTTCTACTTTTTGAGATTTTATTGCGTTTCGCATCTTTTCAGCGTTAGTTTTAGTTTGAGATATCTAGATACTAAAATATAGCGATATAATGCATATTCCAGAAGAAGATGTGTTTCAATATCGTTTATCATTCATATGGTCAAAATTATTATAACATCATAATATTATAAATTACCTGTTTTACAAATCCTTGAATTTTCCGAAATACTAAGGATTTTTGTCCCAGTAATACATTACCGTAGCTGTAATAATTATTGGCAAAACTTTTAGGAATTGCGGGTCCTCATCGCTCTTTAACTTCGTACTTTATTTGGCCTTTTACTTTTTGGATTCGTGCGTCACTGATGAGTCTTTTGACGCGGGAAAATTTCAATCCTGGTATCTATGATGAGTTTTTTTATTAAACATTCCTTAAAGATGCTATCTGACATTTTAGCCTCTCTTACATGTGCAAAGTTTTAAACTTCTCAGATCAATTAGGTTATCTGTCTTTCTCTTCATATGACTGCAATAGTAACGTTGAATAATTGCTATTTACCTGACAAAAGAGAACTGAACATATTCCTCCATTCATTTTAGTGATAATGGGTCTATGACATGGACAATGAATTTCAGGGACACTGGAAGTTTAATGGAAGAGTCTGATTTGGTTACTAGTGTGAAAACAAGGCTTGTCAAAATTTCTTGAACCCTACATAACTTCTCAGAAGACAGAGAACATTATTCAAAAGTAAGAAAACGAATATTATTACAAAATTATGAACATTGATAAGTTTATACCTATCAATATTACCTCATTAATAGCTTCATTTCTGTTGATGTTCTCAAGGAGTATATTTTGATAATGGGAACATAGTCTAGCATCTATAGGCCTGGAATGAAGATTGGTTATAGCATCTTTCACTTTTGGTCTTTTCCACAAAAACTAGCAATATCCAGTATACACTTCTCGGTCTTTTAGAAAAATCTTTGAAGTTGGAATCTGATAGTTTGGCGTTTGTTACATGACCAAAGTTTATATTTCTAAATTCGACTAATTTTTCGACACTGTTTCTTACTGAGCAGCACCACTTTAGAATCAGTCCTTGAATTTCGGGATGCATATCTTTAATATCTATTCCGGGCTTAGCTGCAACAGAACAAATACTGGTTGTTCCGGTTGATATTCTCCTTCTGTCGTTGATACAAGGCAACAAGACGGAACTGAACATACCCTCCATTCATTTTAGTGATAATTGGATAATCACGTGGGATAATGAATCAAGCGGGACATTGACAACACTTTTGGTTGTTTTCCAGAGGTGATAGATGACATGCTTGTTCAAATTAAGAATATTATTCTAATGTTTGGCCCTGAGCGGTTAAAATCGTGAACCAAAATACATCTAAACAACAATTCACTAACAAACATCTTGAAAGTGATATATCTTAAACTTCTGTTGTGATACTAACTTTTGATTTACTGCAGCAGAAGTCAGTACAGTTTGAGAAGGATACATGATTCGTTTTCTTCTAGGCGGTGAATTGTGACACTGACAAAATTTTGAACCATAGCATAAATGGTAGATTTCATGTTGATTCTGGTTGAGAAATTCTTCGAATGTAAGATGTTTGTTTCTTAGATTTAATTCAATCAAATATTTTAATGCCTCTTTTGAATGATCTACTATCAGGATTTCGTATCGTAAAGGTTTTCCTGCTATTTAGCAAAGGTTGACAAAGCTTTATCTAAAGAGAAAAATAACCACAGATAAATTAAAAGGATGTCACGATAAAGACAATTATTGGTGTTCCAACTGTCTGTATCGTTCTGTGAGTAACTTTGACCTGGATATATCACCGACGTCATAATAAATGAACCGACATTGATAAGTTTGACACGAACACTGCTTTTATTTCATGCAAAAGACACAAATACAATCCGATAAATCGATTATTAGATTATCATGTTATTTATATTGTTAAATATCAGCTGCTCGACACAATATGAAGCCTTTTGAACTCGTTCGCTCTGTCGACAAAAAGTGTTATATTTGTGACTCGCAGCTGATATTGTACAATATCAATATACAGACAACCTGATAATTGGTACGTATTTGCATTCTCCTAAATTGCTAACCATAGTCATTGTTTTCAATCTGCAAAATTATATGGCTGTTGTGCAATTGTGCCATCTTTTCACCCGAACGTTGCTATTTTGTTTCTCCTACATTTAAATGAAGGGTATTCGATGGAAGGTTGTTCCAGAAACGGATGTTAAGTGCAAAAAAAAGGTATCGTATGTGTATTTTAAAGATAAGAAACGGATTGACGTAACAACCCGAATAATTGTTTATGAAGTTAAAGGAAAAGGATATGCATAAAAGATTGAAACATCCGTCCTTGGTCATGTTTCGGGTTACTATCATTGAAATACATGTAGTGGAAGGTAGTTTAACGAAATAATTTTCTTACAGCAGACATCATCACATTTATCAATTAGATTTGCTTCCTTATGATGTTGCTGATAAGGTGTTGTATTGAGCAATTGATTGAATTGGTTAGATTGATTTATATAATAACAAAGTGCTTATGGAGAGGAAAAAGAAGTCATATCTGGACGGCACCCTTATGATTGATACTAATAACAGTATGGGGTATTTAAAACTGGTCGATGTACATATAACAATCAGAAGATGTGGTATGATTGCGAATGAGACAACTCTCCACCAGAGATCAAATATCATAGAAGTTTAAATTAAAGGTCACCGAATAGCCTTCAACAATGAGCAAAACCAATACCGCATAATGAGCTTTAATAGGCCCCGAAATTACAAATATAAAACAATTCAAAGGAGAAAACCAATGACCTGATTTATGTACAAAACAATGAACGAAAAACAAATATGATATACAGCAACAAACGACAACCACTGAATTACAGACTCCTTACTTTGGACAGGAAAATACATAATGTACATGTATTCATTTCTTTTGCAAGTCGAATATACATATATGAATAAGCGCTTTCGATATTATTTATCATAACGTATTTCCTTTGGTGTTTATTTGCATTTTACATGGATTTTATCTACTACGTTTTCCATTGTTATGTACGACTTATTTCAATAACGTTTAGCAAGTCATTTGTACACTATATAAGAATGAAATAAATATTTCAAACTGAGAAGTATTCGTCTACTGCTGAAAGATACATATTTATTTGTTAGGTATTCCATCAAATTTGATTCGATCTTCCTGCAATTTTGATTCGAACGTCATTGATGAGTCTTTTGAAGTCGATACGCGAGTCTGTCCTACCAGATTATATGCATGGTATCATTGATGATGTGCCTGATCGAAAACTTTTATGATCATATTCCATTATTATACCATACAGAAATGATGCATGTGCACTGACAAAATTGTCGATAAAAAGTATAACAAAATGCAGATAAAGATATCAAATCTCAACAATGAATGTGTAACCCTGGGTACACTGGTAAATCTACAATATTGAAGTATGTGCATCTATGAAAATTAAAGCATATTGTATGATTAAATCTCACTGTGCACATGATGTGATGAGAATGGAACTATAACATGTTTCTAAAAGTAAAATATTTCAGAATAAACCATGTTCATGCAACGCGCGCTAAGCTAACGGTCAAGTTCTTTGTATAAACTATATTTTCATTGATGATGTCCCTAGTTTGTAACCCCGGCACGAGTTGCTTACTTCACGAACCAGCCAAGCCACATGTTGTGTCATTTCACTTTAATGATTCCTGAGACCGACATCGATGAACTAACAAAACTAATCAATTCTTATAATTTAAAATTTAAAATCATGCTTTTCCGCAAAATAAATAAAATAGACAAACACAGTAGCTCACATTAATTTTGTGCAACTTATATCTTTAAAAGGTAAAACTTTTTATACAATGAAAAACAAGAAAAGCATGAAAAGGCTAATACATGAATAAAAGCGAGCTCGTATCTGAATTACAAAGATAAGATTGATCGCAAAATTAAATTCGAACTGCACACAGATTTTTATAATTATGTAAAATATGTAAATTAAAATTAATTGGGATCAACGTTAATTGTTATGGATTATTATCAGGACACTGCTTAAATTCGTGTTCATATGTTGCTGACAATAAGTGAAAGTTATGACCAATATTTTGTGGTTAATTGGCAAGTCAACTGCTAACCAGTATTCCTCGAAATTTTTGAAAATATATGAAAACTGCACCCTCCAATATCAGATCATACGTTTATATGTGATTGTACGACCACGTTCCCACTATTAGAGTACCTTTATTCTGAAACAGTAAAACTTTAGATTTTGTTATAAATGAAGGCAACAGAAGTTATGCGACGATCAAATTTCGCAAATCGATTATAAGGAGACAGATCAAGGTAACACACAAAACTGGGGTATCACATGAACTCCGAAAATGAGCGACTCAGGATGCATCGACAATGGAAGCATCTCATATTATACATGCATCACTTTCCATAAGAATTCACACTTCATAAGAATATCACAATCTGGAATAGGACACAATAGGTAACTTTAAGTCCGCGAAAACATGTAGCTAGTGAGTTGAGACACCGACGTATTGTATCGGTCAACCAATTCGTGATTGTGAACGCAATATTCATAAATTTTCGATTTCAGACGTTCTTCCTCATTACTCTGCTGGAGCACATCACTGTTGATTATAGTGTACAAATGCACGAAAATGGCGTATTAACTGATATCTTAATTTGTTTTGCGTTCAACCCTGCAGTACTGCGAAAACAACGGATATACGAAATATAATCATATAATGTGTGTTTTATTTTTATAAGGGTCGTTTTTTCGCGTATTGGTGCACATGTGTATTTTGAACATTATTGTAATATTGTATATCTATTGTTACAAAATGTCGAGAAACAACATTTCAAGTTTGATAATCCTGATGTGCACCAATATATAAGGAGAACACATAATTTTAAATGAATTAATAACATTATCCCTAAAAAGATTTGGCAATGGCATTTTTTTTCAACATTCAATACTTTCGGTATTTTCTTTAAATACCAATATCTATATAAAATACAGAGTTACGTGATATTATATTTAACAATAATAAAGATTTGGTTGCAAAGATGTATCCGAACAAATCAAATGTATTGTGCAGCTTCCTGTTACTTCCATATATGTCAAATCAATTCTGTTTCGTCCATATCTTAATAACGTGTTTTCAACGTAAGGGGTCAATACAAGCTCTTGTAAGCTTATGGAGAAATAAACCCATATAAAAAGGGAGATGTGGTATGGTGGCCAATGAGATAATTTTCAATTAGTGACCTAATGACGTGATCAAATATAGGTAACCGTACGTCCTTAAACAATCCATACCGAATAAAGTAGATTTCTAATGAAATGACTTCCGTATGTAGCCCAACGTACGAAACTTATTGGACAAGTTATTGTCAACCTAAAATATTTTTAAATACGTTGCTCAAGTTTAAACAAGGTATTCTACGACTATGATAAAAAAAATCCGCAGGGCACGGCTTGATACGACCACTGAGGTGGAACCTTGAAGATTGGGGCAAGTTTGGACACAACATTCAAGTTCGATAGAGCACAGAAACTGGATTGTGGTTAAATATTGACACAGCATAGGTTTCTGAAACAGAAAGAATGGATAAAACTTAAAATTTGAAACTGGATATATTGGAAACAGTGTCGTCAGGCCACAAAAGACGCTCTTTCCTCGTTTTGTAAGAATTGGTGTAAACAGGAAAAATCTGATAAAAATCTCTTGATTCTTATTTAAATAAATGTGTGAATGTTGTGGATATTCGAAAATCACATTTTGAAAATAATTCAGAAATAAATAAAAGAGTACACTATACACCTATTTCCATAATAAGAAATAAACTTCAAGAACTTTCAAAGCGGTTTGTGTTTGTATCGGCCGACAAAGCAGCCAACAATGTGGTGGTGGTATGCCGTAAATACTACACGGACGTTCTTAAGAATGAAATTTCAAATTCATCTACATTCAAGTCCGTGCGTTTCACAGAGAGTCATATAGTAAACAAAATACCATAACCCTATCACAGCTTAAGGCCTCTTCTGAACATTTGAAGGTCCCTACAATGTATTGGTTTCCTAAACTACACAAAACACCAGTAAAATATCGTTTCATCTAGTAAGTGTTCTACAACTAATCTTTCAGTGTTTTAACTAGTTCCTTAACTTCTATCATAGAACTTATCATAAACTTTTGTAATAAAATATATGAAAATAGCGGAATTATCTATTTGTGGGGTGTAAAAAGTCTTGGATGTTTAAGATAAATTACGTGCTTTTGATGGTCCTTTTGATTCTGTTCACAGTTTTACTTTTCAACTCTATACACTACACTTTCACAAAATCTTCCTATTTAATTAAATGGTGGTTTGTTAAATATGAATGCAAATATATTTGCTGCAATTCATTAAAAGCCTTCTTAGATATACTTACTGGAGGTGTGATGAGATGATTGAAGCTGTTAATTTCTCCTTGTTAATATTTATGTACGTTTCAGCAACAAAGTTTATCGACAGATTGTAGGTATTACTATGAGAACTAATTGCGCCCCTTTAATAGCAAACTTGTTTTTGTACTGTTATGAATCACAGTTTATGACCAAACTCAGTAAAGACCCGTCTATATTGCATTTAATTGATAAATTCAACAACACTGACCGTTATCTTGATGATATTTTTCTTTATATAATCAAGAATTTTCTCAATATACTGCCGAAATTTAACCAAAAGTTCTTACTTTAAATAAATTAAATGTAAACGCTAATAGCTGTCCTTTCCTAGATTTTGATATTTCAGTTTTACACGGAAACTCCACACTAAAATTTCCGACAATAGGGACGATTTTTGCTTTTTGGATGCTGATGTTCCTTTGGCACCATCTTACGGTGTTTATATTTCACAACTTGTTCGCTATGCCCGTGTTTGTTGTGACGTTTTGGATTTCAACGAACGTAATCTATGTATTACTGGTAAATTATTAAGTCAGGGATTTCGTTACCACAAATTACTTAAAACTTTTACTGAATTCTTCCATAGATATAAAGATTTGGTTTTGAAGTTTGGTTGTACCTGTAGAAAACTTATTTCAAACGGGATAGCACATCCTCATTTTTACGGAGATGTTGTTAACCGTGTCCGGAAATATAGAAACGATCTTGGTAAACATATCGATTCTTTAAATAAACTTACTAGTATTCTAAAAGATTTCCAATTCAACACTGTCATTATATCTTTGAATATTGTTTTATTGGTATTAATATTGATTTTGTAATCAGTAAATTAAAAGCAAACAAAATATTATTGTTATACACATATGCACTTTCATGGATCTACAATCTGTCGATTCCTGTATCTTGGCATTGCACAAAGCCATGTTTTTCTCTTACTGTTAATGACGTTTTACACTAAATCCATTGGATGCTGGATGTGTACTGATCGATAATTTAGTCTTAGATGCATGATTTTTTATAAGTTGTTATTGGCTTTGGACTAGCTGTCAGTAACTGCGAGTACTCTCAGATCTGTACTTAGTGTCTTTATTGTTGTTAGGGTGAAGGATTGATATTTGTCTTTTGTAAATGGGATGTACAAGTCCCCGGCCACGTCCACTCTATTTTTTGTTATATGTATTTTATTTGTATCCATCTGATGCGTTAAGCCTTTTTCAACTGATTTTATAGTTCGTTCTTATATTGTACTGTTACACCACTGTCCCAGGTAAAAGAGAGGGTAGGGATCTGGCTTACACATTTAACCCTGCCACATTCTGTATGTGTGTCCCTGTCTCAAGTCAGGCGCCTGTAATTCAGTGGTTGTCGTTTGTTGTTGTGTTACATATTTGTTTTCGTTCTTTTTCTTACATTAATTAGGCTGTTAGTTTTCTTGTTTGGATTGTTTACATTTGTGATTTCGGGGCCTTTTATAGCTGACTATGCGGTATGGGCTTTGCTCATTGTTGAAGGCCGTACGGTGACCTATAGTTGGTAATTTCTGTGTCATTTTGTCTCTTGTGGGAGTTGTCTTATTGCCAATCATACCATATCTTCATTTTATATTTGCCTATTATGGTCCATTATCTAGAATCTAAATAAACGGTAAGATTCAGCATATCAAAGCACACCAGGAATTCATTTTTTTATGAAACTAGACAAAGTTTAGTCTTAGATCCTTTGGGCATTAATGTGGACCAATTTGATAACGGGGTCCAAAATCATAAATATAAATGCACGATTAGATTCAGCATATGAAATATATCCATATATTCAATTTGTTAGATTTTTACCCCGAATTGGACCAACTTTAAACCTGGGTCAAAATAAAAATCTAAATACATGTTTAGATTCAGCATATCAAAGAACCCGAAGAATTCGATATTTGTTTAAATCAAACAAAATTAAATTTTGGACCCCGAATTGGTCCAACTTTAAATTGGGCCCAAAATCAAAAATCTAAATATAGGTTTAGCTTCGACGTATCAAAGAACAACAATAATTCAATCTTAGTTTAAATCAAACTAAGTTTAATTTTTGACACTATAGACCTAAATGTTGATCATTTTGAAAACCGTTAACAAAATAAAAATATAAATAAACGGATAGATTCGGCATATCAAAGAAGCCCAATAATTCAATGTTGATGAAATCAAATGAAGTTAAATTTAAATCCAATTGCAATTGGTGAAGAAATAAGTAATTTATAGAAAGCATTCGGAGAACAATTGAAGGTCTTTCCACTCAAACTTACTTAAGAAAAGAAAATTTTGATACAAAAAATATGTCCGGGCTTAAATGATAGCTTATCAAACACTGATTTTGAAAATACAATATTTGAGGAACTTTTTCATCAATTAAGGAGATAATAAACCACTTGGGTTAAATCAAAGTTACTTCCGGTGTCAAATAATAGCTAACTGTACTCTGATTCTAAAAACATATAGTTTCTATATACTTTTGCTTAAACTAAAGGAGATAAATTGCTACTTCCGGTTTTAAAAGGTTGACATTTTCAAGATTATATGTCTAGTAACCTAATGCAAACGATGCTTAGCCTTTATCATGTATAAATATGAATCAACAGCAAAAGTCAAAATCTAGAACGTCAATTTTACATTTGACCTTGAACTAAATTTCAAGGTCATAAACCAAGGACATCAAATTGATCGACCGTAGGTCTTTATTATATATGGGTAATGAGTTATATTACTATACGCATAATTCTAAATATACAAGGGCTAAAACTCCCATTTAATGTCTACGCAACCTTTCAACCAAAATTTATGTGTAAGTACATGTAGCAACTAACAATTTAGTTAAAACTATTTGTTAAAATCTTATACGGTTTCTGAAAAGAAGTGAAAATAAGCAAAAATCAAAATTTCGAACATGACCTTGACCTTTGACCTTAACCTTTTGGACCAAGGACCTCAAATCAAAAGACCCTAGGTCTCTATCACTTTTGGTTTACCAGTTACAAATTTATTTTTCTTATTAAAAATACAAAGGGAAATAACTCTCATTTGGAGACTTCTGTCAAAATTATTCTTAAGATCTTTAGGATATAAAGAGCAAATTGGTGAAATAAATTCGTCGTAATCTTTGACAGTTGCAAAGGAGATGCGCACAGAAGAAAAACAGTGTTTGGGGAGATAACTCTTACAATAAAAAGTGTTCGGTTAAACAGGGTCAGTTTCAAAGTCGCAATAACTGTTCGATAACATATGCAAAATTCTAAGCGAAGTCTTGCGAAATCACAAAGCACCATAAGAAAAAATGTGAAGGAAGAAGAAAAAATTAAAACCAATTGTTCAGAAAACAATTGAAGATCTTTCCACCACTAACGACAAATTATAATATGAAAATATGAAAATATTAGAATTCGGTTTAAAATGTCAGTTTCAGTGTCACATGATAGCTCATTGTTGATTCCAAAATACATGGTTTCTATACAATTTTGTTCAAAATAAGGAGGTAATTTGTTACTTCCGGTTTGAAAATGTGATTTCGGTATTATTTGATAGTTAATTTGATTCTGCTTTCAAAATATATTGTTCTATATAATTTTACATAAAATAGGTACAACAAATAGCCACTTTCGGTTTACACAAGGTCAGTTCCGGTTTTATTTTTCAAGGTCATATGGTTTTCAAACTAATGCAAAACTCCTATAGCTTTATAATGTATAAATATGAATGTAAAGCAAATGTCAAAATCTAGGACATCAAATTTACCTTTGGCCTTGACCTTAATTTCAAGGTCATAAACCAAGGACCTTAAATCAAAAGACCCTAGGTCTGTTATATGGACGGTTTATGAGTTATATACTGACCGACTTTAGAAACGCATCACTAGATTATTCTTTTAACTCCCATTTTGAAAGATGCAATTTTGTTGACCAAACTTAAAACAGAAATTTCATTCATTTCTTCATTGTTTAAAAAATTTGTAGTTCGAAAGATGAATTGATTACGTCATTTTAGTGTTCAAATCATGTGGTATACACTGAAACCCTGGTTTTCCCTTACCAATGAATGTGTCATCGTCGAAAGTAATGACTGTCTGTAACCAACGCCAAAATGATTGTCAGAAAGGTCAACCAATTCTTTTGGCGTGTTTTGGGTTCTGTTTTGCACCTTCTGGTTTTGCCTTTGTTCCACTCATCACAGTGTGTTTTAGCAATTATGCGGGTGAAACTTTAGGGCTTTGAATGTTTGTCTGCAGTCGATTCATTGACATTTCAGTTTATGGTAAACATTTATGGGATGAGTCTGTGTGCAATGGCATTTGGCAATTGGATTAGCAGTTGACGTTGCGGCCGTAAACATGTCTCGCAAATGACGTTGCGTAATCAAATTCTATTGACGTTGCATTGTCACTACATGTTGATTTGGTCATTGATGATTATCAACAAATCCCATCTGCCTATATCGTTGTCGGAAGGACAGTAATCGAGTTTCTGACGTCAAATTGTCTGGTAGCAGCACGTTCACGTTTTCCTGTTTGCAATATTCTTATGGGTTGATTCAGTTTTTATTCCTCAGTCTTGGCAATATGGAGAGGCAACATGTTTAACTGATTTAAGTGTGGCAATGGATTGAAGGAACTGTTTCACGAAGAAGAAAAACTGAAAAATCTTTTATGGGTTCCAAATTTCGCATTAAGAAATTCGTGCGACTTCAATAATCCAGTGTGTTCAATAACCACAAGAAAGGCAGATGTTGATTTTTCTTAAGAGGAAGAAGTATGGTAAGCATGAATAGTAATTGTATGAGGATCAACCATGATTTGGTTAAAAATCAACAAAATGAGTGTTGCGTTTTTAAAGTCAGTCAGTATATCACTTTATGCACAATTCTTAATTTAAAAGGACCGAAAACTCCCATTTAATGTCAACGCACTCTTTCAACTCTATACATTTTTGTTACTTCCGGTTTGAAAATGTCACTTCCGGTATTATTTGATAGTTTACCTGATACTGATTCCAAAATATATGGTTCAATATACTTTTATATTAAATAAGTACAAACAAGTAACAACTTCCGGTTTACACAAAGTCACTTCCGGTTGGCTTTTCCATGGTCAAGTGACTTGCAACGTAATTCAAAAAGTCCCATGGCTTTATCATGTAACATATGAGGAAAAAGCAAAGGTCAAAATCTAGAACATCAAATTTACCTATGACATTGAGCTCAATTTTATTGTCATTAACAAAGTACTTCAAATCAAACAACCATAGGTCTTAATATACATGTATATGGTTAATGAGTTATATCAATATATGCGTAATTTTAAATATAAGAGGGTAGAAAACTTCAATTTAATGTTAGCATACCCTTTCAAACAAAATGTATGTGTTACGACATGTTGCAACTAACAATTTAGTAAAAAGGTTGTCGATATCTTATACAGTTTTTGAAAAGAAGTGAAAATAAGCCAAATCAAAATTAAAAATATGACCTTGACCTCTGACCTTGACCTGATTTTCTTTTTTTTTTTGGACCAAGGACCTCAAATCAAAACACCCTAAGTCTCTATAACTTATGGTTTACAAGTTAGAAATGCATATCACTTATATCAAATGCATAAGGAGGAATAACTCTCATATGAAGTGTTTGTATCGCTTCGGTCAAAATTGGACAAATCATGCGAAAGATATAACGAGCAATTTGGAAAAATAAATTTGTCGATTTCTTAAACGGAGGAGATGCACTCATAAGGAAAACAGTGTTAAGGAGATAACTCCTACAAAGAAAAGTATTCGGTTGCGCAGGTTGAATTTTGAAAGCGCATAAACTGTTCGATATCATATACCAAACATCTAATAACCTCATTATAGATACCAGGATTAAAATTTTGTATTTACGCCAGACCCGCGTTTCGTCTTCAAAAGATTCATCAGTGACGCTTGAATAAAAAGTTAAAATTCCAAATAAAGTACGAAGTTGAAGAGCATTGAGGACCAAAAATTCCTAAAAGTTTTGCCAAATATACCTAAGGTAATCTATTCCTGAGGTAGAAAAGCCTTAGTATTTCAAAAATTCAAAGTTTTATAAACAGTTAATTTATAATTATGAACATATCAATAATAATTCATGTCAACACAGAAGTGCTGACGACTGGGCTGGTGATACCCTCAGGAATAAAAACTCCACCAGCAGTGGCATCGAACCAGTGGTTGTAAATAACCTCATCATAGATACCAGGATTCAAATTTTGTATTTACGCCAGCGACATCTTTCGAAACAAAATGTATACGCAAGAAATAAACATGGCGGAAGAAGAAAATAATAATAATAAAAAAAAAAAATAATCAGAAGAATTAATAGGTCTTTCCACAGAAAAGTGGAAAGACCTAATCAGAATAATACAATAGGTCTTTCTACAGAAAAGTGGAAAGACCTAATAATCAGAAGAAAATTCAATAGGTCTTTCGACAGAAAAGTGGAAAGACCTAATAATCAGAAGAAAATTCAATAGGTCTTTCGACAGAAAAGTGGAAAGACCTAATAATCAGAAGAAAACCAAAAGGTCTTTCCCAGAAAAGTGGAAAGACCTAATTAGAAAATGAAATTGAGAATGGAAACGGAATTGTGTCAAAGAGACAACATCCAGACCAAAAGCAGAAATCAGCCCAAAGCCACAGTTGGGTCTCCAAAGAAGTGACGAAATTCCACACTCGGAGGCAAACTTCAGCTGATCCCGAAACAATCATGTGTACTAGTTGAGTGAAATTGAACCCTCAGTCAACTCGAAACATATAAATGAATCAAAATTATAAAAAAAAAACACACAAGACTAACAAATGCTAGAGGTTCCTTACTTTGGACAGGCGCATAAATGCTGCTGGGTCAAACATGTTTTGTGATATCGCAATCCTCTTCATAAATATCTAGCCAATATGGATTAAACAAACACACAGTAATACGCTCAGTAAGACCCATTTTAAAAGAAGTCCAAGTCTGATGTAAAAATAGTTAATAGAAGAAACTATGCAAAATGATAATGATTAATATAAATTAACAATTCCAACTGCAGACCTTAATTAAACTGACCGAAAGATTATGTCTTTATCATATAAAATCAAGGATAACCCTCCAGTTATTTGTTTAATATCATGTTGTCGTGTATTATAGGAGGAGAACATAACCCGTATCATGCCAACAATCGGTTTTAGAGTAAATGTGTTCATTTCCGATGAAAAGACTATGAGTGAATCAATATTAATTCCCAAAAGGCAATGATAATGACAGCATCGTAACTATTTCCTTCTGATAAAGTCTGTTTAAAGGTTAAGTTAGCTTTTGATGTGAATGATGACATTTTGTGCTTTGTATAGAATATTACTATAAAAGATTGAATGTGAAATACCTGAATGTATAAGTATTGCTTTGACTCATTTGTGTTCTGTTTTTCCTAAATGGTTAAAGCCGTAACCTCAAAATTAATCCCCACCTTCCTTTTTGGTATGGAACATTGTAGTACAATTTCATAGATATCCATAGACGACTACTAAAGTTATTGTTCGGAAAATCAGAAAATCCTTGTTACTGGCCCTTTTGGATCCTAATACCTAAACGGTTTTGACCATAACCCTAAAAGCCCTACCGTTCCTTTTGAGGTTTGGAACCTTCTGATACAATTTCATAGAGATATGTACACTTATACACAATTTATCCTTCTAAACAAGAAAAGGCTTGTTTTTGTCCCTTTATATCCCCTTAAACATAAACAGTTAAGACAGTATTTCCAAAGTCAATCCCATCCTTCCTTTTGTGGTATATCTCATAGAAATCACAGTTTGTTTAGGGGCCAGCTGAAGCCAGTCTCCGGGTGCGGGACTTTGCTGTGTTGAAGACCCTTTGGTGGCCTTCGACTGTTTGCTATCCTTTGATCGGGTTGTTGTCTCTTTGACACATTCCCCATTTTCATTCTCAATTTTTCTTATACTCAAGTTATTGTTGGGAAACCATTTTATTTTATTTTCGACTTATGAGTTTAAATTTCCCTTTTGGTATTTTTGCCTCTCTTCACAGCTGATGAATTTAGTAATTATTAAGAAACTAAGGTTCAAACTCCTTAGACAAGCTTCACTTTAGATTAATATGGCTATTTCAATAGGTCCCTTTTGGTCATGTATCCCTTAAGGTCCTATATCCCTGGCTTTCATTTTTTTATTTAAGCGTTCCTAATGAAAGTAAATCCAAAAAAGTAGTAAGACGCAAGAATTAATAAAGTGTTGTTTTCACAAAATGATTGAATCTTTTGAATAAATATGTTTCATTGGCAAAAAATATTTTGTCAAGAATAAAAAAACAGCACCTTACTGATATTAGACAGATTTTGACCTTTACTATAATAAATTTCCTCACTCTTAGACACTTGGCGTTAAATTATAATATTAGGATATCAAGACCTGAAAACTAGCTTCTCGAACGTTAGCAAAAAATCTATTCAGATTTAAAATCCTTGTCTCAAACTACTGAATGTACAACAATAAGTCTTAATTTTTGCTTTGATTTTGTGAAATATATAGTCAAATCATGCAAATAGGAGGCAGCCGTACTCAATCGATGTTCAATTTTCATGAACCATAAATAAGATAGCAATCCATTCAAACAAACTGAGGGATCACATGAACTCTTATTTTAGTTGTTCAGTTCCTTACTTTGTTTGGACAGTATTTTGTTAGATGAATAGAACAGTTCTGTATTTCAAGACTGTTGTGAACATGTATGACTCTAATATGTTAGTTGAGATATGTACACGTCATACGACGGGTTCAAATAGTTTGTAACTCCAAAGATATAGGAAATTCACAAATTTAAGGTGAAATCCTGAAGCTTGTCAAAGATATTAGTTTAAAATCGTCCATCTGTGTATCAATAAAAGATCAAGATATGAAGCAGACATTCTAGTTTTTGTTGTCACATGAATCTTAAGTTAGCTGGGAGATATGACATACAAGCATGCATTAACTAAAACATGGCTTAATGAGTGACAGTACATTATCAATATATCTAAAAGTGAAATAAAAGAACTTTGCCAGCTGTCTTTTGCCTTTGAAGTCGAAAAGGTTCTGTATGAATGATGAATAGAGAAACCAGTCGGTAACTAATGAACATTTAGTACTGAAAATGCTGAAATGACCATCCACTTAATTCAGCCAAAACCTAAGTTCTTCTTTCTGTTTTATGTTAATTATTCTAAAATATCCGCCTGAATTCATAAATGAACATGTTTGATCCATTCAGATCGAGTTTCAGTTGATCTGGCTTCGTGCTAACACATTATATAGCATAGTCCTCAACTGCATCCATATGTTCGAGTTTGTCTACTAGTATATGTATATATGCAAGTAAAAGATTCAAATATATATAAAGGTGTGATAAAAAAAAAACAGCACTTAAGATTTATAAAAAAAGAGTATAAAAGACCCTAAGGCTAATGAAATAAAATCCAAAACTTCTGGCTGCTCTTGTTTAGTGTTCCCATACAATTATAACCACCCTGCTGTTCATGTTAAAACAGATGAAATGCTACTACAAATACATTGAATGGAATAATTTTGTTACTGTTAAAACTTTAGCTCTAGATAGCATGACTTACGATACGAAATGTTTAAAATCTTTTTCACAACAGACAATTATTTCTATTCTAAACATCCCTTTTTCTTATTCTATGTACATCAGAGAAACTAATTCTTTCCATATCAATAATGCAATATTTTTAGAAATTTATAGATTATCGTTGGTCATCTCAACGAGATTGATTTTCTCGCTGGAACCGGTACGGCGAAATCAGAAAAGCAATCGAGTTGAGATGACCAAAGATAATCTGTTTATCGCTGTTTTACCTATGAAGACGTTGTTAATTTATTTGACAACGCACGTGCTCCTTTAGATTCTAGCGATAATTTTCATATCACTCGACTCCGCTGAGAAAGGAAATTATCAGTCAGTAAGATCAAAGGAAATTTCGTAAAATAGCGATAATTTATAATATGTTATAAGTCACATAGCATATCAGTCCATACTTTGGTGTTAATCGTATGCAAGTGAAAGACACTCTTGGGAAAACAGAAATATTAAATGGAAGTTTTTCAAATAAAAAAAAAAAAAAACAGAAGAAAATGTTTATTTTTTTTCTAAATTGTGTAATCACTTTCGTATTCCTTCTTCACAAAAGAAGACAGTTTATAAAAACTTTAGAGACACTAATTACGAATATGAACATTTTCTCTTGTTAATCATTCTCTCATCGTTTACGATTTATCAACGTGTTTGGTTGAATAAGGACATCACATCAAACGAATGGAAACAGCTGTCATACTCTTTACTTTGACAGGCATTTCCTTGTGTAAGAAATGGTAGATTAAACCTAGTATTATAGCTAGCTAAACCTCTCACTTGTATGATAGTCGCATAAAGTTCCATTATATTGACAATAATGTGTGAACAAAACAAACAGACGTAGTAGGCAAAATTTCAGAAATAGAAATACAGCAATCAACATTATGTTACAATCTAATCACTATAAATAAAACAAATATTTCATTATATAAAACAAAATGGCATATAGACAAAGCACATAAGCAAAATGAAAGTGAGACCCAGGCATACTATTTCAGGTGGTTGGTGTCAACAAAATGTTTGACATGGGGAATATCAGCAAGATATATTTTTTTAACAGTCAGTTTTAATTAAGTATACCATTATGTTATGTTGTGAAACCAATTACCTATATTGTCGATAAAAATAAAACTTTATTGTCCATGGTATATCTGACTTATTACGTGTAAGCACTTTGTGAATGAATATGATGGCAACTTTATTATTGACTTTGGTAATTTATTTTCAGGAGTAAAATTCAACTTGTGAAACAATTTTATATTCATGCTAAGTTAATAGCTTGACACAATATATCTTCCAAAAATTGTTGAGCTGTTGCCATCTTTTACTTTCATTTTGAATAAGGTGTTTAGAACAGATTAATGGGTTGATACTATAAAAAAGTTGCATCCCAACAAATTTAACACAATCATTGCTGTTTGTATAGATAGAAAAAGTAAATTAACAACAAAAATCCGAACTCTGAGAAAAATTCAAAACAGAAAGTCCGTCATCAAAGGGCAAAACTAAAGCTCAAACACACAAAACAAATGGATAACAACTGTCATATTCCTAAAGAGGTTGACAGATACCACAGGGACAGTCAACTTGGAACAGACATTTTCTTTTGTAATATTATTAATCTATAATAAAGGGATTGGGTGTTAAGACCTGACTTGTGAATTAGTTTTGGCTAATGTGATCCTCTTTTCTTACGAGGATATACTTGCTTAAGTGTTGCAGACTTCGTCTTCTTCTAATTGGTACATTTCAATGCTTGTAACAACTTATCAACAGGTCAACTAGTAACAAAAATATGGAGCTGCTAGTAGACCAAAGATTAGAGCGTTGGTATCGTACGCCTATACATGAATTATACTTACTGGGGTGCATGGATAATCCTTTCACTGTTTGTGTACCTCTTTGTAAGACTGGGGATGCTAGTTTTGTGGCAACAATCTCCAGTTTATAAAAGTGTCATACCCTGCATTACATTTTTCCAATTAAAAATAAACCAATCAAATTACTAAATTAACTGTTCTTGGCGCAAGAATTGAGTACATTTCAAGCACCATGAACCCAGGAAATTATGGAGTTTTGAATCACTCTGCGTGTGAGTATTCTTTATCTTGTTATGCGTTTTCACATCCACTGATCATCAACTTCCTTTTACCGAATACTTTTAGCAGGGATATTAGTAGCTCACAGTTCAACTTAATCAACTGGTATATAAAATGTTGCATATTCGTAGGAATCTTATTGAAAAATAGAATAATATGATTGTTGAAATAAAAAAACAAGATTAGTCGTACGAAGTATATGGCCGCTTTTAATTCGATGTAAAAAAAAGAAGGAAAATCTGACTAATTTATGAATTTTTTGTAATTTTTGTTTTGGTTCGTCTAACAAGGAATGCGTTTACATGGTTCCATTGATTAGATTGTTGCTACTCTAATCTGTCACAGATTACCACAACCGCGCCTGATGATGAGTTCAACTTGTCATGAACACCCTGATAGTCTTTCGGAGCATGTGATCTCAAGGCTTTGTGCTGACAGTTTATCTCCAGTCTTCTGGTTAGAGTTTTGTGGACTTTTATTTGTCTATTCCTCGTTTTTGTTTGGCTACTTGGTGTCTTTTACCTATTTTGTCTAGCTCCGGCTACACGCATCTTAAGGGAATAGCAATAGTTTTGACAGTCCGTTGTCCGAAAGACAACATTTCCCAGAGAGCGCTTGACAGACATCTTTCAAACTTGCCAGAATTTTTTTATTATATTTTCTAGATCATACTTTAACTTTTGACTTTACAACTCTCACGAACGTAATGGGACCATTTTGTTTCTATTGTACCACAATAACGTCTTGTAAACGCAACCCATCTTTGGTAATATTCGAGAAAGCTTTCATACTAGGTAGCAATCTACTTAAAATGTAAATCTCTCATTTTGCTATGCTCATTAGATTTCGAATAATCGAGTTACAATAGATTTGAATTTACTCAGATTGACTTGGTAGGATTATTTCTTATTATGCGAAGAAGATCACTTTATAGTGATTTTTATGCATGAATTATGGAAGGATGGTACCATTTAGACACCCTATGAACACACCTTCTCAAAGACCATTCATCATAGAATTGTTGGTCATTTGTATTTGAGAATACGATATCGTCATTTTGATTTGGCGATTTACACAGGAGTTATCGAACTTTGACAAACTTATATCAACTTCTATGTCATTTGGTCTCTAGTGGAGAGTTGTCTCATTGGCAGTTATACCACATCTTTTATTTTTATATTTATGGATAATAATGTAACACAATGACACCTTATGAATGCACTCCTCTGAGATAGTTTGACAGAAAACTCTTATAATTGGTAAGCTGTAGAAAACACATTTCAAACGGGATAGCACATCCTTATTTTACGGAGATGTTGTTTACCGTGCCCGGAAATTTAAAACGATCCTGGTAAACTTATCGATCTTTTAAATAAACTTATTCTAAAAGTTTACCAATTCAACACTGTAATTAGATCTTTGAATATTGTTTTATTGGTATTAATATTGATTTTGTTATCAGTAAATTAAAAGCAAACTAAATATTATTGTTATATACATATGCACATTCATGGATCTACAATCTGTCGGTACCTGTATCTTGGCATTGCACAAGGTCATGTTTTCTATGACTGCTAATGACGTCTTTACACTAAATCCTTTGGATGTTGGATGTGTAATGATTGATAATTTTAGATGCATGATTTTTTATTAGTTGTTATTAGCTTTGAAATAGCTGTCAGTAACTGCGAATACTCTCAGATCTGTACATAGTGTCTTTTTGTTGTTGGGATTTACAAGTACCCGGCCACGTCCACTCTGTGTTTTTGTTAGATGTATTTCTATTTGTAACCATCTGATGAGTTAAGCCTTTTCAACTGATTTTTATGGTTCGTTCTTATGTTGTACCGTAACGCCACTGTTCCAGATTAGGGGAGGTTGAGATCCCGCTAACATGTTTAACCCGCCACATTCTGTATGTATGTGCCTGTCCCAAGCCAGGAGCATGTAATTTAGGGGTTGTCATTTGTTGATGTGTCACATATTTGTTTTTCGTTCATTTTTTTTGTACTTAAATTAGGCCGTTAGCTTTCTTGTTTGAATTGTTTTACATTTGTCATTTCGGGGCCTTTTATAACTGACTATGCGGTATGGGCTTTGCTCATTGTTGAAGGCCGTACGGTGACCTATAGTTGTTAATTTCTGTGTCATTTGGTTTCTTGTGAAGAGTTGTGTCATTGGCAATCATACAACATCTTCTTTTTATATTGATAGCCATCATGTGCAGTTAAGTATATACAATAGTATCATTTTTTCTGAAAATTGTTAAATGACTTCGACCATTTTCCCCGAATATTTTTCGACACAGTGACACCTTATGATTCAACAGCCTACGAGATCTAGTAGTAGCGGCTCACCTCGAGTGCGGAAGTTGTGGGTTCGATCCCCGACCGGGTCAAACCTAAGACTTTATAATTGGTATTTGCTGCTTCCCGCTAAGCACGCTGCATAATAGGAGTAAGATCAAAGACTGGTCTGCTCGCAGTTACAATAATTAGTCACGGTATGGTAACATTTTTAGTAGCGGACTGGTACCTTGTGAACTAGAACGCTAAACATTCCTACTCAGCGTGTCGATCTTGTACAAAGCAAAGTCTATATTCATATCACATATTCATGTTCTCTTCATATATATGCTTTTTATATATTTGCCATTGGACGTTAAACAGTCATCCATATATGCATCCCTTGGAAGGCTACTCTTCCGAAATGGTTTGCTAGAAAGCCTTCATACTTGGTTGGATTTGTAGTATGTGTGTATTGCATACTATACACTATACTGTTATTGATTTGATTTTAGGAGGTAAAGGACCCTTCTTTAGACTATTGTAAAACAAAGACTCCAACATGATGCAAGACCTCTGATACAATTTGCCAGAATGCTTTCATGAGTGAAATAACTGATTGTCATTACATATTGTACTAACATCTTGATTCAAAATTTTACGTTTAGAAGACATGTATTTTCAGCAAACAATCGAGATTCCTATGTGAACCTAATGTGCGTTTCTTGTCGACTTTTCCTTTATTCATTCGAGGTTTTCTTTATATAGGATCGCCTCAGGAAAACTTTTAATAAAAGATACCACAGTTAAGTACGACAAAAGTTGATTTGCGCTTCCGTATTACGAAATTTCCATATCTAAGGAGCAACTTTTAGAAGCGCCTGCATATGGAATATAAATCTCCATGTTGACACGAAACTCGAGTTTTGCGTTTCCCATCATAATAAACTTTATAGCAGATTGCGGCTAATAGGAAGCTATTGAACCAAGGTTTCCATTTGGTAAAATTGCGGTCATCCCTTTGAAAGTTTTACGGATACCATTACTAATTGGTTGACCGTTATTGAATATATCTATGCAATAGATGAACACATATATGTTTCACATGCTCTAACCACTCTTCCGTCCTCTTATCCACGATAGTGAAATCACCGAATGAGACTTGTCACAGAATTTGCGCTGTGGAAAAGGATCCACCTACTCTTCTGGATCACCTGAGACCAGCTCAGTTTTTGGCGGGGTTGGTGTTGCTCAGTCTTTAGTTTTCTATGATGTGTTTTGTGGTTTTATTGTTCTTTTCGTCTTTTTTTTTTGTATTTTGACATGGCGTTGTGAGTTTTCTTCGACTTATAGGTTTTGAATATTTCCGGGATCTAAAACACTAGTTGAACCCCGCCCCATCTTCATATGCTTTCCCCAGTCAGGGAACCTCGTCTGTAGACCTCTTACGTCAAATCGTAGTATTTTATCGTTGATTGGATTTATGACAGAGCTTTGATTGTTCCTGGTTGCTACCATCTTTGATTAGCTAGAGCGATTTATAGGTTAACATATCGATAGGCACCTGTCTATTGCTGTAGATGTTTATTGCCATCCAGGTGACTTTTACCATTCTAAAATTGTCTGTTTATAAATCTTGAAATTATAAAGAAACTAAGGTTTCAACTAGTCCCTCACACAAAGTTGACCTTAGATGGATTCGCTATTTTTAGGTATTTTTTTTATCATATGTTCAAAAATTTGGTTTAATTACAGGTACGATTTGACACTTTTAATAATCTTTTTTCATTTCATTGTCTTCTCAATAACATTTTCTGTGTAAATCCTCGAATCGGCGTCCATTTGATTCTGTGGGTGTATTATATCATTCAGTTAAATCAAAAGTACGATTTTAACACTTTAAGGATGTACTTATATAGGTGAGATTTAGGAATTTACGTCAGATGTTCGGAATCCTTGGATTTTTCCTACGATACAGGGTAAAATATTTTGCCCCATAAAACCGATTTTTCTATTCATATAAGACTTCAATAGCTCATAAAAGGTCCTTTACCAAAATTTAAGCAGATTTAATGTTTATTTTGAATAAAGATCTAATCAATTTTGATTCGGCGTTATCATAGTAGCTATGTTGCAAAAAGTATGTAGAAGTCAGTTATATTAAATGAGATGTAACGTGTTGGTTTTTTTCTTTGATACTGATTTTTATTTAGATAAATTGAGATGACCTTATCAAAAGTCCAAATTCTAATTAGATTCAACCTTTGATAGTTTTGTTTACTGCACAAGGAACCCACAATGTGACTGGTGAATAGCAAATATGGTTTCTCTTGGAGTTTTCTTCCAACCGACAGTTAAACCCGTGCCAAAGTGGGGCGTTGTTTGGTTGTGCAGGGTGTATGAAAATGCACCTACTTCTAGTAAGAACGAAGACGTCGAATTCAATATCTCAAACTTTACTATCCGCAATATAGATGATGTTCTCTCACTAAATTCTTCAAATTTGGTGCCTATGTTGAAAACATCTATCCCATCGAACTACAGATAAAGGATACAACAGATACAGTTAAGTCTGCCTCATATCTTGACTTACATCTAGAAATTAACAATGAGGGTCGGTTAAAACAAAACATTACGACAAAAGGGATGATTTCAGCTTCCAAATGGTGAACTTTCCTTTTCTATGTAGCAACATTCCAGCAGCGCCTGTATACGGAGTATATATCTCCCAATTGATACATTCCCAGGCTTGTATTTCCTATCATGATTTCTTTGATATAAGGTTGCTGCTCACAAGGAAGCTATTAAACCAAGAGTTACAAATGGTGAAATTGAAATCATCCTTCGTAAATTTTACGAACGCCATCACGAGTTGGTTGACCGTTATGGAATATCCGTTTCACAGATGATATCGGATATGTTCCTTATGTCGTAACTACAATCTGACCTACCGAATTAGACTATTTACCAGGTTTGTAATAACATGAGCAACACGACGGGTACCACATGTGGAGCAGGATCTGCTTACCCTTCCGGAGCACCTGAGATCACACATTTTTTGGTGGGATTCCTGTTGCTTAGTCTTTAGTTTACTATGTTGTGTCTTGTGAACTATTGTTTGTCTGGTTGTCTTTTTCCTTTTAGCCATGGCGTTGTCAGTTTATTTTCGATCTATGAGTTTGAATGTCCCTTTGGTATCTTTCGCCCCTTTTAGAGAGATTACCGCCCGATCTGTACATTAAGCAAGTTTGTGTCCTCATTTTCCAGTGGCAGTTCACATTTCCACCTTCTATCCCGGTCGTCTACTATTAGAGGACCTACCTACTGTTCTATTGTTAATTTGTTCACGTCATGAACAATGAAATATTTCCACTGAATGTTTAGCAAACACCAATCAACAATCAATCCTTGTACAGGAATGTTCGATTAATACAAATGTTATCTGCTATATGTGTAAATTGTCTCTTTCAATGCAATGCATGATGGCATCTAAGCAATGATATAAGACAGAGCTCATATAAGTTTTGCCAACCAGAAAACTAGTCATAGAGACCAAAAGATAAAACATGAGAACAATTGTAGGTCACCGTACAGCATTCAACAATGAGTAAAAGTAAATACCATATCGTATACCTGTATAAGCTATAAAAGGCCGGATAACAAAATGTGAATCAATACAAAGAGATGAATCAACGGTCTTATTTGATTTACTACAATAAAATCAATATTTAAAAAGAAAGAAAGAAAAGACGCAGACAACGACCAACGACAACCTACGGGGATAACATGTTCTTTGATTGGGACAGACAACAAAGGAAAGTAACATGTTTTTGAGTTGTAACTTGGGACAGTGATGGAACACCACAACATGAAAACATTTGTGAAAATCATTTGGATTTATTGAAAATAAGGTCAATTCCAACTATTACAATTTAAATATAGCTAATGTACAGGCAAAAAAAAAACCAGTTATTTATATATAGGCACTTTAAAAGAAATAAAAAACGACATAAAAGTATCTGACTAATCAGACATACGTATAATATAATTTTGGATATAATGTGCTTTCGAATATAATTATCGCCCGTTTACCAAAAGAGATAATAACATAAACGGCACCAATTTTTCTGCACCCGATGCGCATTTCGACAATCAATGTCTCTTCAGTGATGCTCGAGGCCAAAATATTTGAAATCCAAAGCTTATTGAAAGGATTAAAAGCTATAAACCAAAAGGACAAAAAAGTATAGCCAAAGCCGGGCAAGGAATCAGAGCATTGCATGAGGAGATACATTCCTTAAATTTAAATAATTTCAAAATTTGAAACAGCAAATTTTAATAACACAAATAAGAAAATGTTATCCTAACCCACAAAAATATTACCCTGATTTTTATGGTGTTGTTGTTTACCGAGCCAATAATTTTCTTATATACTTAACCATATCAACACTGTTATCCAGTCTTTGAATATTGATTTTATCGGTATAAATATTATGTTGTTTAAATAAATCAAAATCCAAGTAAATATCATTGCTATACACATATGTACATTCACGTCTGTCTACAATGTGTTGACACCTATATTTTGGCGTCAAAATGTCACGTTTTCTCTCACTGTTAATGACGTCTTTACACTTTATATGTTGGATCTGTAATGATTGATATCATAGTCTTAGATACACGATTTTCCTATTGTTTTAGTTGTTATTGGCTATAAGTATAAGTAACTGCGAATAATTTCAGATCTGAAATGTGTGTTCTAGGTGTTTTCGAAAGTTTTCTTTTTCTTTTTAACTGATTTTTCTAGGTTTTTTTTTTTTTTTTTTTTTGGTTGTGCTGTTCACCCAAGTTACAGGCTAGCGGAGGGTTGCAAACATGCTAATCCCCGTTCAAGGGCATGTAATTCAATAGTTGTCGTTTGTTGCTGAATAATTAGGTCTTTCCACTTTTCTGTATTATTATTTTTTCTTCTTCCGCCAAATTTTGTTCTTGCGTGTAATTTTTGTTTCGCAACATGTCGCTTGAATATTTGGTATATGTTATCATACAGTTTATGCGCTTTTAATTTTGACCCTCTTAACCGAGCAATATTTTTGTAAGAGTTATCTCCCCAAACACTGTTTTTCTTGTGTGCGCATCTTCTTCGCAACCGTTAAAGAAATTGACAAATTTATTTTTCCAAATGGCTCGTTAAATTCTCAGGATGCTTCAGTCAATTTTAACCGAAAAAGTAAAATCACAAAATACCGAACGCCGAGGAATATTCAAAACGGAAAGTCCCTAATCAAATGACAAAATCAAAAGCTCAATGCAAACACATCAAACAAATGGATAACAACTGGCATATTCCTGACATAGTACAGGCATTTTCTTATGTAGAAAATGGTGGATTAAACCTGGTTTTATAGATAGCCAAACCTCTCAATTGTATGACAGTCATATTAAATTCCACCATATTGATAACAACGTGCGAACAAAACAAACAGACACAATAGGCAAAAATGTCAAAAATTAGGGTACAGCAGTCAACATTGTGTTATTATCTTAATCACTATAAAACAAATAAATATGTAACAAAGAAACACAAAAGGCATTTAGACAAAGCACATTAGTAAAAATTAAAGACAGGAATACAAGAATTTACCATAGCACAATAACACAATGACGGGATGTATAAGTATAGAGCCACGTCATTTGTAACAAAGAAACACAAAAGGCATATACACAAAGCACATTAACAAAATGAAAGACAAGAATACAAAATTTACCATAGCACAATACTACAATGGCGAGAAGTATAAGTACAGAGCCACGTCAAATGGATATCACCAAAACAGACTAAAAGTAAAAGTAATATTCATAAAGACAAATAAAAGAATGCTAAAACACGTTATTAAGATGATAAACAACGTAAGTAACCAGAATCTATACTTCAAGACCGTCATGTATTATTTGTGAAGTTGATATGGAATATTTATCAACAAGGTCTTGGTAACTTCCGATGAACTTTTTAGAAAAGGACGAGACGTTCTTTGACATACCCAGACACTTTCCCTTTCGTATTTGACATGAGTGATATACAAATGTAACTCATGAATCGTAAGTGATAGAGATCTAGGGTATCTTGATTTGAGGTCCTTGGTACTTAAACATGAAAATGGTGTCAAGGTCAAAGTTCAAGGTCATTTTCTAAATTTTGCCCTTTGCATGTGTGTGCATCTTATCTAACGCTATAAAAGCTACATATAAAAGAACTGATGCTAAGTAATAGGATTGTTGAGACGCAAATGGAACATTTAGTCGATCTGATTATACCTTACAGGAGTTATTGCCCTTAAATGTAAAAATTTAAGGTAAATCGAATATAACTTCATTCTGGTACAGGATGAAGCCATAGTGTCTTTGCAAAGGGTTTGATGACACATGACCTTGATAACTATCAAACGGAAGTGACCTTGTGCAAACCGGAAGTAGTTTTTGCACTTTAAAAAGAAATACTTATAAATAAAATATTTTTAATCTCATACAATATCCTTTTAAATGACACCGGAAGTTGCATTCTTTAAACCGGAAGTAGCTTATCATCTCCTCAATTGAATGAAAAGTATATATAAACCATATATTTTCGGAATCAATGGAAAATAAGCTATCTTATCAAATCAGAAATGACATTTTCTTAACCGTAAGTAACAAATTATCTCCCATATTTGAGACAAAAGTATATAAATCCATATATTTTAGAATCAGTGCAACGAAAGCTATCAAACGAGTCTGAAATGACATTTTCTTAACCGGAAGTAGCAAATTATCTTCCACTTTTAAGTCAAAAGTATAAACAAACCATATAATTTTGGAATCAGTATAAAGAAACCTCTGATTGGACGCCAATAGTAACTTTGAGTAAACCAAAAGTAGCTTCTCATCAGTTATTTAAAATGTAATGTTGAAAGAGAACAATTGGTTTTAATATGTTTTTGTTTGTTTATTGTTTTGTTCATAAACCAGGCCGTAAGTTTTCACGCTTGAATTTTTTAAATCTGTCATTTCAGGGCCATTTATAGCTTGCTATGCGGTATGGGTTTTGTTCATTACTAAAGGCCGTACGGTGACAGATAGTTGATTACATCTTCTTCATTTGGTCTCTGTGGAGAATTGTCTCATTGGCAATCATACCACATCTTCTTATTTTATAATAAAGTGTAATTCTGTCCCTTCTTTTATATTGCATGGTTGTCTCCAATTCGATATAACTCAAAATAATTTGATACACAATTTGTGCTACAAAACAATACATTACACCAATGTACACACTAGCATTTATATGTGTTATATATTATATAGAACGATTTATATGAAGTGTCGTTATCACTTTGATGAAAAGAAAGACGTTGCGTACAGGTTTAATTGTTAATGAGAAAAATAACTAAAAGTAAAATCACAAAATACTGAACTCCGAGGAAAATTCAAAAGGAAAGTCCCTAATCAAATGGCAGAATCAAAAGCTCAAACACATCAAACGTATGGATAACAACTGTCATATTCCTGTCTTGGTACAGGCATTTTCTTATGTAGAAAATGGTGGATTGAACTTGGTTTTATATGTAGCTAAACCCTCACTTGTATGACAGTCGCATCAAATTCCATTATGTTGACAACGATGCGTGAACAAAACAAACAGACACAATAGGTAAAATGTCAAAATAGAGGTACAGCAGTCAACATTGTGTTATCCTCTTAATCACTATAAAACAAACAAATGTAACAAAGAAACATAAAAGGCATACATCAAATTTAACATCCTCATTTTGCTTTTTAATGTATATAAGTACCTGTGACAATCGAAAATAACAAGTCAAAGAACAAACAAAAGTTATGGTGTTTTTATATTGCGCATGCCAAAATATGAATATATAATTTGTATTTGAATGTAAATTATGAACGACGAAATTAAACATGAAATGGTTTAAAACAACATGGAAGGAAGTGGAAGAGGGTTTCAACATTGGACATTGCATTTTGGGCTCGGACTTCAAATCCAACCCCTATTCATATAGTGAAGTATTGTGAAAATCACGACCCATATATGTATATTTCGTAGCAAAAATTACCAGTTCTTTATTTCACAGCAATCACATATACAGTCGGTAACATACTATATTAATTTAAAAGGATTGCTTAACTTATATCAATTAAAGTTTCGGCAGATAAAGATATTTACCAAATGAGATCTTTCATATAAATGAGATATATGGAGTTGTGCGTATTGTATACAGACGTTTAATGGAAAGATAAAATTACTAACTACTTGACATTTCACGTTGGTGCAATTGCAATCCATTGACATAAGTCTGATGAAATTGCAACCAATTAAAATATCATCTTAATGGAATAGCAACCCATTGACAAATAACCTTGGTGAAATTGCAACCCATTGACATATTACCTTGGTACAATTGCAACCCATTGAAATATTACCTTAGTACAATTGCAATCCAATGACAAATTACCTTTGTGAAATTGCAAACAATTGACATATAACATTCAATTTGGTGCAATTACAATCCATTGAAAAATTACCTTGGTGAAATAGCAGCCCATTGACAAATTACCTTGGTGAAATTGCAACCCATTCACATATTACGTTGGTGAGATTGCAATCCATTGACAAATTACCTTAGTGAGATTGCGGCCCATTGACATCTTACCTTGGTACAATTACAACCCATTGACAAATTACCTTGGTATAATAGCAACCCATTGACAAATTACCTTGGTGAGATTGCGACCCATTGACAAATTACCTTGGTAAGATTGCGACCCATTGACATATTACCCAGGTACAATTGCAACCCATTGACATATTACCTTGGTGAAATAGCAACCCATTGACGAAATTACCTTGGTGAAATTTTAACCCACAGACATATTACGTTGGTGAGATTGCAACCCATTGACAAATTACCTTGGTGAGATTGCGATCCAATGACATCTTACCTTGGTACAATTATAACCCATTGACAAATTACCTTGGTGCAATAGCAACTAAATGACAAATTACCTTGGTGAAATTGCAACCAATTGACAAGTTACCTTGGTGAGATTGCGACCCATTGACATATTACCTAGGAACAATTGCAACCCATTGACAAATTACCTTGGTGAAAATGCTACACATTGACATATTATCTTGGTGAATTTGCTACCTTTTACAAATTAACTCGGTGAAATTTTACCCATTGACATATTACCTTGATACAATTGCAACCCATAGACAAATTACCTTGGTGAAATTGCTACCCATTGACATATTACCTTGGTGAAATAGCAACCCATTGACAAATTACCTTGTTGAGATTGCAATCCATTGACTCTTACCTTGGTACAATTGCTACCCATTGACTCTTACCTTGGTGAAATAGCAACCCATTGACAAATTACCTTTGTGAAATATCAACCCATTGACAAATTACTTTATTAAGATTGCAATCCATTGACATCTTACCTTGGTACAATTGCAACCCATTGACAAATTACCTTGGTGAAATTGCTACCCATTGACAAATTACCTTGGTGAAATTTCTACCCATTGACTTATTACCTTAGGGAAATTGATACCAATTGACATATCACTCTGGTGTAATTGCGACCCATTGACAAATTACCTTGGTGAAATTGCTACCCATTGACAAATTGCCTTGGTGAAATTTCTACCCATTGACTTATTACCTTAGGAAATTGCTACCAATTGACATATCATCTGGTGTAATTGCGACCCATTGACATATCTGACATATAAAAGTTGCCAATTCCAGTTGCACGTGTGTGCGTCCTGAATATAGAAAAGTTACCCTCCGTGTAATCTATGTAAAATTAATGTCATTTGTAAGGCCCAGATCTATTTGTGTGCTTTATACTTTGCATTTTGTTTGGGTATGAACGATGGTGAATAAATGACTTGCTTCTGTGAGTACTGTAGTGTGATTTCATTGATGGCTCATTAATATGTATTAAAGACAGACGATAAGAATAATGATGTTTATTAATTGACGGTCACTTTACAAGTGCTTAATATATCAAATGCAATACACTATATAATTCATTATGAATACAATCAACAATAGAATGCAATATACATACAATAATCAACAACATTCTTTAAATATGTTAGAATAATACTAATAAATTACACAAACATGTTAACATGTCAAGCAAAAGTTACATTAAATTTGAATAATAATCTGAACATTATCTATGACTAAAATATGTAAAAGAATGGGAAACTGGCTGAATATTGAATTACTGGAGACAATGAGTTCGAAATACAAATAGTTGAATATATTCATAATCACCTGATAATACAGATATCAATACCAAGTTCATTTACTATCACATTTTTAATTTTGAATTTACAGTTTCAATGCTCAATTTAAACCGACTGTTTTTAATACTGATATTATAAAACTTACTTTTCAGCTTGAACATGATGATAGGAATTTTGACTTAGGACAATAAAATTGAAAGACAACATAAAACTGTACATTTAATACAGAAATGCGTTTTTACATAAAGACATGTGTCTTTAATATTGGTGGGGGATGAGTGGATGACATGATGATTTTTATGGATAGACTGTACATTCTCATTTGTTACTATGCATACTTACTTACATACAAACAACAGATTAATCATAGAATATGAGTAATTGTGACCCTTTTGCAGTCCTCTTACCATTTGAAATAACAACACTAATTCGAATAGTTTTAGGCTGAATAAGCGTTAGTCGAAATGACTGAGGATCAATTATTTTACGTAAGAAAAGCTTAAGAACTATATTAAGCTGTGACTATCTTTTATTTATCAAAAGTATTATTTCAAACAATTTACTATCTTTGTGAAAATGCATTGACACCTTAAAATAGTTACTTACAACACACAAGGCTTTATACACAAAGATCTTGACAAGTTAATACAGTAGAAATATTTCTTTCTTCAATCAAATTGTCATTGAAATATTGTATTTATCTTTTCCCATAAGATTTCTTGGTCAATTCTATACCTTAAATAAGAACAATTGATATCCATCCTTGCCCTGTCACATATTTACTAATCGTTTACTAACTATAAATATGATTTAACTTAAGCCTAGGAATATATTTATAGACTCTCATTGGCACTCATACATCTTCTTATATCTATGTTGGAGTAAAATTGATAAAAATATTTGAATAGTTACTTATACATGCTATATATAGATTCTGCCACTGCATCGATGCATCGAGGCATCGAGTGTGATACGATATTTGATCACTCTAGGCTCGCCAAGCGTTTTAAATGTTTAAAATTTTACTGCCGAGAGTCGATAAATATCGTATTGCACGATCTTTAGTGGTGGAATCTGTTTCTCTTATGATTTCTAGACGATATGCAGACAATATTAATCCTTCTTTTCGAACGACTTGCAAAAGATGTGTTTATTTCTATGTGACGTCATTAGGCATGGTCGCTTTTTTCATGTCGTCACAATCGGAATTTCAGAGGAAAGCAAGAAATATTGACGTCATAATCGAATTTTGACCAATAAAGAACTAAGATTAAACGAACCACACGTTGATTGAATAAAAATAATTAACAGGTCAGGAAAAGGATAAATCGGGTACGAATCAGAGAAAGTATTCTAAACAGGGGTTTCTGCATACGCCATTTTATCTGGCACGTACGTTAATGTAACGTTATAGTAAAATTACATGTTTATCCTACTTTGTCAAACAAAATTGCATCGATTCGGAAGTCTCTACGTGAAGGAAAATATAGCATTGCGTTGAAAAATGAAACAACGAAATTAATTTATACATTTATTTATTTGGTAATATTTTCCCAAAAGGTTAGTGGAACGATACATCCTGTGTCAAATATTACATGCATATTAGGACATGATAAAATGGGTATGAACTGCGCTTTGAACATGAAACGAAACAATGAGATGGGGAGTTTTAACTTGCTAGTTCTCTAGGTAAAGTACTTAGAAAAGACATACTGCTTTCTCTTCAATACCACGTGCTTAGCCAAAATCATTGGGTATGACCTCGACCGAAATCGACTTCTAGATTCCTCTCACTTGAACTGGTCATTCGCAAAGGACAAAAGACGCAACCATAATCAACGGTTAACTTATTGTAAAATTGTTCTTACATAATATTATGATAAAACAGAAAAGGACAATTATAAAAATAACTTTCAAATAAGAACACACAATAGTTAAGTGATCAGCACAAAATGAAAAGAATAAAATTACACTCTCTAATAAGTTATACATTAAAATATTACAGTACCTTGAACATGCTAAAATTGCTACGTTCTAACAAATTGCATAAAAGCAAATGTATAAAACCCAACAGATGAATGATTACACAGGTAAATAACAAAAGACATGAAAATAAAAACAAAATAACTGGAATTGTTTCTTGGGATAGGAGTTACAAATGATGATCATAACGATAAAGCGTTGTTGAAATAGCTAAATTCATACAAAAAGCTTGTAGCGTGAAAAAAAACGCGGTAACTCATACTTTTAATTATGTTGTAGAAAATAAAGCATGGTAACATCTACATTTTGGCAAAGAATAAAACATTCTATCTGAGAACATATTAATTTATTTAGTGATGATCTTTTACATGTATTGACTAACACAAAATCCTGCATCAACACAAGAATCGACGAATCAGTAAAGCACGTTTTATAATATTGTTGTTTAGGTTTTCATCTTTAAACAGTAATTTTCTATAAACACGATCGATTCAGTGAAAATATAAACAAATATATAGATAAATGAACAATAAAAAGTTAAAAACTAAATTAAATGATCACTCGCCTAAACTCGGCCGATTCCGTCCCTACATCGAACGAGGATAGAAGAAGAGAAGCGGATTCACCTGAAGATTTCCGATTGATACATGATTAAAGAATAATTTAAGGGATGGGTACCGAAAATCAGAACTTATTTTGAATTTAAAAATACTTCATGGAATTTGGGAAAGGCCTATTATTGATCAATAGAAACAGCAAATGATGTGTCAAAAGTTTGCTTAATACGAGATTGCTTCAGTTAATTGTATATCTAGCTTACTGCAAGCTAATGCGTCAATTTTAATCTATTGGATTTATGTTAACCAGACTATTACGAAATAATGATGCAAACTGTTCCAGTCTCTTGCTCGACTTGATTGAGATCTTCAATGTCTACATCTGGGATAACAAATTGAACTTTCCCCATTTATGTCGAATTGCTTGTATTTTGACAGTTTTCAAATCTACTTGTTCTTGGTCGATATTTTCCAAAATCCACAAGACAAGTTCTTCATGCATATGATTTTCACATGCTTTATTAAGAGCTGTTTTGACGTCAAGCATGTGTCTTTCTACCTTCCGCAGTATTGCTTGAGCAACATCTATTTCTCCATGGCGACAAGCTGTTATAAGGGCGTTTCCAATATCTAGCCGTGTGTGTTCGACTTTGTCTAATAACAATAAAGCTATTTCGTCCCATCCTTTAACAGCAACAGAGTGCATTGCTTTGTCAACAGTGGTGAGAATATGAGGCCAACTTTTCTAACAAATGTTGCGCGATTTCTAGTTCCCCATAGTCACAAGCTGTATTAAACGCAAGTGATAAATCACAAAGACTGGTTAAATCGTTATCTACAATGAAAGTTACTATGTCTTTCCAGCCAAATAAACATGCGTTTGTCATAAGTGTGGCTATATCTAAGCACCTGGGATCAATATTGTGCAATAAAAAGTTAACCACACCTTCTTTATTTGCGCCGATATATGTCTTATCTGAAAACGAAGAAAACTAAAGCATTCTTTGCCAACTGTGGAAATAACCAGCTCAGCTATCTCCAGATGGCCATTTTCTAGTGCTTGACTTGTTGCAGTATGCATGTCAGATTTCTCAAAATGAAAATTTTGAAGAAGCGAGCAAAAATGTGAATCCATCCATTCCGACCTGCCTCCTGTAACAGCATTGGAATATCAAAAGTTGATAATGAACGTTTTGTAGAAGCCACTCAGCTATATGAAGGCGATTGTAAGTACAAGCTTCAGTCATTGCTTCTTGCAATTTGTATTGGTTACAGTGTTTCCAGATTAAAACCAAACATTCAAGCCACCCAAAGCCACATGATTCAACCATAATATTATCAACATCTACAAGCTGCATATCAATATTTTCTAATGACCACTTTATGATGTTAAAAGCTCCGTTTCGACAAGCGACATTTACGATTTCACCAATATTAAGACAAGCGTGGTCTACTCTTCCGAGTATCCATTGGAAAATTTCTACCCAGTCATTTTACAGGCTTCTGTTAAAAGTTTGTAAATATGAATTGTACTTGGATACGATTCTTTGAGGATCAGCCTTAAAAGCTGTATTTTAGTTTCATTTACAAGGCCCTTTTTCTGACCAGGAGCATCCATATCAAGTATACAGGTGACCGCCTGATCCATGTCGACACGATTTTTGTCAAGACTTTTAATGAAATGTTTTTGTCCGTTCCTTGTTTCAGTTTTAGTTATATTTTGATCACACGTTTCAATTATCCATTGTACAATATTGATCCTACAGTTTTACATGCGGCTGAAAATATATGATTTATGTTAATAGTTGTTTGATCAGCACGTTCGTATAAATGTTGTGTGATGAATAAGCCGTTGTTTTCATTCCGACATGCTATTATAATCGCAGATTGAATATCAAGTCTTTTTACTAGATGTATCCAACAACAGGTCTACTGTATTATAGTCACCATGTTCACAAGCAAGGAGCATCGCAGCTTCGGTATCATATAATCCCGTCTCAATCTCTGTAAGTATCCATACCACAGCTTCAGTATTGTTACATCTACTTGCATTATTCAGTGCTGCCTTCATATCGAACATACTACGATCAATGTTTGCCCATAGCCATTTACAAACATCTACCGTTTTCTTCTGCGAATTTCGACAAGCCTTTATCATTGCAGTTTTATAATCAAAATCTCCTGCTTTGTATGTTTGTTTAAGATATTCGACAAGTTTAAGATCGCCATGATAGGAGACTTTGTTCATTACATTTCTCATATCGAAACAATGCTTATGTTTATTTTCTAGTAACCACAATATGGCTGATGAATGACCAATATCACATACATCATTCATAACACTATGTAAATCAATGAATTTGGTGTTTACCCTTTGTAAAAATAACATAAGTAGCTTTCCATAGCCTCCGTCATTACTTACAGATATTTCATCAAATCGTCGAGACAAACATTTAGCTAATGTTATATTAAGATAATACGATATGTTGTCAAACTTGTCCATTAGTAGTTCCTCTACAACAGTATGGGATCCAACGTCACATGCTTTCTCCATTATTATTTTGCAACGTCGATATTGTCCATATGGTGTTTCAGCAAAAGTCGAAAACGTTTTCCACATGTTCATCATCATATTCCCTACCTCCTCCTCCTCATTATCCCAACATTTAAAATAATCTCTATCAATTGCACTATATCAATTGATAAGTCGCTGACGTGCGTGATTAACAGTTCTAAAACACTATACCATCTATAAAATTCTGCCTCTTCGACAAGTCTGTTAATGTTGCAATATTTTATCCAAGGTAAAATCAGTTCTACAATTTTATTCACACAATCCTCGTCTTTAAAACTAGGAATCATAGTATTGATTAATTCTTCTTTCTCAAATAATTCATGATCAAAGTTCTGCAGCACCTTTAGAATTACGTCACTGGATCCATACTGACAAAACTTGTAAACAACCTTATTGATATCCAACCACTTTGGGTTAACTTTCTTTAGTGTATACAAAATCAAGTCAAAATCGTGCACTTCTAACATTTCATCTATACATTTATTGTAATCTATTAAAGAATCATCGACATTATCCACCATCCAATATATTGCATGTTTTTCTTCGTTGTTACTGCTGTAGCAGACTTTCATAAATAACTGCGTCATATCAATCATATCATGCTTTATATTTTCAACTAGAAATTGTAAACATTGAAAAAATTTAGGAGGTACACCATAGATGTTACATCTAACGAGACTTTCAAAATCGATCAATGAATGGTCGGTATTTTTAACAACCATTTAAAGATGTCTATATATTTTGATTGAAATGCAAAAGACAGAGCAAAACTAGGATCTACGCAGAGGTTAATATTTTGTCTCTAATGGAAACTGATATCAACATTTGATCTTTTGTATGATTGACAATTAACCTTTTGTCATCAAGCTTTCCTATGTTTCTGAGTAAATGTAATGGAAAGAAATGAAAGATGTAGTAGTCTAAGTTCAACGATGACCTCGGCGATGAGGTATCCAATTGATTGTTTATACAACTAATCAATTCATAAGTAAGGTCTGCATCGTTATCTGTAATTATTTTTGATTCAAGTATACAACTGGAGTTATATAGCTCACTATTCATTAATGATATGATCTTTGCGGCAAGTTCAGGATAATATGGTTTTAATATCTTTATAACAATCTCTTCCTCCTGTTCTATATAATTTTGTGCGCTAACTATGTCTATCATATGGTCAATACTAAGCAGTGGTATAATGGCTTTTTGGTTTATCTTACTGTAGGAAATGAGAACACTTGCTTGAACTGCCCAATGTTGAAAATAAATCTTCTTTTCTGTTCTGATCAGGTATCTATATGTCAGTTCTTCATAAAGATATATAATATCATGTAACTTTAGTCCGAATGTTTTATTATAACATTCATTGAAAAGTTTTTGTGGGGCTCAACATCAATTTTGAGGATGCTGTAGCTTGATTTAAAAGTAAATAAACCAAGATCACATATTTTAGTCCCTTTACATCATTGTTCATTCCTTCTATTCTCATGTTATCAATTTCTTGTAATAGACTTTTCGGAGGAAATCTAAAGAATCGAGCACCTAATAATGTGATTTTTTGTTCTGTGTAAATAGTCGACAGCATTGAGGGAATCCTTGATATGGGTCGCTTCTTATCATGTCTTCTATCGCCCAAGAGTTGAAAACTATACATTTATTATCTGCGGAAAAACGACACGTGACTTCCGACTTATCGATAATGGACACTTTTATTTCGTCAATATCAATGAAAAAGGTATCACGATTCTTTTGTAAATAATATCTATCTTATTTTTGTGCAGTAGTTAATAAAAAGTCTTTCTTTCTCCTCTAATGATAATCCGAATTCTTTGGAATTTAGATCAAGACAAGCAGTGGTATTACAGAAAATATCATGTGTTGACAAAAGAATTTGACATTCTTGTTTTACATTGTTACGCATTACAAAATTACCCTTACGTTGCCTAAACTAATGTAAAAGTGTAACCTATCAAGGATTTGTTCATCAGTATCATCACAAAACTGTGTTTTTGTTCTACCAAAACGTCATCAAACAGAAGTATTGTACTTGCATTTTTTCAAGAATATCCGTCACATGCGAAAGTTTTCTAAATTTGATAACGTCGATTTCTGGATGTTTTCCTTCATTTGTCTTAATATTTCTAAGCTATTTTTACTTTTACCACTTCCTCTCTACCAGATAATATCAACACTTTACTGTTATCGAGCATCTGAACACATGCTGTAACGGCCTTTATTTCTGTATATGTCTGGTCTTTTCTATGGTTATCAATTTCAGCTAATGTTTCACCTAAAAATATGTCGTCAGGTCATTTTATATACTCTTTCATTCTATTGTTTGAATTGGTATTAATGGGAAAAATCTGATAAAAAACTTGGTTCTTAGAATAAATGTAGGAATATTCGAAGATCACATTTGAAAATAATTTAGAAATAGAAAAAGGGTACACGCCTAGAACAAGAAATATACTCAAGTACTCAAAAAGCGGTTTGTGTTCGTACTGGCCGATAAAGCAGTCAACAATTTGTTGGTAGTTTGACGTAAATACTAGACGGAAGTTCTAAGGAATAAAATATAAGGAATAAAATTATTAATTTCTCTACATTCAGGTCCATGCGCTTCATAGAGAGTCATATAGTAAAATTTATATCATTTGCACATCTAAGCTGAAGTCCTCTTCAGGACATTTGAAGGTCCGTACTATGTATTGGTTACCTAAACAACATACAAAACATACAAAATGGTTTAGCATTGGTTTCTATCAACTGTTTTTTGGTTTTTTTTCATTTCATCTTTCAGTAATTGTAACTGCTAGTAGTTCCTTAACTTCTATCAAATATGTTATCATTAAGTTTTGTAAAGGAGCATATGAAAAAGTAAAATTCACTATTTTGGGATTGTGAAAAATTCTTTGTATATATTACGTGCTACTGATGGTCCTTTTAATTCGGTGAACAGTTTTGACTTTCATCTCTTAACACGCCAATCCCACACAATCTTATCAAATAAATTTCCCATTTAATTAAATAGTTGTTTGAAAATCTGATTTGAAAGGTATCTGCATGCTGCATTTCATATAAAGTCTTCTTCTGTTATGAAAAACGTAAATAGCTCAGATATTCTTACTGAAAATGTGATGAGATTGTTAAAGCTGGAAATTGTCTTATTGACAACATTTATATACCTTTCGACAATAAAGTTTATCCACAGGTTGTAGGTATTTCTATGGGCACCGATTTCGCATCTTAAATAGCAGGCTTGTTCCTGTGCTGTTATGAATCGCAGTTTATGGATAAACACAGTAAAGACAGTCTAAATTCCATTTAACTGACATATTTTATATCGCTTACCGTTAACTCGATGATGTTTTTCGTTGTCGTTGAATAATCAAGAATTTTCTAAACTTACTGCCTAAATTTACCCAAAGGAACTAACTTTGAATAAATCAAATATAAGCAGCAATAAAAGCCCTCTCCTTGATCAAAATATTTCAGTTTTACACGGAAACCCTACACAAAAGTTAAGACAAAAGTGTCGATTTTTCGTTCCTTGTGCATTTTCATTTTTGGACGGTAATAACATAAACGGTACCAATTTTTCTGCACCAGATGCGCATTTCGACAATCAATGTCTCTTCAGTGATGCTCTAGGCCAAAATATTTGAAAATCCAAAGCTTATTAAAAGGATGAAGAACGATAAACCAAAAGGACAAAAAGTATAGCCAAAGCCGGGCAAGGAATCAGAGCTTTGCATGAGGGAGATACATTCCTTAATTTTAAATAATTTCAAAATTTTGTAACAGCAAATTTTATTAACACAAAACCGTATTTTCATGCCAGTACCGAAGTACTGGCTACTGAGATGGTGATACCCTCGGGACTATCAGTCCACCAGCAGAGCATCGACCCAGTGGTAGTAATAACATAAACAGAAAACATAATGTTCCTTTGTCACCATCTTACGGTGTTTATATATCCCACCTCATTCGATATGCCCTTGTCTGTAGTGCCGTTTTGTATTTCAATGAATGTAATCTATGTATTACTTTCAAATTATGAGGTCAAGAATTTCGTTATTACATATAACTTAAAACATTTACTATTTCTTTCTGAGATACAAAGATATAGTTTCAGAAATTGGTTGTTTCTGTAGAAAATTAACAACTGGAACAAGACATCTGTAGATTTACTGAGATGTTGTTAACTGAGCCCGTAGATTGAGATACGATACTGGTAAATTTATCGATCATTTACATAAACTTTTCTAAAAGTTACTAATTCAACACTGTTAATAGATCTTTGAATAAACTTTTATCAGTATGAATATTGGTTTTGTTAAAGAGAGGCGACTGATACCAAACTGACAATCAAACAAGTCGAATATAAACTGAAAACACCATGGCTAAAACAGAGAAAGACAAACAGACAAACAATACAACAAAACACAAGGTGGAAAAATAAAGACAGATCAACACGAACCCCACCAAAAACTGGTTAGCGATAAATCAACAAACAGCTTGATATCATTGTTTTACACATATTATGTGCATGCATATTCACTGTCGATACCTTAGCTTTTAAAATTGCACAAGGTCAGGTTTTCATCGATTGTTAATGACGTCTTTACACTAAATCAATTGAATTTAAGATGTGAACAAAGCTGTCATTAACTGCAAGTACTCTCAGGTCTGTTCTTAGTATCGTTTATGTTTTTGCTAGTTTTTGTGTGTTCTGTATCGCTCTGATTTTTAGTTGTTTATGTTGAAATGTTACAACACTGTTCTAGCTGGTTAGGGAAGTTTGGTGCACCCGCACACATGTTTAACCCATTACTTTCTAAATGTGCCTGTCTCAAGTTAGGGTCTGTAATCCAATGGTTGTCGTTTGTTATTGATTTTTTTTTTTCTGTTTATAGTTTTGTACATAAATCAGTGCGTCAGTTTTCTCGTTAGAATTGTTGAAGGCCGTTCGGGGACATAAAGTGCTACCCTATAGCGTGATTTTGTTTTCGATGGGGAGTTGTCTCATTTGCAATCCTACCACATCTTCTTAATTTAATATAGTTTACTATAAAGACGTTGATATCATAGCGTCTGTCAACATTGCACAAAGGACAACATTTTCCATAATGTTTCTTCGAAAATTTAAAATAAGGAATTTAAATCACCAATTTGTATAGAATCTAATATATGTGTGTTAAAAATTATAAATTTGATAATTAGATGTATTCCTTACAAAGTACAATATTCTAAACAGATAAATAATTTTATGTTATGAAATTTAACATATAAAATTAAACTTTTGAAAGTACTTTCGAATGAGTATAACAAGGAGACTTCTACTAGCATTTGAAAATGTTGTAAATTGGCTAAATTTAGTGTTGAAAACACATTTGAAAAGATTTTTTTATCAAACCAATGAAATGATACAATTAACATCATTCGAATAAATGCAGATGAAACAAAACTTACGTATGAGCTGTGACCGTTTGGAGCGATCTGGAAATAAAACAACCAAAATGAATGCAGCAAAACACCTTTTCCAACAAGTTACATGGAATCATATTAATAACGCTAATTTTTTAAATATCACAGTTGCTATAAAGAATACAAAATGAACTGAAGTGTAAACAATAAGGACCAAATACACAATATTTCTATACACATGAATTGTATACATGATTTTTATTCGTTTGACAAGGTCGTACTATATAAATCCTATAACATAAATCTTAGGTTTGACCTTAATACACCGGACATCAAACGGAATAGTTGGCATCTTTTAGATATATCTTTCAAAATGAAGCGTTTCGGTATTAGCATAAAAATTAAAACAACACGTTATATAAATTTAATGCGTCCGAAGCACTTTACTGGATTAACTTTCATCGTGTTTATCAGGAACGCTCAAAGCCAAATATTTGAAAGCGAAGGATTTAAAAACAGAAACAATTGAAGAGCTATATGACCAAAAATAACCTAATAAATTAGCCAAAATCCATCTAAGGCCAACTTTGCCTGAGGAAGTTGAAACCTTAGTTTCTTTATAATTTCAAACTTTGTAATCGCACAATTTTAGAAAGGGTTGTTATCGATCGTGTCAAAACCGAAGTACTGACTACTGAGCTGATGATTATTATGTATACAATTCATGTGTTTAGAAATATTGTGTATTTGGTCTTTATTATATACACTTCAGTTCATTTTGTATCCTTTATAACAACTGTGATATTAAAAACAAAGGCGTTATTAATTTGATTTCATGTTTAATACTCGTTTGACAGTTCAGCTTTTCTCGTTTAAACTAGACAACAATTATTAACTTTTCCCAAAGTTTCTGTCAAGTTTATCGAAAGTTAAAGATGAAAGTAGGTGTTGATTCAATCAAGAAGCAAACAGCCTGATGTCCGGCCGCCTTTCCTTGCTATTGCAATTTGATGTCCTAACACCTCCTAATCTTCCTAGTTAAATTTAAAATTTGCTTTGTGTCCTTCTATTAAAATCTACCATAACAGACAGTGCTGAATGTCCTACAGCGACACATCAACTGATGATTCATTGCAAAGAATATTCTTTCATTTTACAATGAATTTGATCAAAATGCAAAAGGACAACTGGTGTTGATATAATTGTAACATTTCAATAGCGCCTGATTTTGCAGCATATACATGTATCTCCCAGTTCATGTAAGATTCCTGTGCTTGCTATTCTCATAAGATATCCTCAATAGACGACTGCTGGAAGCTATTGAAACAAGGTTTCAAGTGGATTCGTTAAAACGGATGCCTCGAACGTTTTATAGATACCGTGACGAGTTGGGTGCCTTTTGTGAAATATTTCAGTGACAGCTGACCTCGGATATGTTCTGATTGTCACTACCCAATCCCGGCCTCTTCATTTCTATTTGACGGGGCGTCGGTGGCCGAGTGGTCTAAGAAGTTTTATTACTCTATCCCTAGCCTGCCAAAAGGAGGTTGTGAGTTCGAACTACACACGTGGCAGGTGCGTTTGATTCAATCTTAGCTGACTTAGATTGTCAGATTTCCTAATTTACTCATCCTAAGATTTGATATCTTACACATGTTACATCAGAAATCCAAAACAGAATGAAACTATCTACTTCTTCGAAATCATTGAATTAGAAATGCCTTTATATTTTGAAGGATAAAGATGATATTTGAAATAGGTTTGAAATTGAATAAGGTATACCTGTGATTAGTTTTCGTAAACCTTGTACTTCTGCTTTAATTTCAATAGATGACGTCTCTAATGATTCTATTCTGTCTTCTAATTTTCTTAGCTTGCAAGATACTTGTTTTCTTGTCTTTATGTGTTCTGATGCTACATTCTGAAAAGGAAATAATTACACACGAATTATTATCATAGATACGTTCTCATTGCCATTGATATGGATAAACTCAACAAAGATACCTGGATTTGAATTGTGTACGCCAGACGAGCGTTTCGTCTACAAACGACTCATCAGGAACTCTCTTATGCATACTATATACACTGGGTCGATACCATTGCTGGTTGATGTTTCTTCTCCTAGGGTACAACTGTTTCGTATATAAACGAAATATTTCGCGTTTAAACTTATAAGCCTAGTCACTTAAAGAGTTTCTAAATACTGATATGCCTGTTTTGTGGCAGGTTAAACTGCTATTTCTTTTCTTTAGCAATACAGAATCTATTTTTCAGTAAAATTGCATAATATCCTTACATACACGAGAATAAATGGTTTTTGACCAAGGGCAATCGAAGTATGGTTGTGATAATGACAAGTAAGTGAAACATTTCTCGTAATCCTGATCGTCGAATTTGTTTTTCCGTGAGCAACAGGACCAAAGCATTCCCATTTTTGGTTCGCTTATTGAAAAAAACATTTTGAATTGTCTTAAACTTCCACTAGACAAACATATTCAAATGTTAAAATCGAAAAATGATATAAAAACTGAGGTAAATATATAGTCTTTGTGTTATGCAATATGATAAAATCTCAAGCTAAATACGTAACAATATTACCTCACTTATAAATTCATTTCTGTTAATGGTCTCAAGGAGCGTATTTTGATAACGAGAACATAGTGTAGCATCTACAGGCCTGTTTCGAAGATTTCTAATAACGTCTTTGACTTCTTGTTCTTTGCCACACAAACGAGCTATATGAAGTAGACAATCCTCAGTCTCATTTGAAAAATCATTAAAATCAACATCGGATAAGCTGGCCGTTTTATATGACCATAGTCCTTATTTCTATGTTCAACCAAACACTTTACATCTTTTCTAATAGGACAACAGTACTTTAGAATGGTTCCTTGAATTCTAATATCAATGTCTTTTAAAGCTATACCAGGTTTAGCTGCAAAAGTACAAAAAGTAGTAGAACCAGAGGTTAATCGTTTTCTATCACTGGCACAGGGCACCAACATTGTCTTGAATATGTTATTCCATTCATTTGCCGTCACTACGGAATAATCACACGGGTAAATAAATCCAGGTTGACACTGACAACATGGTTGACTATTCCTCCACAAATGGTAAATGGTATGTTTGTTTAAATTAAGAAACTGTTCCAATGTTTGACACTGAAATGTTAAACAGCTAAACCAGAATACCTCTAAACAACAATTTACCAAAATACATCGTGCAAGTGAAAGATCTAACACATCCGTAGTCACACCAAGTTTTGCATCACTGCAGCAGAAGTCGTTACATCTTGCTGCTATGTGGCCCGGTAATTTTTATTTTGTCGAACAAAAGCTCCAATTGGGAAGGATATATGATTCGTTTTTGTTTAATTGGTGAAACTTTACATTGGCAGCATCTTGAATAATAGCATAAATGATATATTTCATGTTGATTCTGGTTGAGGAATTCTTCGAATGTTAGATGTTTGTTATTTAGATTTAATTCAAGCAGATCTGTTAATGCCGTTTTGAATGATCAACTATTAGAACGGCGTATCGTAAGAAATTTTCTTGCTCTTTGGCTAAGGTTGACAAAGCCATATCTAAAATGAAGCAAATTATGACTAATCAATTATATCTAAGGTTATTATACAAGTTTTTTTTAATCACATATATAAATATGAATATTCTCAATCTGCTGACGGATATAGCTGTCTGACTATTTGTGTGGTTTTTTCCGAAAATTGTCTGTATTTTGTTTCGTCTGCGGTTGATCTGGAGCATATTGGATTACCCTAAAAGTTGTCATTTACAAATCAAATAACAAAACATGTTATTAAATCAAGTAATTGAATTTGTCAAAATTATTGATCATTGGTAATTACTTTTAGTAATGATGAGTATCAATACGTAATCCATGTCTTAGTAAGTCATGGAAATTTCAAGTAATACATTGCAGTAATTTTGAGTAATCACTATGAGTAATTCGTAGTAATTCATAAATGAGTAATTTCAGTAGTATGTATAGTAATTCTGAGTAATACTGTTTGGTAATTTAAAGTAAATGATATTCATATTTATAAATATTACTTATAAATAATTCAAAGTATTTATATATGAATTCATAGTAATATTACCATTAAATCTAAATAACTACCCAAATAAAGTTATGTAATTCAAAGTTATACAGAGTAATAATATATAGTTAAAGCCTTTTGATATCGGTCAATTTATGTTTTTTTTTTATCAACCCTCCTTTATCGACCCGATGAAAGCATATTGATTAAAGACGTAAACCGAATTCAATACCTTTCATGGCTCAATACACATATATTGATCGATATCAAAATGCTACATGTGTATCATTATAATACTATATCAATCAAATGCTGTAAATAAGCAATTAAATAAATACCGAAATCCATTTGACAGCCTACTATGTAGGGACTGACATATTTCTACGAACTTTTCTTTGTGGACGATTTAGGGTTATTCAGGCCAGTCAACTTAAAGTTTTATTGGAACATATAGTTCAACATGCAGCCTTACAACTTCAAACAGTTTCTTCTTAGCATATACAATCTTTCTTACATTTATCGTCGACATCTTTTGAAACTATCCATCAAACGTTTTTGAAAAATATTATGAATTGTGTTTTAAGTAGTTTAAATAAACAAAAGTAAAATAACAAAATACCGAACTCCAAGGAAAGTTAATAAACTGCTTCGCCGTGCGCAGCTGGATACGACCGCAGAGGTCCAACCCTGAACAGTTGGGGCAAAATGAACACAATATTCAAGCTTGATACAGTTCTGAATTTAGAATGTAATTAAATATTTGACACATTATAGGTTTCTGACACAGAATAAATGTAGTCAAAGAACTTGAAATTAATATATGATTCGAATTTATATTCAATTGAAGATTTTTGCTGTTGTGCAATACACTGTGCTATTGCGCAATACTTAGTAAATCTGTTTTCAGACTATGTACAAAGAATTAGCATAATAAATTGTGACACCAAAATTCCCCCTCTCAAAAATTTTTTTACCCTCCAAAAATATACTATTTGACGAAATTTTCTTTTTAAAATGTGGTACAATTTAAGAGACATCCATACACTTAAACACAAGTTATTGTCTGTAAACTAGAAAAATGCTTGTTTTAGACCCTTTTGGCCCCTAATTTCTGAACGGTTTGGGCAATTACCCCAAAATGAATCCCAACCTTTTACTTGTGGTACAATTTCAGAGCAATCACAATACTTATACACAAGTTATTGTCCTGAATCTAGAAAAATGCTTGTTTTGGGCCCTTTTACTCCCTAATTCCTAAACGGAATCATCGCCCCAAAAACAATCCCAACCTTCCTTTGTGGTATTGAAGCTTTTGGTTAAATTTCATAGATATCCAAACACTTAAACTAAAGGTATTGTCCGGAAACCAAATGTCTTCGGACGACGACGTGATGCTCGTTCAGCTGTTTTTGGCAGTAAAAGGTATTAGTATTGGTTAATTTGAAATATACAGAATATTTTCAAAACTCTTCTCAAGGCATTCTCATATTGTAATTTCTCCCATTAAAAAACAAATATCAGCTTATGAAAATCATAGAAAACTTGAAACATCTTTCGGTGTATTTATAGTAGATGAAGAAACTTCAATATGAACATGATGAGTGAGATGATTAAATAGTCATCAACAGGATAATCAATTGACTTCTCCCATGCTAACCTTTTTAAATAAAACTTGAAATGTCTTAAACTTTATTTAAAACCTCAGTTTTCCTCATATTCGATATCCGCTACAATAAATCTTTTGATTTTAAGTGCTATTTTTAATATTTTTACCAATAAGGGACCATCGATTTTCACACACGAACTGTTATAAAAAAGTGTTTCGTCATTTAAAGTGTAGTCAGTGTGAAAATAAATATGAGAGATGACACATAGACTTTTACATAAAGATATAATCAACATTGACTGACATTATTAATAACATACTTTTCAACTGTTCGTTGTTAATTGAAGAAAACAAAACATTAAAAGATAAGGTTCGGCGACTCCCTCATGCACAGATGACCTTAAATGAATTTGGTATTTCCATTGAGGCCACTTGTGGTCATTTGAATCTAATCTTGTTAAGATAGTTGTACAACCTCGGCGTTCTTTTTGTTTGTTTGTTTGATCGTTCCTGGTAAAGGTTATTCCAGAAAATGCCTCGGATGAAACAAATCTATAATAAAGTGTTATTTTATTTTTCTAACATGTATTCAGTATTTCTGTTCATATACAGTTCCCCAAAGTATCATCAGTTTAGAAATAGGTGCTTCAGTAATGGCATGATCTATAGCACACTTTTTAATTAAAGTTTCAGTTACTTAATTAGATATTATTAAAATAAATAGAGTTCCAACTTCCTAGGCACAGTTGAACTTAAACAGATCTGGTTATTCTCTCTTCTATCCCTAAAATCCGGACTTTTCTACACTTTACACTAGTATTCCCATTCCAAACTAAAGACAAATTGAAAGAGTTGGCATTACTTTGTTTCATAAAAAAGAATGGCCAACGTAGATACAAGTATCTTGTCTTAGGGAGGATAAATCCTACTTTGTAAAAAATCACTCTGATTCAAACAAAAATTCTCTGAAACTGACATTATCAAGATGCTTGATTTCTTGATTGACAATATATTTGTTACGTTTGGAGGACGTGTTTTTTAACAAATTATCGACATTCCAGGGAACCAACTGCCGACTTGTTCCTTTGTTCTTATGAAGCTGACTCCATAGAGGAACTTCTTAGGAAGAAAGCAAAGAAGTTAGCAGTATCCTTTAACTTTACTTTCCTCTATATAGATGATGTTCTCTCACTAAATAATTCAAAATTTGGTGACTATGTTGAACGCATCTATCCCATCGAACTTGTGATAAAGGATACTTAAGATACAGTTAAGTCTGCCTCTTATCTTGACTTACATCTAGAAATTGACAATGAGGGTCGGTTGAAAACAAAGAGATGATTTCAGCTTCCTAATTGTGAACTTTCCATTTCTATGTAGCAACATTCCAGCAGCGCCTGCTTGCGGAGTATATATCTCCCAATTGATACGATATTCCCGGGCCTGTATTTCCTATCATTATTTTCTTGATAGAGGTTGCTGCTCACAAGGAAGATATTAAAGCAAGAGTTCCAATTGGTGAAGCTGAAATCATCCCTTCGTAAATTTTACGGACGCCATCACGAGTTGACCGTTATGGAATATCCGTTTCACAGATGATAGGGATATGTTCCTTAAGTCGTAACTACAATCCCGTTCCTTTTCACGAATGTGACCTACCAAATTAAATTGTTACCGGGTTGTACTAACATGAGCAACACGACGGGTGCCACATGTGAAACAGGATCTGCTTACCCTTCCGGATCACCTGATAGCACTCCAGTTTTGGTGGATTTGGTGTTGCTTAGTCTTTAGTTTTCTATGCTTTGTTTTGTGTACTATTGTTTGTCTGTTTGTCTTTTTCTTTTTCTTAACCATGGCGTTGTCATTTTATTTTCGATTTATGAGTTTTAATGTCCCTCTGGTATCTTTCTCCCCTCTTTCAAAGTTCTGTAACTTTTTCAATCGCACCTATTTAATTTGATATGAAATGAATAATACGAAAGAACCTATTTAGTCTATTTCATATTTTGGCTAATATCTACAAGTTGACAGGAAGGGTTGGTAAAGATTTTAGTTAACTCTTTGTATAATTTTTGAGGAGGTTAAGTATAACATTTTGGCAAAACGATCAAGATAACCTGTTTATAAGGATGCTTGTATGACTTAGATATTCAGTTCTTTGGTTGAAATTGAGAAAAAACTCATTAAAACGTACCTGCATGAGCTCTTTTCAATAAATTTGCTGGTGTATCATTTGTGCTACTAAGGTATTATTAAGTATAGAATTATTATATTGGGTAAGTTATGTAAAGGTTCATGCCAAAAAAGGTGTTTGGCTTTGTTGAGACAACGAACAAAGTTTGTCATGATTGTCTGTCAGGTATATAGGAATATTTGAGCGATTGATTATAAAAGTAGCAGGATTGTTCATAGATACAATAAATGAACTCACAGCATGAATCCATTACTGCTACGTTAGCTATAAAATATCTATGTCTCCTTTTAACGTCTCTCGTTTTTACACAATATTTGACAGGATCCACTAGAATTTTGGCAAAATATTAGTACTGGATTTACGCGATAAAGGTGAAAAACAGGATTTTGGACTTCAGATTAAATATTTGTTATAAGAGAATATAGATAACGCCCATCAGAAGGTATATTTTGTGTCTATATAATATAAAGAAACATTTTCATATGACATTGAAAATGTAGATCGTAAAAGTTTACAAAATGATGAAAAATAGAAAAGTGTTTAATCCACCATTTTCTACACAAGAAAATGCCTGTACCAAGTCAGAAATATGACTTTTGTTATTCATTCGTTTGCTTTTGACTTTGCCATTTGCTTAGGGACTTCCTGTTTAGAATTTTCCTCGTGGTTCCGTATTTTGTTATCTTACTTTCTACTTCCCGTCAAGACAAATAAACACGTTTCTGAAAAGAGTGATCAAAATTAAAAGTATCATAATATTTTATACCAGACAACGAGTCTACATACGACTCTTCTTGACGCAGTTTTACAATATATTTTGTAATGCATCTAATCAATATTATGTAATTTTAGAAAACTGTTGAATTTTATGAAATTTAGTTCTTAAACTGCACCAAGAAGAGTCGTCTATAAACTCAATGTCTGGTATAAAATGCAGAGATCAATTATGTCACTTACTGTTAAGCAGTAAGCATATATGTATGATCTATATTAAACAACGTATTCGTTTCGGATTTTTTTCGAAATATATCTATATAAATTCAAATGTCGATTCATTTATTTTCCTGAGTACCATAATATATTTGTGGACCGAGGAAAATTTGTATTGTCGTAAATAATTGATTCTGCGATTTTAAATGATTTTTTTCAAATGAAATACTAATAAATTGACTGCAGAATTGTCCTGCATAAGTCATCCAACTATTTATGCGGTATCCTGTAAAACATGTTCATGTTATTATTGTCATCAAGCTTTGCATTACTTTGTAATATATCCATTGGGCAATAATGTACGATTTTGTAATTATTCTTTAGTAAAACTTTAATTTAGTTATTATATGTATTGCAGACGTCTAATCTAATTGATGTTATAAACGTATCACGAGTTAACTATTTCGAAAAAAATTAAAGTATAAAGGCCTACATGTGAATTGCAAAACGGCTTACCTTATCCTCTTGTTTTGATCAAATTCTAAAATAAATCTTTGTAAAGTCTAGTGGCATATTCAAATCAAAGTTTGGTCAATTTATACTTTAAAAGGGTATTTAAACTGTTAAAAAGTAGGTTCGAACTACACTTTTTACACAGGTGTTATTAGTGTCGACATAAAGACATGAGGAATTAGAGTAAAAAAATTATCTGACATTGATAAAAGCAAAATTATACAAAACAAAATTATAAAGTGGTGTCCTTCTTTCCAAAGAATAAAATAAGTTTAACGTTTATGAAAAGAGTCATCATAGATTATGGGCTCTTAACAAAGCGTCTTTATTCGACTCTTCTTGATGCAGTTTCAATGACCAAGGTCTTAACAATCCAACCATAATTCTCTTAATATTATACAATTATAGACTTTGTATGATGTCGATATATATAGAATAATACATGGCAAAATCAGTATCGCATGCTGTATCACCACGAGAAACCAATATCAGTACCGAGGCCGAAGGTCCGAGGGCTGATATTGGTCGAGTGGTGATACATCATGCGATACGGATTTTACCATGTATTGATCTGTTTATCATTTATTTTAACAAAAATCAGATTCGTGATATATAAGCGGACAACCATTTGATTCTGAGGTGGAAGTCTGGCAGATTTCAGAAATAAATATTGTAGCCCCCATTTAGGTGAAAATAAATATTCTTGTCTTATCACACTTAAACATAAATAACCTGGTCCCAAATACTTTTTTGTTATAATTTACAAAGGTATCCAATATAAACATAAAATCCGGAAAGAAGTATTGCCAGTGGTTGTTTTGAGGCATACGCACTGAACGTCCCCTCCTTTGACCTGAATAAATATTAGTTTGTTTATGAAATCTTTTAAAAATTGATACTCTACGCTGGCCAGAAATTTTACCATTTTGGATAATAACACCCTCTATTCTTGAATCCACCCTCGATAGTAATGGTAATATATTTTCTTATTAATATCGAGACTTCATTTTTACTGCTCTATTTATTTGAAGTTGTATATGTATCTAATAAAAAGGTGATCTGTATCACAAGAGATAAATTTCGTTGGGGGATGAAAAGTTGATCCTGAGGGGTGGCGAAGAGGGGCAGATTTTGGGTCAATTTGTGGAGGAGCAAAAAAAAAAAAATATTTCGGAACTGGCTTGAGTGAACATAAATATAATCTGGCTGCCTTTATGTTGGAAATAAATATTCAGACTTCATAAAATTTGCCAGTCCCCTCAAAACTAGATGGTCGTTCCCTAAGAGACTTCTGCTTAGCCCTCTTGCTGACGCTTATCTAATGTGGGTACATTTCGTATCGTGCCAAGAAATACTGCAACTGGACGTCGTATGTCTAACTTTGACATCAGTATTCGATATATATGACGTCCGTCCTTATGACGTAGCATTGGAGACCTATTGAAGCCTCGGAAAAGATAAATAAATATATTTTTTGTGTTTTATTTGAAAGAGATGCGTTAATGAATAAGTGATTGCATCAATTAAATATATGGACCCATGTGTTCCTTCGGCAGCATAAAGACGATCAACTTCATTGTCCTCTTCTGAAATTTCAAGCGGATAACAACTGAGGAGTTCCGGAAACAATTTTGAGATGTTCCAAAAGGGGTGCGATACGTGGTATGCGATACGGGTTTAGCTATGCGATACGGGGTATGCGATACAGGGTAGATGATACAGACTGGAGAAAAGAACCTTTATTAGATATACAAAATTTCTGTATTTAGTACTAAATATATGATAAAAGGATTTATTCCATATTGCTAAAACTTTAGTAGGTTTTCTATATGAATGGGATTTTGAATAAATAAGCATATTCACCTGCGGAAAAGTATATTCACCGAGCAAAAGTCGCGTGCTTTTACGTGTACAATTTTGGTAAAAACGTTTAATGTACAATTGGTTTTGGTAAATATTTTCCATTACATACATTTCTGTCGGAATATGAAATAAAACAATTACTGTCTTTTGTTTCGGTAAATATGTGGGTTAATTGACTTTTGAAAACTAATATTCACTTCGGCCGTTGGCCTCAGTGAATATCAGTTTTCAAAAGTCAATAAACCACACATTCACCTCATCAAAGACAGTAATTGTATAATATTGACCTGAAAGATGTATTTTGACTGAGGACGAGGTCCGATGTCGATATACTTCTTTGGGTCGATATATCCAGTATTGACCTCATATAAAGGCAATAAGTGTTATATTATTAATTTCCGACCATATTTGAATCAAAATCGACAGTGTGTTATGTTCTCTTTTTCAATCATTTAATTTTGTTGGAATTTTATAGATATCATATTGTCACTTTTACAATAACAACATATTAGTTGTTATTTTAATTTTTATGTTTTTTGTGTTCATCTTATGTATTCAAAGATTTTTTTTCAAATTATCGATCATAAATGTACACTTTCTAAAACTTTAACAATATCATGAAATTCATTAGATGACGTCACAAAGTATATCGATTTTAGATATTCTAAAAATAACCGTGCAATATCACTTTTGCTATCCGCTGTTTTCTATCTACCTTCGAAAATATAGTTTAACATGTGACTATATATCTCTGAACGAATCAAATTAGTTAAAATATAGGAATTAATAATATATCAAAATATTAATCAACTACATCTTTTAAAAACTAAAACTAAATGTATATGAAAGCGCGGACGAGGGGAAACTATTAAATTCATTTTATAGCAGATAGCAAAATGTAATTTGATGTTTCCAAAAAGTTTGTTGGAGAATACTAATAAATCAACTAATCCTTTCTGATTTTATTCGAATCATACTCGCATTAATTACAATAATTATTACTGTCGATTCCTTTATTTGTATTGTATAAAATTGAGAATGGAAATGGAGATAACAACCCGACCAAAGAGCAGAAAAACAGCCGAAGGTCACCAATGGGTCTTTAGCACAGCGAGAAAATACCGCAGCCGGAGGCGGGTCTCAGCTGGCCCCTAAACAAAATGTGTAGTGGTTCAATGAAAATGGTCGTCACACCAAACTCCAAAAAAATAAATGAACTAAAATTAAAAAGACTTGGGACAGAGCCCGATGTCAAAATAGGTAACAAAATAAACTAAGCAAAATGACAATGATACATAAATTAACAAAGTACACTTTTGTTTGGGGGCCAGCTGAAGATTTGTTTATAATGCAAATCAAAATAGCTAATCAAAGACATCAGGCTTGTGTGAAAATAAAATAAAACTCATATAGAAATAACAGTACTGAGGTGGCCATAAGTGAGGCCTCTCATGGGGTGTCAAGTAATCACATAATCGCAAATGTTTTGCCAATATAATCACATAATCAATAAATATTTTTCAAACAAGATGATCAAATAATCAAAATACAGTCCTAGCTTATCAAATAATCAAATAATCATAAAATATTGGGTCTGGTAATCAACAAATCACTGTAAAACGTCCAAGTAATCACAAAATCAGAGACCCCGAGGAGGCTCATAACTCTGTTTTGTTTAATTCATATTTATGGGATCTTCTTGTGGTTTTGCATGGCATATTGATAAGAACATGATGAATGACAAATGGATCGTTGTTTACTTATATTGGGTCTTAGGTGCCGATTCATATTCATGAGTGCTGCAATTGGAACAAAGTTTAATAATGAACCCTATGAGAAGATAAACATACACATAACTTCTTTTCAGAAATCGTCAAACACGTTGAACAAGATCATGAACAAACTAGACATCATTGAGATGGGAGTCATCTCTGTGGGTCCCGCTGTGAATAACGTGTGGTAAAAATTTGTATTTTACCATAGGACATGGGGTTGTCAACTGAAACCAAAGTTTTTACCTTGAACTTTGACCTAGGAAGTTGTTCATACATTAGGACACACCCCTGGTGTTGGTTAATATACATGCCAAGTATAAACTTTGAAATCATAACGGTTCTCACGATATAGAGCGGACACGATCTTTACCATAGGACATGGGGTTGTCAACTGAAACCAAAGTTTTTAACCTTGACCTTTGACCTAAGAAGTTGTACATACATTATGACACTCCCTCTGGTGTTGTTTAATATACATGTCAAGTATAAACTTTGAAATCATTACGGTTCTCAAGATATAGAGCAGACACGATCTTTACCATAGGACATAGGGTTGTCAACTGAAACCAAAGTTTTGACCTTGAACTTTGACCTACGAAGTTGTTCTTACATTATGACACACCCTCTGGTGTTGGTTAATATACATGTCAAATATAAAGTATGAAATTATAACGGTTCTCTAGATATAGAGCGGACACAATTTGTTACGGACGGACGGACGGACGGACAGACGGACAGACTGATCACTTTAGTGCGACCGCCATTCGGTGGGGCCCTAATAAAAATACTACTGTTGTTACGCCCATAAATTCCTTTTTAGCATAAACGTTAGTGTTGGCCCAAAAGTAAACAAATATAGGATTTAAACCTCAAATATTATGTACATGTACATCATTTTAAATACTGATAAAATTCAAAACGTATCATGTCTCAATCGTTACAACGCTCTTCAAACAAGTACTATCCACTCTTGGGTGCACAAACATACAAATAAACTTACCACTACAATGAATTTTGTTGTTACAGCAATAAAGGGGCCAGGTGGAAGTGGTGATACCTCTCCTGAAATTCAGTAGCATTCTTCTTTTATAAAAGAAATGAACTGATTTGTTTACTTTACAATGACCAGTTTTATTGAAATACAGTTTGAAAACGACTGTACATTCGTTTTATTATCCCACTTTATATTGAATTATTTTCACTTGCCTGTATATACAGAACCGAACAGGTTGAAGTACTGGTGAATTGATCAATCATCATAAAACTAAAAAGGTGAAAAGGTGAAAAGGGCTTACCTTTCTTTTAAGCCTTGTCTTTTGTGAATATTTTATTTCAATCAGGATTCCAAGGGATCTTTCTTCCAACATATTTTATCAACCGACACATATAAAGATTTGAAACCCAGTTATATCCTTTTCTGTCTTATCTCTGTGATCTATTTATTTTAAATATATATCCTTGTAATTGTTTATTTCTATAACTTGGTTTTTCCTATAATGGTTCGATGTTTATAGACTGGGTTTTAAAATCTATTGATGTATCTACAAGGATAATCAAAATTGTTTTAAATGTCTGATCAAATGATAAAAATACAGGTATGAAAAGGCAAATAGTATTGGCCATTGTTAATAGTCATTTAAAATATTAATACTAAACGTTTACATTACCTTTAAATCTTAAGAAAGTATGAGAGTAATAATGCTACTTGATTATTTAGATATGCATATACATGCTTCATAATAAGACAAAATAGAACGCTTCGCTTTAAATAGGAATAATTAAGATTCAGTCTAATGAAAAGGTTTCAAGAATTTCTGTCAATTCGATAACAATTTGTGGCAGAACAGTCTGAAATATCGGTATGTAAGATTTTAGTTGTCTCCTTTAATTGGCTGGCATTACTGTGTCTAATTAATTTTCATAGAGTTTAGCATAAAGTAAAATCACAAAATACTGAACTCAAGGAAATTTCAAAACGGAAAGTCCCTAATCAAATGGCAAAATCAAATGCTCAAACACATCAAACGAATGGATAACAACTGTTCCTGACTTGGAACAGGCATTTTCTTATGTAGCAAATGGTGGATTGAACCTGGTTTTGTAGCTAACTAAACCTCTCACTTGTATAACAGTCGCATCAAATTCCATTATATTGACAACGATATGTGAACAAAACAAACAGACATAATAGGTAAAATGTCAAAATAGGGTACAGCAGTCAACATTGTGTTATAATTTTACCTTAGCCGTATTTGGCACAACTATTTTGGAATTTTGGGTCCTCAAAGCTCTTCAACTTTGTACTTGTTTGGCTTTATAACTATTTTGATCTTAGCGTCACTGAAGAGTCTTATGTAGACGAAACCCACGTCTGGCGTATTAAATTATAAGCCTGGTACCTTTGATAACTATTTACACCACTGGGTCGTTGCCACTGCTGGTGGTCGTTTCGTCCACGAGGGTATCACCAGCCCAGTAGTCAGCACTTCGGTGTTGGCATGAAAATCAATTATACGGTCATTTTGATAAATTTCCTGTTTACAAAAGTATGACATTTTCGAAATACTAAGGATTTTCTTATCCAAGGCATTTATCACCTTAGCCGTATTTTGCATAACTTTTTGGGAATTTTGGTTCCTCACAGCTCTTCAATCTTGTACTTGTTTGGTTTTATCACTGTTTTGATCTGAGCGTCACTAATGAGTCTTAAATCTACGAAAGACGCGTCTGGCGTATTAAATTATAAGCCTGGTACCTTTGATAACTATTATTCAATTCATAATTAAGATTTTGACCACACCTTATACAGTAGAAGAGATACGAATAATAGTAATACATAAATAACGATGACTTGCTTCAACAGATAGCTAGTATGTTTTCCATTTTAACTTCAATTATATAGGTATGTTTTTGTAATGACTTATAATACTATGCTTTGTTTTGAAACAAAAATACCACTCGATTACTTAATACATAGACAGTTATTGGTAGTCGAAAAAGTTGACTACTAATACAAATACTTTATAAATCTAATTATCAGCCCATAAAGGCTTGTAAACGACTATGACTGGAAGGGACTCATGTCCTCATTAAGTGTATGATGTTTCCCAGGTAATAATTTCGCTACAAGTCTTGTTTGGTGATGTCCCAATCAAGGAAAAAGATATGGATTATGGATCAACAACTGAATCATATATGCAATACTACAAATCAAGAAATATATGGCATTCAGAAGTAGTGCACAGAAAACTGTTCAAAATTACAAATACAGAAAAATTAATGCAATGGTTTTTCGGTATTCTTCAAAGATGACACAGGTTTTAAGCATTGCAAAACTCACTTTATAATGGTGCAGCATTTCCATAAATCAAATTAATCAATCTTAAATTTCCCTTTGTCAATCAACAATTACATCAATATATTCCCACAATAACTTATCTGTAGCCAACATGTCATGTAGGCTGCATGAAGTTTATTTCTTTTATAGTTATCAGGCCAACATAAAAATGCCAGACACTGAGTAGAAGGGCAATTAATGCCCATAAGTGTTTGTGAATTTTGTACAAATAGAAAGTTCATGGTTTCAAAATAAAACCCAATTAGATCGTTTCACTATAAAATTTCGTTTAAAACCATGAAGGGCATGTTTTCTTAATTTGAATGAAGTGTGCAGTTCGAGAAAAGTTTCAAAAAGATTACAGACAACAGGTTCTAAAAACTCATACTGGCCTTCAAACCAAAGGGAGCTTTCTTAACCATATTGTGCCAATTTCTGTTTTCAGAGCTGATTATCTGACAACTCAGAACTATTTTACCTTGACTGAGACTAATAATTATATACAAAATGACAATTTCAATAAGACAAATAATATTTTATAAAATTTATTATAAATACTGACATTTGTGAAGCATATGATAAGGTTAGTGATTCAATAACAATTTTGTACCTGACAAGTACATATGCACCAAAAACTAAGGAACCTAGAAAGGGTTTATATTTCATTGTTTAGATTCTGTTGTTCTTATAATATAAAGTTTTTGTGGTCATCAAATAACCTTGACAACAAAAAGGAAAACAAATAAAAGCTCAAAACATTAGAACGACATTTTAAACAAATTTCGACAAAAGTTGGATAATGGCATAAATTTTTCAGTAAGGGTAAATTTTACCTCCTGAAAAATAAATGTTTTCACCAAATTAAAGAGAGTGACTGTATAAACATTTTAGGTCCAAATGATTATAAAACTTTACATTTTCAATAACAAACTACTGTTTGTTCGGAAGATGTAACTTATATATTTTCTAAATTAGACAGTCACATTATGTTTTACATTCAAAACTTTTGCAGTCTGTTTCATTTTTGATGAAAGTGATTGAGACATAATCCTTTCCAGTGCCTCTTCTACATTTAACAAGCACAAACAAAACATGAACTGTGTATCCATCACCTCTGACCACATTTGCAGTACTTTCAAACCCACTGAACTGTGTAGTTTAATTAATATGATGAAAAATTATCAAATAAAATTTACCCGACCTTCTCTCTCAAATTTGTCTTTACTGAGTTGATATTTTGGAAAAGTGTCTTTTACAACAAATCGTTAGAATTAAATGTTTCTCTTACATATATGTCTGTTTATTTATCAAGACATAAGGTCAAGACAAAAGGCCATTGGCATTATTTGACATGTAGATACATGGATGAGTCATTAATTAAGAGTTTTTTTAAAGAAAAATGTTACATGATATTATCATTAATTCTATATGTATAACAAAGTCATAACACTCCTAGAACTCCAAGTTTTAAAATTTTGTACTTGTATTTTACTATAAAAGAAGAACAAAATTCCAACAAATTTACCTTCAGATATTCATGATATCGTAAAACTGTAAAATTAAAAACTTCAATTTTTAATTAGATTGCTATATATAAATGATTTTGTTAGACTTCTATTTATTATCAAAATCCATGTAATACACATACTTTAACTATTTTCCAGACAACGTCCAACAAAAATGCACATTACAGACTCAATCTATATCGTAGCTATATTCAAATAATTCCAATAGACTTTTTACTTGATTAATATAATCTCATAACTTTTCAATATAAGCTACCACTACTTTGTTCAAAATTAAAATAACAGACAAGGAAATGTGAAGTATTTATAAACTCTTTGATTACATAAAATATTGCAATAAATAATTTTAACCAGTTGTACATACAAAAGTAAAATATCAAGTTTTGTTCATTTAATTACAAAATTTAGATAATCCAAGCAATCAAAGGAGGCAACTGTTAAATTGTTATAACACATTGAACATAAAACTGAAAACTTACACATGGTTTATCATATATATAAACATTCAATACATGCACAAACAAACCTTTTGCTTCTCTTCATTCAAACTCATGCAAGTCAGGATGAAACGAAACAAATATTGCATACCCCATACTGAACTATTAGTTTAATGTAGCTTTCATTAATTGCATGCTTAAAGGTTTCACTATTTTTATTACATGAGACAAGCCTGACAAAGCTTTTTGTATATAAATTTGTGTAAATGTGCATCCTTGTGTATTGGTAATATCAATTGAGACATGACACTAATCATACATACAAACTTTGGTTCAAAACATTTTGCTATCAAGTTAAAGATTGTGGTTTTCTAAGAAAACAAATAACATTCACTTTCCCATTGAAATTGATGTTTAATAGATGCTCTACTGAAAACAAACACCATCTATCAAAAATGTTGTTAATATTTAATACTTTTGTGCAAACATTCTTAAATGAATTCAGACTTAAAATGTCCATTCATGCAAAAATCATTAACACAATGTTGATGTTTTAATAATTGATATGCAATAACTAAATCTTTAGACTCTCAACATTCTAAAGGCTGGAGAAAATAGAATACACCGTTTCAACATTAAAACACTTGTTTACCAATGCGACAAGATCTATATCAAATAGAATGTTTGAAAAATAGTTGAATTTTAGCTATAAATATGATTGTCAATTGAAATTTGGTTTCAAATATTAAATAATAAATCTAGACCAATTGTCTATTGAATGATTCTTTGAGGACTTAAGTAAAGATGGTTTTACTTCCCCACACAGATATTTTAAAACAAATTTCAGAGTAAAATAAATTCTTTTTCTTTTTAATGTTTTCAATAGATATTGAATGGCAGTACACAAACTTTAAACACAAGTCTGCACTTCTGTCACAAACTTTCTTTTATTAGGATTCAAAATCCAAAATTATTTTTATGACCTTGGATATGACAAATGACGACAGCTTCAAGCTCTCACAATATTATTAAAAATAATTAATATTAGTTTTGTTCAGTCATTGTAAAAGCTGCTTAATTTCCTCTTTTCTGCACATTCTAAATCGACATCCCGTCAGGTGAACTACCTTCTTTACTAGCACCCTGTAAAATAATTACTTCAATTAAGCATGATCTTGATACAAAACACTGCAAAATGATAAACTTTATATTGACAACAAATATTATTAAATAATAAAAGTAATCTAAACACCAAATATTCTAAGACTTCATCAAACTTTATCTTGACCCAAAATATTTTCAGACTTAAGCTCCTCCTCTCATAATTTCTTACCTCATCCGAATTTTCTAGGAACCACCTTTTTTTCTGAACCTTAAAATCTTTCAGATACACCTTAAATTTCTACCTCTTTTCATAAAACTAACAACAAGAAAGGGTGAAGTGTTTTCCTTGTCCAAACTTCTTCGTTTTTGGTATTTTTGTTCATTCTGAATAACATATAAAGTGCCACATTTGAAGCATCAGTTGATTGTGCTTTGAAGTCCATGTATTAGGGATTCTGTGTTACATTGTAAGCTTCTTGGCTGTCCCCAATTGATTTTACAGTCAGATCTCAAATTTGTTTGTGGCATATTCTCCCAGTACTTAACATATGTACTTTTATTTACAGTGATAGAAATTCAGTTTACACCATGAAGAAATTAATTAATAAACATTGTTTATAAAATGGTGTGTCTGAGACTCATGTAGCGGCTACCTGGCTACGATTTTTCTTGTGTCACAGATGTAATTGAAAGACTTTGGGATGAAGAACAGCATTAATCATGTTGTAACTTAGATTTTTCATGTGCCTGTAGAAATTTTTTTCCCAAGTGAATACACCATATCCTTTATTTCCTATAACATGTATAACAATTATCTAAAACTATTTGTCATCTAACTTACCTTTTGTAAAAGAATTTTAACACTACTTGTATGACCTTCCCATATTGCTGCTAATATAGGTGTTATTCCGTGTTTATCTTTAATCTAAAAATATTAAACAAATCATGAACAATAAATTATAATTAAATTTTAATCTCTATTTTGTAACACAATATATAGGGGCCTCGGTGGCCCAGTGCCCAGTGGTCTAAGTAGTTGAACTACTGTTTTACTAACACTGAGGTTGTGAATTGAAATCCTGCACAGGGCAGGTGCACTGGACTCAATCTTAATTGACTAGGATTATCAGTTTTCCTTCTGAAGGTCGTGGTTCTCTTAGGGCACTCTGACTTCCCCACCAATAAAAACTGATAGCAATAAAATAGCACAATAGAGTTGAAAGTAGTGTTGAACACCAATCAATCAACCAATCAATCAATGTAACATAATATAAGAAACCATTTGCACAAGGTTAGAAATACTGTGGAACTTTTATTTTCTTGAAACATACCAATTTTGTTCATTGAAGAAACTTTGTAACCGTGGATATTTGATTTAGTGGTTTTGCCATAGTTTGCATACAACATGCACAAGCCTATTGAAAATGTGAACTGTATTGAAAATTAAAATTTTGACTTTCTGGAACATTATATACCACATTGGCGGTCTCATGAAAGCTTGCTAGCCTCAAGTGGGAGATGTCATAGATTGAAACCTGGTCCGTTCAAACCAGACTTGATAATTAGTATTCAATGTAGCTTCTCTGCTAATCATGTTGCATTTAGGAGTAAGAACACATTTTATAAAGACTGGATGGCTTGGAGTCGGAATATTGTTCCAGATGGAGAAATGTCATCCTTCTCACTGTACATGCTGTACATGTTAAAATATATGCGATCTAGCAAATTAAAATCAGGCTTAGCACTTTGGTCTAGCACAGCATTAATATTCTTATCACATTCTCATGTTCTGGTCCTGAATCTACATTTAATTTGCCACTGGACATAAGACAGCCAAATTCAGCCATCCATCATCATCATGTAATTTTATAATTTACAAATACATGTGTGCTGCATTTTATGAAAGATGCCTTCAAATGCATAACAGCATTCAACTTTTGTGTATTTACCAATTCAGGCAATCTGAACATGTGTTGCTAGTTGTTTGTTAATCTTTAGTTGTATGTTTAATTCTTATATGATAGGTGTTGGTTGTTAGTATGTGTCTGTTGTACTCGGACTACTGTCAAATATTTCTTGTCCTTTTGCAATGATTTTTGTATTATTCATCATGTTCAATGTGGTTTCTGTTTCCACCAAAGATTTTGAGTTCATATCTTAGAGATAACCTTAATACAGTACTACCTGTGACATTATCTTACTAATGGTGGCCATAAAAATATGGTCACCATGATGGCCCTAAATGTCCATCATTATACCTCCTGTTGCTTAATTAATACACAAGGTATTAATCAAGAACTAGTCAAGTATAAAGGGAAATCATGACTGCATTGAAGTGTTAAAATTATATAACTTACAGGTAAAGTGTCTCAGGTAAAATATATGTGTTTGTCAAATTTAATAACTGTTTTTATGACAAGAAAATTCTAAAATAAAATGAAATAATAAAACTAGTTGAACATATAGCTTACTAACTTTTGTAAACATTTTCTCATGACTGTTTGTTTTGATCATGTTGATGTTATACCTTTTAAATAATTCTATCAATTTAAGTTATTTTTACATGTATATTTAGGCAAGTGAATAATAAATGAATATCATCTTCTAATATAATGCAAACTTTCACAACACCTGCCTTTTCCATCAAAAGGTGTTTCTCAAATTAATTTTCTAAAATCAAAATTGTTTATAATAACTGCATTTAACATTGTTTAACAAATTTTAAGATTATCTTTAGGACTTTTCTAAATAAAATTTAGGCAAGTCATTATTTCTCTATTGAATAAATACATGCATATTCAAAATATTCATTACAGAAAAATTTGATAATATTTTATTGTCATATAAACATATTACAATTTAATCAAGTTTCTGACAAAAAAACCCAAAAACATTATAATTATAAAAGAAATAACAATTCTATAAAAATCAAAACACATGGAAAAAATATTAGGTTTCTGCCCTCAGTTCTAATGACTTTTTTTTTATAAAGGAGCCAATATTTTAAACATATTCCATGTTATAGAGGTTTAGCATTTCTTTTACTTTTTGTTTTTGGTTAAGATTTTATTCATAAGATTCAAGATTTTATTCACAAACTGGTCAGAGACATTATTATGAGAAGGTAAACAATTTTCAAATAGATTATCTCTAAGTTGTTAATTTTACAAACAATTCTATCCTTTATAGGAATTTTTATCTACCATTTTCTATTTCTAAATTATGACCACTAATTCTTTACTGAAGCATTTGAGTTTACTGTTTTCATCAGAAGTTTTCATTTTATTTTCAAAAATATTCTTATTTTTGTTCTTAAAATTCATTTTTAATCAACATGATCAAGGGCTTTAAAGAATCTAATTCATTCAAGTCCCTGCAATTATTAGCTTTATCTAAAGGGCCTGAGTTGAGTGAAATATTCTTTGCAGATGTATACCAAGAACATGTATCATGCATATGCCAGTCTTGCAGTTTTGACAATATAATACACAGAACAAAAAATGATTTAATTAATAGACCATAAAAATGTCACAATCTATATAGAAGTGTACTTTATTTTTTCTTGAGACAAATTTTGCCTGTTAACTGACAAAAATAGCCAAACTGAAGATAACATATTTGATAAGTTTGCAATTGTTTCAAAAAGCAAGACAATTTTTTCTTTAAATAATTTCTTTTCATAAGATTTATTTAATTAAGAGATAAGAACATTTTTCATTATGATTAGCATTTATCAAAGTCATTTGGAAAATTAAAGTCTCTTTAGTGATTCTTCATGCACAACTTCAGTTTTGAGATTTGAAAAATATAAAAGATAAACAAAAATAGTTTATTCCTATACCATATAATGATATTTGTAGTTTTCCTGAATAATAATCATGATAATAGATTGTACAACTTTGTTAACAAAATTTATTGTAAAAGATTGATATTCATGACATTGATAATTCTAATTTGTTAAAAAAACAGGCTTGTTAAATTACTTGCTTCATGGTTCCTTTAAACATATCATTTGCATGATTATAAGTTATAATTAATAACAATTCATTAATTAATACACACAGACAATTGAATACCATGTACATCATGTACAATAACTTTTTTACTGAAAAATAATTATTTTAAAGGATTCTCTGTTTTGTTTTCAAATGCTTGTCAATAACTCATCTTTGAATTTTGTCATTTCTACTCAAGATTATTTCCTAGAAGAAAATAAAAGAATAGAAGCAAAAAACAAATAAAAATAAAAATAACATAAAAAATAAAACATTAGAAAAAAGGAAAATATGTAAATTTAAAGACAGAAAAATCAACAAATGATATGAATTAACAAAGACTAAAACAACATTCTATTCTACATTTTCAAGAAAAGGTGAAATGTCAATTTGAGAAGAAACCTGAGGTACCTATACAGGTAAATTTTAATGAAACATACAAGCTGAAAACTTCAACCCTGATTGATTTCAACAGGTAACATGATTAGATGATTAACCTATGTTTTATGACTCCAATAAATGGCCAACATTTCAAGATTGAATACCCCAATAAATGGCCACCATCCGATGGTGACCATACAAGAGGGTGGACATTACTAAGAGGAAGTCACAGGTTGTACTGTACCTAATTATCAGTGGACTTTTTGTCATGACAGAGCATTGTCATCTGACCTACAGTCATGTGTTCAACCCTTAAACTGAAATCAACATTGATTCCCTCCTTATCCTATAACCTTTGAACTTACATGTGTACATTAAAATTCCTCCTTATCCACCAGATATCCTATAACCTCTGATCTACATTTACATTCCTCCCTTATCCACCAGATATCCTACAAATGTATAACCTCTGAACTTACATCAACACTCCCTCCCTTATCCACCAGATATCCTATAACCTTTGAACTTGCATCAACTTTCCTCCCTTATCCACCAGATATCCTATAACCTATGTTGAACTTACATCAGCATTCCTCCCTTATACACCAGATATCCTATAACCTTTAAACTTACATCATCATTCCTCCATTATCATGCTTATCCATCAGATATTCTATAACCTCTGAACTTACATCAAAATCAGGCCCTTATCCACCAGATGGCAGATTCCAAATAAGAAAGTTGAAAAATTCCCAAAATTATGTTTAACAAAATCAAGACCAATGAAGTTCTGTTTTGGAATACATGTTATACTTATATAAGTAAACATTTTTGACAAAAATAGATCTATTCACATTATATTTTTAAATAAAGAACACCTTAAAAAATGTTGCTATCATAACAAAATTGACAGACATTTTGACAGAAAATTCTTATGTTACATGTAACAACACAAACAATCCTGATATCTTCAGTATTTTCAAGGTTTGGATGTATATCTTGCTTAAATATGAAAGGCAAATTGGAATAAAATATTTCTTAACATCTGCACCAATAAAAAAGGAATTGTAATAACTTTAAAAAAGGATTATCTTGGAGTTGCTAACATAAGATTTGACAGACATGAACAATGCTGCTAACATAAGATTTGACAGAAATGAAGTTGTTGCTAACATAAGAATTGACAGACTTTATGGTTGCTAACATAATATTTGACGGACTTTTGTTGCTAACATAATATTTGACGGACTTTTGTTGCTAACATAATATTTGACAGACTTTTTGTTGCTAACATAAGATTTGACGGACATTATTGTTGCTAACATAAGATTTGACAGACTAAATAGTGTTGCTAACATAAGATATTGATGGACTTGTTGCTAACATTAGATTGTGCTAACATAAATAAATATGACGGACAATATATATTTGAGATTTTTAACTAACATTGGAGATCTTATCCTAGTTGAAAGTCGTATTAAGACATGTAAGAACTCCTGCAAAATACCGCCTGACATTTAACAAGATTTCAACCCAGGACAGATAACTCTAATTTGTAGCACATCAAATTTTGCTAACATAAGATGACAAGTTTGACAGAACTTATGTTAGCAACAGATTTGATAAAACTGTTTATTAAATAAAGTAAATTGAAAGATCCAAAATGTGTATGTTTAATGTACATTATGAAATACAAATTTAACAGGCTTATATAAGTACCTACAATGATGTGGCAAGATTTTATGAATATGTTGCTATCATAACATTTATTGACAGACGAGCATCTAATAAGCAAGGTATTTGAAATTGAAAAAATATATATCACAGATGTTTTAACAAAAGAAAAGCAAAGATTTGGAAACAGGGATGTTTGAATAATCAGACTACACTATATAGCTAATAAAACCATTATACCAGTGTCAACTTAAAGCATTGTAAAACATAAACCTTGTGTCAAAAATGGGAAGTAATTTCAAGTCAAACATTTCACATTTTCAACTTGTTTTGATCATTTCTACTTTTAATGGAAACAATCATATCCAATAATTGGTTTTCTTGCTTTATTTAACATTACTATTCAATAAAACATTCACATATTATCATTCAAATAACAGTTAGTATTATTTTTCTTAATTTGTTCTTTTGACGGAAATTTTCTTTTCTTTATGGAATCTGCCAGATATCCTATGACCTTTGTTGAACTTACATCAACATGCCTTCCCTTATCCACCAGATATCCCATAACCTTTGAACTAACATCAACTTTCTCTGCTTTATCGACCAGATATCCTATAAGCTCTAAACTTACATTTATATTCCCTCCCTTATCCACCAGATATCATATAACCTTTAAACTTACATCAAAATCCCTCCCTTATCCATCAGATATCCTATAAACTTTGTTGAACTTACATCAACATGCCCTCCCTTATCCACCAGATATCCTATAACCTATGTTGAACTTACATCAACATTCCTCCCTTATACACCAGATATCCTATAACCTTTGAACTTACATCAACATTCCTCCTTATCCACCAGATATCCTATAACCTCTGAACTTACATCAACATTCCTCCTTATCCACCAGATATCTTATAACCCCTGAACTTACATCAACATTCCCTCCCTTATCCACCAGATATCCTATAACCTCTGAACTTACATCAACATTCCCTCCCTTATCCACCAGATATCCTATAACCCCTGAACTTACATCAACATTCCCTCCCTTATCCACCAGATATCCTATAACCTCTGAACTTACATCAACATTCCCTCCCTTATCCACCAGATATCCTACCTCCCTTATCCACCAGATATCCTATAACCTCTGAACTTACATCAACATTCCTCCCTTATCCACCAGATATCCTATAACCTCTGAACTTACATCAACATTCCTCCCTTATCCACTAGATATCCTATAACCTCTGAACTTACATCAACATTCCTCCCTTATCCACCAGATATCCTATAACCTCTGAACTTACATCAACATTCCCTCCTTATCCACCAGATATCCTATAACCTCTGAATGGCCATAATCTGCAGCATAATGTAATGGTGTTCTTCCTTCTATTTCTTCATTCAAATTGACTCCTGAAATAAACAACCAAATACATGTAGTTGCAAGATATTTCAATTAAAATTCAATGACTCTCCAAATCAACTGACCTTTTTCGTTACCGTATGTATGATGTACAATGAGATATATATGCTGCAACTTGTTGAATTTAATATAGTATAGTTTTATTTAGGCAAATTCAAGCACATATACAAAAATTCACAAAACAAAACAAGACATATATCATGTATATATATATATATATATATATATATATATATACATGTATATACATGTGAGTCTAAAGATTTGCACAACGGTACTAATATAATTAGTCCGAGAATACTCTGACATCCAACGCCTGTTTTGCAAGACAAACTCGGGCCGTGGGACGTCAGAGCTTGTCCCATATCAAAAAGTGGATATTTGCCTGTCCAAAATGGATGCTCTGCTTCGTTGCTTCTGAAGCCGACTAACAGCCTTGGATCTAAATAAATCGGGCCTCAATTGCTCATTTTTATTCATCTCTTCATTTATGTAAGTTTCATCTACCTGCCACCCTTTATTTTCTCATATTTGGACAGTTTTCACAGTGACCCATTGATTCCGGCATTTTAACTTTTATTTTCATTGAAATGGACGTCAAGTTACGGAGACTTCACGGCCTCGAGACTGAAGTATGCAAATATTTATGCTGAACCTTTAGTAGCCAACCATGATAACAATCCGAACACACTTGGACATTTAGCTTATTTGCATCATAAATGAATGAGGTGTTTGATTATGTATTCATATTGAACATTTGCATAAATCAGCTCCCATAATCCTTACTATTTCTCGTTGATCACATGACAATTTTTCAAAATGAAAGTTAAAATGCGGAATCGATGGGTCACTGTGAAAACTGAATAAATAAATTCATGAAGAGTTAAATGAAAAATGAACAAATTGAGGCCCGATTTCAGGAATCGACATTTCCACTCGTCCGATCGTCTGAGGCGACTAAAATTTGCTGGGGACTACTGTGTTGGCAATTGTCAATAGTCCAATGGACTACTAACATGACTATAATTTATATGCCTGATTATCATGATTTGTCTAAAATCTTATTGAAATCACCGTGTGGGCTGTCCTTCCGTGTGCTGAGGTGTATTTTGAAATATCAAAAATAAATAGTGGAAAATGGAATTCCCCTTAAGTATTCTAAATTTAGACTCGCATTTTGATTGGACAATGGGTATTTAGCTTAACCGCTATAACTTTTGACAAGGGATGACGACGGACGGGAATAAATATTAATGATCACAATAATTTCAATATACACTTGAAAATGTAAAAATTCACAGCCCGAAATTAAGACAGACCAAGATTTTATCAATTATTATGATTGACGGCAAATTGAAGAAATCTTTTGAAAATTCTCAAGGGTCGTTGTTGTTAAATTTTTCACGCTTGATTTCTGGTGTTTAGTCATTCCCACACAAATGTAAACTTCATAGGAGAGACCTGATGGGCGATTTCTCACATATTATAAAGGCCCCAGCCAAAAAACAAAAACAGGCGAGGAAATCTGACAAAACAAACAAGAATATGATCAAAATGTTTGAGTCCGGAGTTCCAGCCAAATTGGCTAAAATTTTCGACTGGCTCGAGTATCACGTAACGAACAAGATGGGTAAAATGCACTATTGACAAATTGGGTGTATATTCAGTTGCCGATGATTTCCAGCCTGATGAAAACAACAATTTTAGTGACAGTTCAATTGATTGAATAAAATCTGTTCCATACCCACTCCTTTGCTGTTTATTTTAGCTCCAAGTGAAAAGTCAAAAGAAGTATCGAACTTTCTGGGTTTTTTAATGGGATACATGTATAACACATTTTACATTGGTATTATTGAAAATATAACATTTAAAATGTAAATATGAGACAAAACATTCAGTGTCAGAAACTCTCAGAATGCAGGATTTTGCATCTTATTTTTCAAAATTTTCTTGGGGGCACATATTCAAATCAAGTCGCTTTGCGACTTGATACACCTTGGGACTACAACACATCCATTAGGACTACAGATTTATTTTTTTTAATAGTCCTATGAACCAGTACCTATTTGAAGATGGTGTCAATCCCTGGATTTATATAGTTCCAAGGCTGTCAGTCAGTTCCAGAAGCAACGAAGCAGCGCATCCATTTTGGATAAGGGCAAATATCCACTTTTGATATGGGACGAGCTCTGATGTCCCACGGCCCCAGCTTGTCTGGCAAAACAGCCGTGGGGCGTCAGAGTAATCTCGGACTATAATATAATCAGGATGGTAATATATGAAGATGATGTTGTAAAATCGTGTTGACAAATATTTCAGCTTCACAAATAGCCTTCATCAGTGTCTATAATTTTAACAATACTAATTGTATGTGTTAATTAGCTAATTTCAAGTTATTTACCATTGAATGAAACAAAATTTAAATGGCGACAATTTTTCAATTTGTAAAATTACACACGGAGTTCAAATTTTATACGATGATAGAATCAAAATAAGACATCAGCATGATCAGTGACTGTTTTGACAGGAATTTCAAAATGTAAATAATTAAAACTGGAACAGCTATGAAATAAAAGTTTCTTCATAATATAAATTCCAAGTGGAAGAAATGTTCTGTAATATTGTCATTCCACTGGAACAAATATTACAGTATTCGTTCCTTTAATCAGTCAGAGCTCAAACATAAACAAGTCGTTTTTGTTTTCTACTTACAGAAGTCAAAAATGCATTTATCATAAAATGTGTTTTCATTTTCAGACTTATTTAAGTCAGAAAATGACAGACTTGTTTAAGTCTATTTATGCTTATGAAAAGACTTAATTTTATTTGCTGGTCAAAGTACACCACCTATGACATCATAAACCTGTCTGAAGGTTCACAAGAACATGAGCTATCTATATTTAATTATATAATAGAACATTTTTACCGAACATAAGATTATTTTCCTCATTTAGTGTGGCTATAGATGGTTGCATTATAAAGTAAATAAACATTATTTCCATTTTTTTAGGCTCTCATGCATATTTTTCTTTAGAAGACAAAGCATTGTCTTTCAATGTTGTCATAATTTCATATAGATGCATGACCTTTATATAAATATGCATGGGTCTTGAAGTTGGCCAATTTTGTTAACTAATCTACTTGTAGGAGTCAATATTTGCAACTTTTTAATTAAGGTCAAATATTTCTTTCTAAACACTAATCGACTTATTGAAGTCATAAATTGTCTTAAATTAAAGGGAGACAAATCTTTGAATCTACAAATTTAGACCTCTATGAGTCAAAAGCAGATTAAGACTTAATTATGTCTGAGCTCTGACTGTTAATCGGAATAAAGGGTATGAATATTTGTTCCAACGGAACAAATGTTATGGCATTGTTTATAACAAAGTTTCCAATGGAACTTGCATATTTAATCATTGTTGATAGGTGGAAGAAATGTTGACAGAACCAGACAATTGTTTGAGTTTTAACTTTTATCCATCGATGCATGGGATGTAACATTCATGTACATGTACAGTACATTTTAAGTCTTGCTCTATATATGTCCCAATGGGACAAGAAGACGGACTAGTCGGACATCCGCCTGACTGTAATTACCCTGCAGTGATGTACCTGTGTAATACCTTGTTGGAAGGTCGTAAATTAATCTGTAGCTGTGATTGATAAATTTGTAATCTTACCTGTACATTTTATAGATTAATGAATGATGGCATCCTGTAACATATTTCACTCTTTTAATAGATGAAATTACGGATAAAAATATTTCAGTTTTTATTTATTAGCTTTAATATGAACATTGAAATTGTTTATTTCAGCTTAGTTAGATATTTCATCATGCTAGATATAAGTCATGTACAAATCAATTGTTATTCACTGAAAACTTTGGAAATTAATCAGCTTTAAACTATAAACTTATTTTTCTTCCGATTTCACATTCCCGTAAGAGCCTCTCGTTTATTTTCTCATGTCAATCACTGCTGGAATTTGACCTAGATCAGCCGAACCAATTTATGAAAGAATTTACGGCTGAATAAACAGAAAAGGATAATTATTTTTGTGAATGCATAAAAATTTCTAAAAGAAACATTTAAGATACACATCCAAATTGTTAAATCCTACTAACTGAATCATTTTTCAAAATCAGGAAATTATTAAGTTGTATAAAATAAATTCCACATCTCCATACAGGTAAGAGCCTTATCATTTAGTTCTCCATCAATCAATACACTTATTTGACCCTGGCAATCTGACCCATTGATATAACTCGTGTTTACCGTTAAGTATTTTCCCGCCAATATTAGCTCGTGCTGTCGGCAGGATTTTGTAAATTGTTGTCAGCTAGTAAACATCTTTTATAAAATGAGTGAGGTCAAGTTCATTTTATGAATTAATAATGTGTTTAATTGATATTACTGATTAATTTAATTTAATTATATAATTACGACTTTGTTTGCATTGTGTCAAAAAATGTACGTTTCCGATAATCTAACAGTAGATTGTAATGCATGATTTATTTTTGATTCGCACCTGATACCGTATTTGACCAACTTGTTAAAGAATACTTAACATATGAAATGTTACTTAATGACAAGAAATTGATCATATTTTATCATGTTTATATTTGAATTGTATAAAATAATAAACAAATTAAAACTGACAAACGTTATTTAAAAAAAATTATGAAATAAACGGCGTTTGTGGAGATTCATGAAATATATATTTGTATTTTGTATATGCTTTTTGCATTCATATATATTTTGTCACAAACTTATTGGTAAAAGAGTTTATATGACAATAAATATTTGAATTGAATTAATTGAGTGTGTTCATTAGTCATCGATTTAAAAAGAATGTATTAGCTATAAAAATATATTACATCACACTTTTAGCCAAAATTGTATATTTTATAAAATTAGCAATACATGACAGAAGTAAACAAGAAGAGAGGAAATGGAGTACAGCTTAATTTGACTTTATTGATTGATGTACAACATTCAGACTCTTTTGAAAATTTTGTGTAGCCCTTAAAGGACTGTTTTGTATAGCAATAAAAGCGTCTTCTTTATTTCAACTTTAAACTTGCAATCTTTAGTTGGTATTCTGGTGTCTGGGTTTTCTGTTGAAATACTGTAAGGAATATTGAACTATACTGATGCAAATATTTTTAGGAGCTTTTATAAAGTCATTCTAAAATGACATGTTAATTGTAAGGGGTACATGTATGTACTGTAGAAGGGTTAATATCGTGGTCCCACATTTGTATTTTTGAATACACATGTCGACATCACAACTGACAATTACCTTTGCGGTGACACATGTTAAATATGTATAATAAAGGAAATAATAATCTAATTGATTTGAATTTATCTTTCATTTATTTATTTTATTGAAATTTACATGCAGAAAAATAACCACACAATATTGTAATTGTTATGTACTTAATTTACTTTTATTGAATAAATTAGACAATTACGTAATTTCCTTAAAAGACAAAAATTAAAAGTAAAAAATATATGATTTTAATGAAATATAATTTATGTTTTAATTAATTCAATCAAATTATGTATAATCAAATAAAAAGAAGCCAGATTTAATCAAAATCAATGTTTAATCCGTTAATACCATTGTTTGCCCTATTTAATTCTTTTGTTCGAATATCAACTGGTTTAAGCGTAATCACACACGCTGGGTACATTGTTAAAATAAATTAAATTCAACCAAGCAGCAAGCAGCTCGACCACACCTGGAGCTTTTGCCGTTTCGTTATTGAAGTATTTGTTTCAAGAACTCTTTACTACAGACAACCTTAGGGTGTATTTTTCTTATAGAGGCGGTGGAAAGTTGAGCAAAAGACCACTAGGCGACACAAGAAAACAATATCTCGACGCTATGTAACTGCATTCTACCCAAGTGTGACTTGAATCAGCATACGCGCTATGGTGATTGAGAAAATCAACCAGTTTCTTCGTAGGCCCATATAACAGAAGAAGTAAATGACATTTGTGTATTGATGACAATTGATGATTTTTATTGTGTAATTTTAATATTGATGATTAAATATTTGATTTTAGAGGTAAAATAAATTATGATATAACGATACATCGTTTTTCTAGTTAATAAAATATATAGACTTTGTTAATGGATAGATGATTGTTTGACGTCCAGTTGCAAGTTTCGTATATTCAGGACAAGTTTCAATCTCTTTATTATTGGTGTTGATAATTAAGGTTTTTCAGTTGGGTTTGATTACAATTTTGGTGGAAAAATCATATTCTCATCCATATTCTTACCATTCTGCATTTTGAGTCAATTCAATCGAAAACCACAATAAAATTATTCAAACAACCTATTGGTGACCTTCTGTTGTTGTTTTATTGTATTTCCGAGAAAAAAAACCAATACAAAAAAGGCCAATTAAATTCTGGTTTTAAATTTACAAAGAAAACGATACAAAACATGTACAATATATTAATATAACTATTATTTTGATCAGAAGCACAATTCCAGCGACTTTTGCAACACATAAACATTACCGGTACACATTGTATGAAAAGAAATTCACCTATTTATTATAGGATTACAATACTACGATGTTTTTGTTCTACATCCGGTCATAAAATTAATTATGTGGGGATCGACAACTTGTGTCAATTGAACACCTTGGTTTTATTATAATATATGCATGGTATGCAATCGTAAAATTCAAGGACCAGCAAAAGTACAAGTTAATTAAAAGTTAGATTTGACATTTTTAACTATGATGATTTATTTCCATCTATTCAATTGGACATTAAATTATTTACACGAGTCAATCTATATTTTCATCCCGAATTAACAAAATTCTGATTTAATAATCTACATCGAGGTGATTTATAGACCACGAAAGTAATGTTTTTAAATTGTCTTTTTAATTGACATAAATATGTCGAATTCTTAATATTTAAGTTGAAATTTATAAAATCCATTAGTTTAAAATTTTCGAATAGTCAGCACCAATTTCAATGTATATATATTTCCGTAATTTTCCCACGGTTATAGTTAATAGAGTGTGGCTAATTCATGAATAATAGATTTCATGGACATAATTTATTGTGTACTTTCCAAAATATAAATTAGCAAAACAAAATCGCCTTTATTATTGGTATAAAACGTAAAAAGACATTAAGTACATTTAGTTCATGAAGTTAAAGAGTACGAATTAAATAAAAAAAAATTCAAGATAGAAAACAATTAAAAGTGTTACCAACAGAAAAAAAAGAAAAACAAATTATCACACGACAAAACTAAAATATATTGTAATAAAGTTACAATACATCTATATCATTTTCCGTCAATTGCATCAGAAAAGATAATGATCATGTTTAAAAACCATTACCTGGTTAACACAGGTAGATAAAAAGCGTTCAACCGTAACAGATCGATTAACACGTGCTGGTCTTTAGTGTCGGTTAAGGATGAAAGGGCTCATGTAGGTAGCTGTACCTGACAAATAATTGATTTATGACTGTCGGACATATGTCCGAGATGTCCGAGATGAGATGACGGACAGGTAAGATGTCCGACTATCGTCGTAGTAAGTCTCAAATGTACTGTAATCTATCAGTTGATAGTTTGTATTTTCTTTATAAGAAGTAAATCTGTTCAGTTGATCACAGAGTTGAGATTGGGTAGGCATTGACACCAGCTTTCTTTTGTTATGATCTTACTGAAATGAAAGTTAAGAGAATAGTTGAGTTTTGATTACATGTTCTTTTACTATTTAACTCTATCACGACGGTAATAACCCCTCCTAGTTCTTTCTCTGTCCGTAAAGAAGGAGGAATGTCCCTTACTATCACATGAAATAAATGCCTTAGTCGGTACAACATGTACAACTACAAAGTACAAGTGAAGTAGGAGTGAAAATTATTCATATCCTATTATCTTCACTAAAGTAAAGTTGTCAAGATTTGGAGTAAAGGCGTACATAATGGCTGCCTTTACCTCTTGTACAAAACTCTGTACCGCGCCTAAATCGCCATTCTTCACTGCCCACAAAAATCAGTCATTTCAATTTGGAAGACAGTTTTCCTTTTTTCCTGCAACCGGAAATTAATCAGTCACTCCTGATAAGGATGAAATGAGAAGATTGATTTGATTAGTCATTCTCTAGACAGTAGACCAATCAAAATTACTCTTAGAAACCGGAACTTTCACATGTTAAACTTTTATTGCGGAAAATTTGAAGAAAAAACATTACTCTGCTCGTTTTACAGTGCCAAAACCATTTAATGTAAATTGTGTTTACGAATAAATATTGTTTTGTTCTAAGACACAGACCATTCATATTTGTGTGTTAAAAGGGAGGGCGGGGTCCCAGTGCGAGACAACTCGGCCTAGGGACAACTCGGACCCTATCTTTCAAGTCAACTTCTCATAATATATATAATGTAGTAAGTTGGCAATAGAGCTTATCACTATTTGTGATATCTGCAACACGTGAGTAATTGACGTCAAACAACAATCACTATTCCTTTAATTGTGGTTAATTTTACTACATAACATGTTTGTTCGCTATGGAGATTCCGTCATGATATATGGTCATATATATCGTCAAGTTTTCGGAATTCCAATGGGAACTAACTGTGCACCACTGTGCGGACCTCGGTTTCTGTATTGTTATAAGTTACAATTTATGACTAAAATCAGCAAAGACCCATCGAACTAACATATGATACAAACATTTGATAACACTTTTGGATATTTGAATGATATATATTGACTCTCAATAATGACGACTTCAGTATATACACTAAAGAGATTTATTCTACTGAACTCTAATACTAACAATGAACACTGCCCTTTCCTGGAACTTGATATCTATATCTTTAGCAGGAAAACACAAATTCACAAATTTGTGATAAAAGAGATGATTTTGCATTTCCTGTTGTTAATTATCCATTTTTAGATGGTGACGTTCCTTGTCACCATCTTATGGTGTTATACATCTCAACTTGTTCTATTCGCTCGTGTATACCGGTGGCGGATCCAAAAGGGGGTCAGGGGTTTGAACCTTATAAATTTTGGACGATCAATGCATTTGAATGGGGACATATAGTTGGACCCCATCTTTTCACCTGGGTTGGGAACCCCTTTTAAAATGGCTGAATCCGCCCCTGCATGTAACAACGTATTTGATTTTAACAAAAGAAATCTCTGTATTACTGAAAATTCATTACACCAGGGCTTTCGATATCACAAACTAGTCAAAACATTTACTAAATTTTATCATCGGTACAAGGACATCATTCATAAATATAAATCAACATATGTAAACGTTCAGGTATTTCACATCCAATCTTTTATGATAATATTCTTTACAGAGCACAAAAATATCGACATTTATTACCTCAAAAGCTAACCAAACCTTTAAACAGACTTATTCATAAGGGATGTAGTTACGATACTGTTGTCAGGTCATTAAAGATGGCATATTTTGGTATAAATATTGATTCACTCATAGGGTCTTTGAATCGGAAATAAACACATTTTATTCTCAGAAAACCAGTTGTGGCAAGATAATGGGTATGTCCTTCTCATATATTTTATGCTGGTATGATACTAAACCCCTTAGGAGATTGTGCTTAATTTTCATATGATGAAGACATAATCTCTCAATCAGTTTAATTGAGGTCTCGAGCTGACATGTCAGTAACTGCTAGTAGTCCTTTGTTAATTTATGTATCATTGTCATTTTGCTTAGTTTCTTTTGTTACCTATTCTGACATCGGACTCAGACTTCTTTTAAACTGAGTTTTACTGTGTGTTTGTATATATATTCTATATTGGCTAGAGGTATAGGGAGGGTCGAGATCTCACAAAACATGTTTAATCTCGCCGAGTTTTGCGCCTGTCCCAAGTCAGGAGCCTCTGGCCTTTGTTAGTCTTGTATGATTTTTAATTTTAGTTCATTTATATGTTTTGGAGTCTAGTATGACGTCCATTTCCACTGAACTAGTACACATTTTGTTTTCTCTTTGACACATTCACCATTTCCATTCTCAAATTTATCAGATATTGTCTAGGCACTGGCTACGATTACATTCAAATGTAACAATAATAAAAAAGTTATTGTTACATAGGACACTAATTGCCGGAATGCTAACTTAAATTTGCTAAATTACATACATATGGTACATGTTATATATATAGCACGCCTTTTACGAATTAACTTATTTAATTCACACTTATTCTATTCCCAGCTTACATTAAAACACACATGTTATTGATACGTTCGTAATTAATCGGTTCCCAATCTAGCCTTAGCTAGCATTCCGGCAATTAGTGTCAAACGTAACAATTACTTTTTCTTATGGTTACGTTTTCAACGTAACCGTAGCCAGTGCAATCTTGAAAACTATAATGGATAGAGAAACTTTAAAAAAATTATTAGTAATTCAAAATCAACAAAAGAGATTTTCACCATGAATATTAATGCTATTGTAGTCCACAATGTTAGAGAGTGTTGATTGTTGCAGATGCAAAATACCTAGGTGAGCAACACAGGCTCTTTGGAGCCTACATATAGTTAACAGTTCCGTCTCCCGACGTTGCCTTACTCTGTAGTCACTTTTTCACTATCCTGGGTTCGTAACTAGGGCACTGTGGACAAACTGAAATTTTCGATTATCTTTAAAACCAATAATTTTTCTGGCAATAAAAACATTGTCTTCAAAACTCAATGTCATATTATTTCCCAATTATTTCCAATCGAAATTCTTAAACTATGTTTAACTTTCCTTCTGGAATAAATTATAGTATTGATCGAATAGTTTTTGTTTTTTTTTTAACTTATTTAATTACAAAATATAAATTATATCTTATAAAGAATGCAGTAAAATCAACTTTTCACAAAACAATGGATACATATAAAGAGTGTAGTGCTACAGAAACAAAAACTCACTAAAACACAGTAGGCTTATGAAATGTCGTTTGAGGTCGTTAATACAAATCATAATTTAGAAAAATAATGAGTTTGTGAGCACTCATACTACATCTATTATCAAAGACCAAACAATTGTGAATACCTACCTTCATAAATAATATGTTGTTGTCCCTGCAGACAAAGCCCACACGAACATCGTTTTGTTTATAGATCACATAACATAAATTGCTTAGCTAAGGAATTAGGTATTTACAATCATCACTTTGAAATCCGACATGTACCGCCAAAAAACTTACCAAAGGGAAATCTTGATCAGCCATGTGTCTGTTAAAACTTGATTATACTTCCTCAAATCAAATCAAATCAAATCAAAAGCTTTATTTAAAGTCGGCATGTCACAAAACAATAACATAAGGTCTTTGAGCTTTTATAACCGACAAGTACATACATTAAATGATTTACACAATAAACATACACAATACTGATATTAAAGCCTAAAAACATAAAACATATATTTCATGCACACTGACAGTTAGGCAAGGCTGAACTAATTTAAATACTACACATTACATGCATGCATGAGCACTAAGCTAAAAGAAGCCTTAAAGCCGCAACATAAAACGCTAAAGCACAGCAATCATAAATTATAAAATGCTAAACAAATAAAACACAAAAAAAGTGCAATTATAATAAGAAGCACTATTATGTTTTGAAGCTGTAACATAAAACATAAAAAATAAATACTAAGCACACGCATTGCAATAGCATGAGTTGCCATTCCATGAGTTTATTACTCTTGAATTGAGTAAATGATGTTTCAGTTCTAAAGTGGTTTAGCAACTCATTCCATAGTTTGGCTGCAGATGATATCTGAATGATTTCAAGCCATACCTTGTAGTTCTGACTGTAGGCATTTCAGCTAAGTTTTGATATCTGAAAGAATATTTTGTTTCTTTAATGTTTATAAGACCATGAAGGTTTATTGGATTTTCCTTGTTTACTGTTCTGAATACCTCTATTGCCATGGTTCTTAGGCGTCTTACTTTAAGAGATGGCATTTTGATTTCAAAAGTAAATGATCATATGTGCTATTGTGATCCTGGTAAATGAAGCGGAGTGCTCTTTCTTGACTCTTTCATTTTTAGTAGTGTTTGCTTCGCTTCAGAAATGCCAGGACAATGAGAAGAAGTTAAAGTTTGACATAACGAAAGAGTGATATATTGTTCATTTTCCCAGTTTGTTCAAGTATTTGCCAAGTCTTTTAAGGTTTTGTGATAACTGGCTGTGTTAGTTTTAGGAATTTAACTGAGATGCCATATATTCTTGTTGCCTTTTGTTGTTTGATTTTTAAGTTGTTTGTCTACAAATTCATTTGAGATGATACAGAATTCTAGTTTTGTGTGGCAGTTTTGCTTTCATGTATTTCTTTTAACACCTCGATGGTTATTGTAAGAATGTGTGATGTTGCCAATAGCTTTTGCCACATTTATAAAAAAAATCATTTAAGTGTTCTGCAACTTTCTTCAAGTTTTGTCACTAATTAATAGTAATTATGGTTTCTTCACCACATAGAAGGATATTTTTTGTGAAGTTGCTGCCTATGTTTGTAATGAAAGGTTTTATAGTAGACCAGAAATGTTTTGGTCCGCCTATGCAGCGTTCATAAAAAAATGTTTAAATGGATTTTTCTTTGTTTTATTAACAAGATTTCTCTTTTGTCAATATACTGGTTCTCAGTTTTACTTGATTTGTGTTTGTTATACCTGTTCCTTTGGAATTTCAACCTTAAAGAAAGAACTGGATATTCCTTCAGTGTACTGGTTACCAAATTATAAGAGTCCTTTGATGCAAACAGCGGTATAAAACTGGGTCTACCAACGCAGAATAAAAATAGTGAAACTTTGTAGTTACGATTGTGGACTTGGGGCGATTGGGCAATAGGGGCGAGGTCTCATTACTTTATAAAATATCGTTTCCGTTTTTTCCCGGAATATTTGTCTAGGCAATGATCTCCCTTGATGAATGTTTGTAAGGTGATAACTTGCTGTGCAGGTAATTAAAATAAAAGCTAATTGATGTTTGGATGATTGAAAATCTATAAATTAAGTTCAATTTGCGGAATGAGGACAACCCACCCTACTTCAAACTCGCCCGTTTACCACAAACCCGCAAAGGATAACCATTACTTAAGTCAAGGAATTGTATATCTATAATACTAAAATAACGAAGTCCAATTTGTTAGCCGTCATGACGTAAAAGGACGAATCAAAGAATTCAACTTTATACATAACTAATATAGGACAATGGTGTTGATTAAAATTACACCATTCCAGGCTCTTTGTTTTGTTTTCCACTTAATTAATATTACCAATAAATAACAAGTTCGGGTCGAATCCGACCCGATACCGATACCAATAGTGTATGTTTTATTCTTCTCTTTGTTCTTAAATTCCTCCGTTATGGAGCACCCGTGTCACATGGGTATTAAAAGCCCTTAATTTTAATACTATTTATTCATAAGTCAAAATTAAAATTAAAATACTAAAACAAAAATGTTATATCGTTCCTTCCTAAAGTAATATTGTCCTAAACTATACAGAAATTTAAAACCCGTAATTGAATAATATTTACGTATTAGTGAAAGTGAATTAAAATCCAGGATATAGGTATAAATATGGCGTAGGTACTTAATTGAGTCACGGGTCCACGATGTCGCGGGTGTGTTCTAGTATAATATATTTATAAAAGGCCGACTTCAAAGAAAATTTTATGATGCATCTCTGTTTGGTGGTGCGTTAATTACACCCGTCGCTCTCACTGGCTCATTACTTATCTGGCAGCAGTTACAAACTTCGTCATTTAATCATGAAATGAAACAAGGAATTGTGTATTTAAATATACAATTCCTTGAATGAATAACAAACAAACAAAATTAAAAAACAGCAACAATAATGCCTTATACAGTTACTTATGATAAAAAAGTTTTTATTCTTGTTCCTCATCTTGATATTTCATGGAGGTGTGCAACAATGAGATGAAATCATAGAAAATTCATTTCTAGCATCATTTTCATAAAACCAACTCCATGTTATAGAAAAAGATTAAGCTTTTGAATTGTATTTCATTGCCATGTCTATTTCAAGGAGTTATTTAACCCTTACTTGAATATAGTGTGTTGGACACTGTATTTTTGACGTACTATTTAAAATTTTCAGTATGTTTGAAATAAAATCATATACAATATATATATATATATATATATATATATATACCATGTATCTGAATAACATTTAGTATTAGTAATTTAGACCAAATTGTAGGAAAATGTTTCTTCTTTAAAATGATATCTCATGTTGTCACTTTGTTCTTTCTACTTTTCAACATTTGAAAAACAATCGTATTACACTGCCAGATTGAAAGACACGTCTTGACAGAATAATGAAATTCAAACTAAAGTTTTGGAAAATCGTAGAAAATTTAGAAATTATAGCTCCACGGGAGTCCTGATTGATCTTGAGCGTTTCCATTCCCTTTAAATATACAATTCCTTGCTTTAGTGATATGTCTAACTATCCTCCACCAAGTGAATATAAACAGGTATTGTCTTATATACAAAAAGTACAGAGGTGATATTTAAGACCTTGCACTGTTTATTAAAAAACTTGCCTATAGCGTACACCATAATTTTGTATTATAGTATCAAATACTGTTCATGCTGTTTGTCTCACTAATTAGCGTCAAGAAGAATAATTTAGCACCAAGAAAACTAATTTAGCCTGACACGAAAATAAATTTAGAGTCAAGATACATTTGTATCTAAATAATGATTCTAATATTATTTGGAACATGCATGAAAGTGTGTGTGGTTTTGATTTATATATACATGATATCGTGAATTTTCATTATTTCAAAATACAGAGAATAAAATAAACATGTTTGTTCTAGAAAAGTTTTGTTATCAAGGATATTTTCAAATAGATATGTTTACAGTTTACAGTGTAGTGTATAAATGAATGAAGGGATAATATGTAGAGTTGGCATGATTGATGCATGTATCAAAGGTTCAAACCAAATTATAAGATAATCTAATGATAAATCTTTATTTATTTCACTAAAAGGTCCATCTACATATATATATATATAGATCAGACATGGGTTTGTTACAAAATGTTCAGATTGACAATGATTGATACATGCACATGATGTACAAAATGATGTATGCTTTAAAATAGTGTAATAATTATATTAATCAAAATAATTTTTACTAAAATTCATTTCAAGAGTACAAAATGTATGTATGTCATGTATGTAGTGCTGATTACCATGATTACTGCTGAATATAACAAAGTTGGAAACTTTATGAAACAGCAAAAATTTGTAATTGATTTGCATTTTCTACAAATTTGTTGTTGTAATAGTAGATAAACTTTCTTGTCGCTAAATTTGCTATTTGTTGCTAATTTTTTCTTCTTGACGCTATTTTTTCTTCTTGTTACTTCTTGAATTTTCTTGTTGCTTCTTGTGGGTAATTAATTAGTGAGACCGATAACTAATATATTTAAACGATAAAAAGTTCCACTCACCTATTGAATTGATAGAACACAACTGTTCATATGTCACTGGTTTGTGGCTAAAAACAGTGGCGGATCAGAAATTTTCATAAGTGGGGCCCACTGACTGCCTAAGAGGGCCCTCTCCAGTCATGCTTCAGTGATTCCCTATCTAATCAACCAAATTTTTCCCACAAAGGGGCCTGAGCACCCTGCCACACCCCACCCACCCATCCCCTCAATCCGCCTCAGAATAATTAACATAATAAAACTCCTCCTTCTATGTGTAAAATTATTCCTCAACCTTGAATAATAATAAATGATATCATTCAGATCTACACAATACCAACAGAGTGGTAACTTTTCCACTGGCATTATTAGAGGGGACGGAAGTACCTTTTATTCGGGATGTCAGTATTGGGTCTTTATTTTGCAGCAATTCAGGATTTACTATTCATGCTATTGGGACTTGGGAAATAAATATAAATTTTTTGTAATCTGGAGCAGCTTTATTTTTTCAAAAATTTGGGATGATCTCCTACCATCTGAATATTTTCACATGTATACATTTTACCTGCAGCCTTAATAAGGTGGGCACAGAGGACTTTCTAAAAGCAAAATAAAATGTTTTATCTACTATTCCAATGCATGCAAAACAACAAAATCCGCATGTACTGTAAAGAGTACACTTTGAAGTGGAATACTGAATAGGATCATAAAATAAAGTACTGTGGATTCAATTATTTTCATGGGTACCAATTTTTGTGGATTAAGGAAAACTTACATTTTCATTGATATTTAATTTTGTGGTTTTGCCAAGATCTGCATACAACATGTACAAACCTATATACAATTTGTCATTTGTTGAACATGTAATTTTGTGGTTCATGTGTAACCCAAAATTTATGGAAATTGGTATCCAACGAATAATAACTTTTAAGTGAGGAGCTACCATTTGATTTTATGGGGCTAGGATGAAATTTGAAAAAAAAGGCAGGACAGGAGTTTTGAGTAAAAAAAGGCAGGATGAGCAACTTGGCTAAAAAAGGCAGGATGACAAATTATGTAAAAAAGTCAGGATAAACTAATAAAAAAAAAGGCAGGACCAAATACAGTGAAAAATAAAAAGGCAGGACCGAGATTACAACTAAAAAAAATGCTAATGATCCAGGGACTAATTATGTTGCTAAAATTATCAGAACCAACATCTGTGTTTATAGGATGACCGGTCATGTCATGTCAGGTGATGACCTTGTACTGAATCTGGGATAATGACATGAAAATCACTTGTTTAAGTATCATACCTCCATCATTGTCTATTTTCTTCCAAAAATCACTTCTTTAAGTATTATTATTTTAATTACCCCACTAATTTCAACACCCCGAACAGTGAAATTTTGACCATGAACAGTAATATTTTATTACATAATCTGTAAGATGAAACCTTGAATTTTACAGGAAAATTACTCCCACTGCTGGGAAAAATCTGTTTAGAAAGTATCAGTTCATTATGTAAAGCCTTCATTATAGCATTTTTCAACAAATATAGAATTTACAGCTAAATGATTGCATCAAAGGCATAAACTTGCTACTTGAAAGAAGCAAAGGTTCATTTTTCAATTTAACTAAAATGAGATATAATCTAAACCTATATGTTTAAAATTTTGGTAAAACTACAAAATCACAATTTGTGACAAAATGTATTATTGCTACTTAAATAAGTGATTTTATATATCACTTATTTCAGTAATTCCCTGACCTGTTAACTGAAGTATATAAAGTTGAGGTTTCAAATTGTTTCTACTCTAACAGTCTGATTGGAGTTTGTTGCCTTGGGTATAAATAAATTGAGATCAAGCATATTTTGAATATGATAGCCAATGACCAAACCATATAAACCAGTGAAATTGGTTTTCCAGAATGTTTTAAGTATGGGATTAGTAAATAAGAATACAGCTAAGAGTTTTGAACTATTTTCAAACTGGCTACAGAAAGAAATAATCATGATTCATTTCTTTAAACTTCTTCAAAACAAGACTGTTTTCATATTTACATGTCGACTTTAGCCAGGAAGCAACCTCTAATTTCCAAAACAGCACATTAGAATGGAACATACAGTGGTTGCTTTCTATTTATCAAGTTGTAATGTTATCTATGAAGAACAAAAAATTTGCTTCCATAAATTTACAGATCTAACATTGTTGGGCTGTTGTTTAGACGAATTATATATACAGAATGTATTTTCAGCCTTGTATCACCATCACTGCTGGTGATCCGATGGATAAAATCTGTTGTAGAGTCGTCACTGGTTCAGACGTACTTATAATATAATTATTTCTGTGACTGCATCTTACATTAATTTGTAGGATCCTTTACAATAGATAATTCAGCTGATCTGTAACAATTCCATCTTCATGTCTTATATATCATGTACTGTGTTACGTCGCTAGATAAAACTGACGAGGAAAGGTAACACCCAGCCACAGCTTTATTATTATAGAGCCTAGGTGGTCGAGTGGTCTAGCGTTGGGCATAGTGCGAGGCGATTTGGTGCCACGATATCTCGGTAGCATGAGTTCGAATCGGTCAGGGAAGAACAAAAATTTGCTTCCGCAAATTTACAGATCTAACATTGTTGGGCTGTTGTTTAGATGAATTACATATTTATACATATATATATCATGTATATATATCGGAAGAGAGAGAAGCAATTCCTTAAACAAGAAAAATATGCCCAATATTGTACAGCAGTTTTACTAAGACTCCATGTCAGTTTTCTACATCTTAAATATAAAAAATAAGGTAAAATGATGCAACTTTATATAACAATTATCTGATCTTAAGTACCAAACAGGCATTTGGGTTCAGGATTGCATTTCTTTTTAAAGAAAGCAACTTTTAATTGTTTATTATATTGTTTGGTAGTCAGCCAGTTGCAAATATTTCATGCATATTCTAGACAAGAACAAAATAATCGTAGATTATTTGATCAAGGTAGAGCGAGAACTTTGGTCTACTGCTGTCGGAAGTGTGTCTATCGACAAAATGATTGAGTAAGTACAGAAATGTCCCTTGTAACTTGTCAGCTAAACACGGACCGCTAAGCGCTGAAGTTGTTCAAGTTGTGTCAGGAAAAAATATATGATTATTTCTATATAGCATGTATAGATTCAAATCAGGTTGCCGTAATGAATAAAATTGAGAATGGAAATGGGAATATGTCAAAGAGACAACAACCCGGCCAAAGAGCAGACAACAGCTGAAGGCCACCAATGGGTCTTCAACGCAGCGAGAAAATCCGCACCGGAGGTGGTCCTCAGCTGGCCCTAAATAAAATTGTGTACTAGTTCAGTGAAAATGGGCGTCACACTAAACTCAACACATATAAATGAACTAAAATTAAAAACATACAAGACTAACAAAGGCCAGAGGCTCCTGACTTGGGACAGGCGCAAAAATGCGGCGGGTTAAACATGTTTTGTGAGATCTCAACCCTCCCCTATACCTCTAGGCAATGTAGAATAAAGAAACACATTGCAATAATCTAGATATCAGGTGTACATCCATTTATGACAATTTCGCGGTTAGTTCGTATTTAAGACTTGATTCAATCTGATTGATTGTTTTAATATGTTTATGCTAACAGAAACTCCACATATAGTAATTGTTATTGTGTTTATGTTTATTTTGTTTTTATACATATAATTTGCTCAATACAAATACTAGCATATTGAACAAATCTCCATGGTTTTAAAAGCTCTCGCGCATACAAAAAGCATAATCTACAATGTTTAGTCTTCATTCGACTCGAAGTTAAACAAATAGTTGACCAAAAACCACAACAAAATGTACAAATTTCATTACGGTTGTGATTGTTTTGAAACGCTATATATCGGAGCTTGAGGGGGCTTTGTGCCCTGGTCCCTACCAGGGCTGTGCCAGACCCTCGCCTTTTAGTTTGTGATTCCACTTCATTAAGAAGGTAGCTACAAATGTACGCTCCTGAAGATCAAAGGAAAATGCCGCCAAATAAGCATGAAAATCGTGAGACTTGGCAGCCCTGCATGTGTCATGTATGTTGTACACTTGGATTACACAGTTTATCATATGTGCTTTATCCGATAAAATATTTGAATTTGAATTTGAATAACCATCACAGTATGTAACATGTATTTTGTATCTGTATTTTTTCTTTTGCAGTGTACATGTAATGATATGAACTGGAAGTTTAAACACAGCTAACCACAACATGGTAAGTCTGAAAGAGGTTGAGGTTGCCATCTGTGTCGTCTGTCGACAGTTTATATAAATAGAGTTATAGTTATGTCACTTTCCTGCTTAACAGTGAGCTGTTATCATATATCATCTATATATACATACCAGGGATGGGCACGATTACTGACAAATGTAATCGATTAATAATCGATTACATGAAGGTATTTTGTGCAATCGAATAATAATCGATTACTCAGATTTTGTATGTAATCGATTGCAATCGATTACTTTATCAAAAGTAATTACATTACTTTTCGATTACTGTCAATTACATGCTTCCAAATTTAAAAAAAAATAAAGTTCAAAATGTAAGTTAAACACAATTATGTTGCTCAACGTTTGTATACATGTAGTAGGTATTTAGAGCTTTACCAAAAACAGCATTTAAATCATTGTTTCCAAATTATAAGTTGACAGTTGTTATCTAGATGGAATCTCTTACTGAGGATCAGAATTATTAAAAAAATCTTGAAATTTGACTTTCAACATCTATTAGAGATGACATTGCATTCCATCAATCACTTATATATATGTTTAAGGTTTTTCAATAATTTTGCTTTCTTACTGACTTAAGTAAGCTTTTTGTTTGTATTCATTAAAAGCAGGTATATTTTAGCATAGTTATTTACAATGTTGGAAGTTTTCTCTGAAGAAAATACAAAAAGTAGAATTATTAATTAGTTCAGCTAATTTTAAGGATCAAAATTTATAATTATAATGACAGACATGATTTAATCCTTTTGTTGGAAAACCACCTTAATTATAGGTTATAAAACTGCCAATGGAGTACAATTTATAACCTGGGGCAAAATAATGTAAATCTCCATCTTAATTAGACAAACAGTAATTGAAATAAAACAAAGTATGTGTCTTATATAGTGATTAGAAGACTTTGATCATCTGATTAGTAAAGACAAGAAGTTTGTTAAGATTTTTATTCTATAATAAAATTATTAACAGTATATATTTATAGTGTCAACGAGGGTAAATGTATCTTTTCTGAAAAGAATTTTAATGCATAGGCATTGGTTCATTGTTAAAAGGATTTTGTGTACTTATTTTTATATACATGTATATCATAACATTATAAGAAATCAACTGTTTATCTATTCTAAGCTTAAATCTTATTGAAAATTATGCTTTAGGAAATTTAATACAAATAAGCTTACTACTATAAGGAAGTACAGAACTTAACTTAAGACACATTTCTTATTTTAAATCTATTTTCTTATTTCAAATCTATTTTCTTATTTAAATATAAAAGGTGTTGACTTATTGACAAGCACATAAATCCATTTGTTTCAAAAGCTAGATATAAAGTAAATTATGGTAGGGGATCTGGTTGATCATAATGCAGCTTGAGACAATAGATAGAAATATAAAGGCAGTTGATAAACTCTTTAAGTCATATCAGTATTTCAAAGTGATGAATACATACATGTTTTCATTTAAGATAGGTTATATTTCATCAAACTATTCTACTAAAGTAATCGAAATGTAATCTAAAGTAATCGATGATTACATCATGATTTTGCTGTAATCGATTAAATTACGATTACATGTAATCGAAAATGTCTTTGATTACAGATTACTGTCGATTACTGGAAAAATGTAATCAATTACAATCGATTACGATTACAGATTACGATTACCCCATCCCTGATACATACATGTATTTTATTACAGAACTATTGTGAATAAACTGGGATTAAAAATATATCAGAAAAATGTCAGATAGTTGAAATTTAGAAAGTCTAGTTTTAAAGCATATTATTTTGTTGTGAAACTTTAAACATTTTGTCATTTGTTTGGTGAACAGACCTCAGATTTGCTCTATTTTTAACCAGAGTTGAAAGGATTTGACCCTTTAATTTAATGCAAAATGTAATTTGGTGTAATTTTTTCGATTTTAGCTCACATTTCCTTTTACTGAACCAATTTCAACCAAACTTAAGCTGAATGATCCTTAGGATATCTTGAATAAAGTCTGTGTTTTATTTTTGTTTCGTCAAAAAAATGGCGCCATGGATAAAAATAGAACATAGGGGTAAAATGCAGTTTTGTCTTATATCTCAAAAATTAAAGCATTTAGAGCAAATCTGACATGGGATAAAAGTATTCATTAGGTCAAGAACTACCTGCCCTGAAATTTTCAGACGAATCAGACAACCGATTTTTGGGTTATTGCCCTAAATTGATAATTTTAATGAAATTTTGCAGTTTTGGTTAATATCTTGAATATTATCATAGATAAAGATAAACTGTAAACAGTAAAATGTTCAGGAAAGTAAGATCTACAAATAAGTCAAAATGTCCAAATTTGTCAATTGACCCATTAAGGAGTTGTTGCCCAATAAAGGCAATTTTACACAATTTGTTCATCATGATTGTTAACTTTAAAAATCTTCTCCTCTGAAACTACTGAAGCAATTAATGTTAGCTAAACTTATGCTGAATGATCCTTAGGGTATCTAGTATAAAGTTTATGTTTTATATTATGTTTCATAAAAACAAGGCACTCATGGCTAAAAATAGAACATAGGAGTAAAATGTGGTTTTGGCTTATATCTCTAAAACCAAGGTATTTGATCTGAGCAAATCTGACAATGAGTTAAAGTTTTCATTAGGACAAGATCTATCTGCCCTGAAATTTTCAGCCAAATTGGATAACTGATTTTAGGTTATTGCCCTGAATTGATAATTTAAAGGAAATTTTGCAGTTTTGGTTATTATCTTGAATACACTTCAAAACAGATATGAACCAAGATAAAAAAAAACATGCAAGACTAACAAAAGTTACCTAGATGTTCTTGAATTAGGACATTCACAAAATTCAGAAAGTTATATATGTTTTGTGAGATATAAACCTATCACCACTAAATTTTGTACCTCTAGCTAATGTGGAATAAATAAACACTCTGATACATACAGGAAGTCTATTTAAAAAAAAATGTTTGTTCTTATGTTGTGCTGTAAAACCACAGTCCCATGTTAAAGACAGGGATTGGATACAGTACATAAATTTTATCCTCCTTGCACAACTCAAAATCCAATAATTTTAGTAGTTGTCATTTGTTGCTTTGTTTCATATTTGCTTTTCATTTATTGTTTTAGCTCACCTTTCCTAATTGCCAAGCAATACTCTCAGAATGCTGGATACTATCCACACTGGTTTGTGTCCACACTTATTAATTATACATTAAAAACTTAAAAGCAAAAGAAAAACTTTGATGAAAATTTAAATAAAAAACTACAGGTGAGCGATTCAGGCTCTTGAGAGCCTCTTGTTTAGGAGTAAGTCTCACTGAGTGCCTTGGTGACATAAAGTAAAATTAAAAAATAAGTCTCTCAAACTAGGACTGCAATAATTTTTGGGAATGATATGATGTACATGTATTACAATTAAGGATGTACACCTCTGAGGAGCCAAAATTTCTAGAATTAAACTTTTTCTTAACCATGTTAACCTGATTTTTGGGTTTATATGACTGTAAAAATAATTGGTGAAGAAAAATCATATGGTGGTGCACTTAACTTCTTTCTTTGCTACAACCCATTGAAAGTACCCAATTTTAATGATTTTCCCATTTTCATCAATTTTACCCATTTTGGGCTATAATCGTGAAAAAATAAGTTCCACAAGTTTTATCATATTTTGATGCTTTTTGTGTCAAATTTACCATGCTGTCAATTTTGTAAATTTGTGATTTTTCTCTGTTTTAAGAACAAAATGCATATTATTTCAACTTCTTTGTTATAAATGATTGAAAAATACATATCTAAGAAATTTGAAAAGAAAAAAGGGATATGGGATGTACATGTTTCTGATAAAATCCTTTCTTGTACCCCTCACCCATTTTCTCAAAATTTTGGCTAAAAAGACTGACTTGATTGGTAATAAAATTTGAAAAATTTATTACTCAAAAACTACTTATTGTAAATACACAATTCTTTCACAGAGTTAAGTTTGATTATAACATTTTTTAAATTCATTGATATTTTCCACTTGTATCACATGTTTTGGAAATAATTCCAGAACGAGATTTCAACGAGACTGAAACGTCAGAAGAATACATCCTTAAATATTTTTCTGAGATTTTAATTCAGAATATAAACTAGCACCTATGTCTACATCGTTAGCACTAGTCTGATGCCCCAGACTAATAAAATTTTATTCAGCCATTTTGAAACAGGAGGTTCCAACCCCGGATCCACTTATAAGACTAATAAGACTAGTAAGTATTTGCAAAACTTTGTTTAGCCACATAAGAAAAATGTCAAGTATTGGTCTTAGGACTAGTAGTGTGAAGTGTTGGTGCAGACTGGCACCTGGAAAAGAAAGTTTATTCTGTCAGATAAAGTTAAGTTTTCATCTTTTGATGGTCAAAATGATACAAAACCTTTTAAAAATATCACCAGTAACAGGCTGTCAATTGACTTTACTAACATTTGTACAAAACAATGTAATCAACACAGAAGCTTTGAAAAAGAGTATGATTGGCGAGTCCATGAAATATTCCAACACGGGCAGATTGAAACCTGATCGAAACAGAACAAAATACTTATTATGACTCATCAAAATTAGATGAATAGGATAATTCTATTCATCAATATTTTCTACCTCCTAATAACTAAATAGTGAAAACCTGATAAACACGATAAATGAATCAACCTTGTGGTCTCATGGTAGAAGTCTCGTCTAGACTGAGGAAGCTACTTGAACTAACAAATAGATATAGGAAGATGTGGTGTGAGTGCCAATGAGACAACTCTCCATCAAATAACAATTTATAAAAGTAAACCATTATAGGTCAATGTACGGCCTTCAACACGGAGCCTTGGCTCACACGAACAACAAGCTATAAAGGGCCCCAAAAGTACTAGTGTAAAACCATTCAAGCGGTAAAACCAACGGTCTAGTCTATATAAAAAGCGAGAAACGAGAAACACGTATAAATTACATAAACAAACGACAACTACTGTACATCAGATTCCTGACTTAGGACAGGTGCAAACATTTGCAGCGGGATTAAGCGTTTAATGGTACCAAACCTTCTCCCTTTTCTGAAACAATAGTATAACATCACAACATAGAAAAACACACGATAAAACATCAATTGGAAGGCTTAACTCAATCAAAACGTAAATTAACACACTATAAACGAATAAATTTGATCTGTGATACCTGAAAGTAAATACATAGTTAATAAAATATTAGGGACAAACATTCAAGGCCAAAAGCAAACAAACAAGTCCAAATAAAGCCATGGCAATACACCACCATGAAATATTTAACCCTTAGAAAATAATCACTTTTGAAAAACGGTTTTCATAATATATACAGGTAAATGAAAATAACTTTGTCGTTTTAGGTATACTTTTCTGTCTATATAAAATCTTCCAATAATTAGGAATACCAAGAAAGGTCTGTCATATAAATACCTAATTTAACACTAGATACATAAGGGTAAATATCAACAATAAAACTTCCCTGTACAGATTAAAGGAGAATAATCTTGATGTTCATACAAATGTAGTATGAAGAAGTGAAAATTAGTAGATATTCCAAATAATCAAAGCTGGTATACAGACAAGATCCATATTAATATAAAATAACAAAAAGTATTAAAATAGTATCAACAGGTTGAATTAAAAGAAATACGATTTGAGAGTACTGCAGATTACTGACAGCTAGTTAAAAGCCAAAACAATTAATGATAAAAATCATGCATCAGAGACTAAAATCAACTAAAACACATCCCAGGGATTTAGTATTTTAACGTCATGAATAGTCAGAGAAGACATGACTTGTGCAATGCCAAAAATAAATGTATCGACAGGTAGTAGGATAGTGAGGAGCTATACTTCTTAAGAGATAAAAATAACGTGTGTGTGTCTCTAAACATCCGCCTCAAAGAAGATACAACTTAGTTATGTTTTAATTTGCTAATGACAAAATCGATATTAGTGCCAATGTAAACTATATTCAGAGATCTAATTACAATATTGGTACGATAACCCTTACTTATAAGTTTGTTTAAAGGTTCGATGAGTTTCGAAAGACTAAACTTCCATTTGTTATTTCTGTGCTAAGCATGCAGGATTTAGTAAGTAAAAGCAAAGACTGGTTGGCTCAGTGTCAAAATTATGTGTATGGGTAGGATGACATGTCTTCATGAGGATTGTTACAATATTGTTAGTTAGCATGTTACAAATTTTGCTCAGCATGGTTAGGTCTAGCACAAAACAGGGTAAATTAATATCAAATTTGCATGTTCTCTTCCTGAAAATTTGCTTCATACCATTTAACAACCGTAGAGTTTTCCTGACAAAAATAATTTTCAGAACATGTTTTTTCTGTTTTAGGAACTAGAAATAAAGGACAGATTTGAGGAAGAGATTCTGAAAGTTGCAGAGACAGATGAACATTTTCTGACATATAAAACATTTGCAAGGAATTTCAAAGATAAATGTTTTATCAAAACCAAATTCCATAATAATTTTTGGAAGTTATAAAAGCAGTAAGAAAAGGTGGTCTTCAAAAGAAAGAATTGTAGGGATTCAAGGCATCGGAAAATCATCATCTGTGATGTATTATGTTTTAATTGTAGAAAAATGGAGATGGAGGCATTCATTATATTGACTTGAGCATAATTGAAAAGAAGGACAAGAATTTGAAAAGTTCTCTCAATATATTGCTTGTGTAAACAATGGCGATTGTTTGGTCATTGATCATGTGACTTTATTTAACGGGAAGTTAGTCGAAAAATTGAAGAACTCACGTCTTTCGCAAAAATAGTTTTAATAGAATCTGGATTCACTGCATGTGTTTATACAACTAACCTTGACTTCAACAAGGACTTTCAACTAGATCTAAATGACTTTGAAAAGATTTGGAACGGAATTTTGTCAGTAAAAGTACAGATTTCCCAGGCGACATGAATTAGTTAGTTCTTTACTCAAATTAGGTGATAAGGTATATTATGAGTTGAAGGATAAATTCATAGTTACACCAAGATTATTACACGATGCAATCGATGAAATGTTCATATTTGGTAAAAAATTCACGAAATTTCTTACTGTGCTGAAATTAAATTAAGAGAAGAGATTGCAATGTTTAAAGATGAACTGAAAAGCAGTTATTGTGAAACATTTTTATTTGATACTAAACTACTTTTGGACTGCCTAGTTGGGCAGGGTAAAACATAATTTGTACACTTTCTCAGGTTGCTAATTTTAAGGTAGCTATTAATATATTTGACATTAGAATTCTTGAAATAACCAGGCAGGATTTGGAGGATAATTGCAGATTTTACGAGCTCGAGCTGGAAGAAGGAGATCGATATGTAACTATCAGCCATATAGTGCCCTTTCTTGGTCAACATTGGATAGAAAAGCTGCCTTTCAAGTTAGAAGAGGTATTAAATTGTGAAGATGCTAATAGAATTTTGGATTTTAGTCTACAAAATGGTAGTTTGAGGAAAATGTTCAAGGATGGTCTTGTAAATTGTCAAGTGAAAAACGATTGTGTTATTATCCCCGATAAACATAAATTTTTTGATACTTGTAGTCTAGAAGCATCCGATACAAATGAGTATATACAATGTGACGGAGTAATGAAGCCCAGAAAGTTATATTGCTTAAGACCAAAAAATGAAATTGTAAAAGATGCAATAATACAGGAGAAATATAAAGGTCATTTAGCAAATGTGTGCAAAGCTGCCATTTATGTGAAAAGAGAAATAGAAAAGTGTAATGATCAGTCATTCATTATTTATCCTCATGTTACAAATTTCATGGGCTTTGATTATTTTCTATACACTCAGCCTACTATGTTTGATTCTAATAGTAGTGATGAATCAAGTAGCAGTTCACCATCAAAGAAATCTAAAATAGAGGGCGCTATTTTTGGTGCAGTTTGCAACAGGATCCTCGCACACCATGCACACTGGAATTACAATGAGCAGAGCATTATCAGTCTTTAAAACATCATAGATGAAGTCACGCTCCATGTAGTGGTTATTAATGTGACAAAACAAAGTGATACATATAATCTTACAGGGAATTACATTTTTAAAAACATTTCCATTGTCAACATAGGTGCTCCACATATTTTGAATTCATTGAAGTTTTATGACGAAAAATTTCATAGTCTGTTAGAAGCAGTTGTAAGAACCTCTGTTGTTTCAAGCTGTTAAAACAAATAGTCTGTGGGTTGAAATGACATCACCCAACCACGACCATGAAGACTTATATTTATATCATTTTGTCATGAAACATTAATATCTATAGAATATTTAGTGATGCGCTTTTCAGAAAATTTGGTCTGCTTTATTATTGCATTTGTTGTACAATGGACTAAAAACATGTGAGATACATACACGACGAAAAGTTCAGATGTTTTATTTTCCAAAATTATCCAATTGCAATCTTCATGATCATGATGATCTTGCATTCTATTTACATGATAAAAAAGGTTACTAAACTTTCTGATTTACAGTTACCTTTGGAGGATAACAGTTTTTTTCTCCAAAGATATTTTTTTGGGCTTGCTCTCTCATAACTGTTTACTCTCTATTTCCATTTGTTCATCCTCCTGTCAGTCAAACTTAACAATAACTAGAACACACCCGCGACATCGCGGGTCCGTGACTGACTTAAAGTACCTACGCCTTATTTTTAGCCTGGATTTTAGTTAATCGTATTGTTATCTGATACAGTCATGCTGATTATAAGATGCACAGTTTTCTCTGGTTTCAAAATCTTTCTGTTTACTTTTCAGTTCAACTGAGTTCGACTTCAAAAATTTTTCCAGAACGTTCAACTTACATGTTATTTTGTGACGCGACCGGAAGCTATATGTTACATATACTATTGGTATCGGTGTCGGACTCGACCCGGAACTTCTTAATTATTGGCAATATTAATTACGTGGAAAACAAATGGGCCTGGAGTGGTGTAATTTTTAATCAACACCATTGTACTATATTAGTTATATAAAGTTGAATTCTTTGATTCATCGTTTTTACGTCATGATGGCTGACAAATTGGACCTCGTTATTTTAGTATTATAGATAGACTTGAAAAATTGGTATTCTTCTCAGCTTAGTACCCATCAGTAACCTGTACATGCTGTATAGGAGTACCAGTTATATGAAAAAAGGTTGATCAACAGTATTCTTAATATCACATTGACACTTTAGGGTAAGTCCTGTCCGTCCATGTTTTAATTATACAAATTGGTAATTTATTTCTTGTTTCCCTGTCCTTGCGAATTGTGTAAAGTGAGTTAAAGCCTCTTAATTTATAAATTAGTACACATACATGACATATGCATGTAGTAGGAAATAAGGTGATGTTTTGGAGTTTGATGGCTTGCCCTATCATTTCTGACAAAAGAGCCTAAAATTGTGCTTTTACAATTTATTTTGATAATTAATTGTTTTTGTCTATCATGTCTATGCCTGTTTGGCATATTCATATTCAATATTCATATTCATATTCATTCATATTCATATTCATATTTGGGTCTAGATTATAGAGAACAAAAGTTACGAAAAAATAAGCACACAATTTTCTGTACCATATATCAAGATATTTTTACTACAATTAAAATATAAACCATTGTGCCGTTGTGAGAGAAGATTTTGTTGTATATGAATTGCAATCATAGTATGTTTTGGATGTATATGTTGACATTTTTTTGTTGAATCCTGTTATGCCAGCTGTTAAAATAATGTTTTACTTCTTAGTTATGAATTGACTGCATGTATGTTGCTGCTTTAAATATAAAAACATTTATTAGTTTTATTACATCTTGTTTTTCAATCTTTAGTTTTATTAGTAGTGTTTTTTTCACATTTTTTGCGGCTATAATGTTGTCTATATAAAAATAAGAAGATGTGATATGATCGCCAATGATACAACTCTCCACCAGCAGAGGCGGATTTAGAGGGTTTTTCAGGGGGCCCGGGCCCCTTTGTGGGAAAAATTTGGTT